>JAZKJV010004231.1:0-446563 GCA_037367405.1 Ottelia alismoides | reverse complement strand
GTTCCTTTGGCTTGGGGTAGCATATGAGGGTAGTACTTCTAGGCGAACCTCTCTTCTTCTTCTAGTGAAGGAAGTGCGCCTCAACTTGGTCTAGTGGTGATGAAGGCTAAAGACAGAAGCTGTGGGTTGCAATAAAGCTTCAAAAGAGGGATAGTCTACTGGCTCAAGAGGAAATTTCTTGTATATATGCTGCACCATGTAGATATGCTGTACAGAAGTCCTTGAAAAAAAATGCAAAAATGCAAAAAGAACTCCAAAAAAGTGGTGGGTCGGATTGAAAATTTAATACCCCACCGGAGTGTACATAGTCAAATAAAGCAAAGCTTATGGGTATCCATGTTACATCTCATGAAGCTTGCAGCGGGAGACTTAGCTACACTGGCTAAGCTTCCAAAACTCTATACTTCTTCCCCCCTCTTCTTGAGCCGGTTGCACTTGAACTTAGAAGGAATACCCCGCTTCTCGAGGAAAGAAGTTGCTAGACCGAGGCATTAGAGTTACCAGGTTGAGGAGGTTGTTTCTTTGTACTTCTGAGGTGGGGAGCCAGATATCACTTACACTGCATGGAAAGACTCATGGTCATTAGAGTTTGTGTATGTAGACTTGTCTGATCTGGTTTATTGAGGAGTCTTGTCCATAGATTGGTGGACTTAGAGGCTGTTGAGTTTTAAGCTTAAGTCCAAATAAGGTTCCGACACATTAATAATCCAAAGATCTGATCGAGCTCCATATTTCAATTTAATGAAGGAAGTTTAATAATTCAACCTTGATCCATGTACATCCTCTTTTTCTTTTTCTTTTTCTTTCTTTTTCACTTCTTTTTCAAATAAGTGTTTGCTAAGGGACTAGCAAAGTTAAGTATAGGGGGTGATGAATACCCATTCATCACTCTTTCTTCTTATATTTTAGCTACAAAAACCTTTGCAAATACATGTAGATATATGTAAATATCAATAATTACCAAAAGCATGCATTGTGTAAAAACATATAATTAGCATGTTTTTGTGCAAAATAAAGAATAAAGATTAAAAAGAAAAAGAGGGGAATATTTAGAATAAATATTGAGCAACCTAACCCAATGGAGGGCTCAGCATGGGCCTGACCGCATAAAAGCCACAGTAGAGGGAGATAGGAGCTCATGTGTAAATATTTATGTAAATAAATAAAATTATATTTTCCTCAACCAAAAATATTCTTGTAAATATTTGTACATATTTGGAAAAGATAAAAACAAAATAAAAATTTGAAAATTGAAAAGATCAAAAAATTACCCTTTCACCATGTACATAGACCATGCTTCTTTATTTATTTAACCTTGTAAATAAATAAAATTGTTTCTAAACTTTTTGTAAATATTCTATGCTTTATTTTGTAAATAAATAAAATCAAAAGAACCAAAACAAAAATCAAACAAAAATTACAAAAACAAAAATATAAAAGTACCTTATACATGTACCATGTAGATACATGTACATATATATTTATTTCACCTATGTATATAAATAATAAAAATAAAATAAAAATACCCTTTTATTTCTAATTTTATACTATAAATAAATAAAATATAAAATGGGAACAAAAATGCATAAAAATAATAATTAAAAAAATCAAAAACCAAAAAAACTACATATTGTATATATACCTATATATAGCTATGTAATGTAAATACCTTATTTTTTTTCCAAAAATTAACTAAAAATCACCAAAAAATAGAAAAAAATAAAATTAAAATATTTCATGTTTTGGGTTTTTGCAAAATCGGCCATTTGCTGCCTTATTTTGAGCTTCAAATCTTTTCCACGTGGCAGCTTCTGATTGGTCCACGGAGATGTTGACCTCCGGTCAACTCCCTCCGCGGACCGTCTTCTCCCGCGGATCTCGCGCCCGACCCGATTTCTTCCCTTTTTCCGCGCCGATCCGCTCGCCATCTCCGCAAACCCCGGGTCCTACCTCTTCTCCTTGCATCCGACATGCTCGCCGGAGCCCTTGCCTCGGGATCCGCGCTTCATGCTGCCCAACCCGACCAGCCCTAGTCGGGTCGGCACCCATATAAATCTCGAGCTCCGCCACCTTCAATCGCCATCTTTGGCTCTCCACCCTTCATCCCGTGACCTCCACTGCATCCCTTGAGGTGATAGCTCTCGATTGCCCGTGTCGCAGCGAGGAGGGGGTGGCCGGACCACTGATCCGGCGACATTGCGCCGCCGTGCTCCGCCCAGTGCAGGAGCCGAGCCTCAGGACTTGACGACCTTCGAGGCCACGACCGGGAGCTACCTCAGCTCCAGCCTAGTCTACTTCGCCACCCAGGTAACCTTCTAGCTTTCCCATTTCGTCTAATTTCTAGTTAGCCCCAAATCGTAGCTCCGTCGCGTTCCGTCGATTCCGGCTATCTCGCATACTCTTTCGATCATCGGAACCCACAGTCCCCTTCGCCATCCCTCCGCGCATCTTCTCCATACACCCATTCAACCCAGCTTGCACAGGAGCTGGGCTTCGAGCTCCACCGTCCGTCGCTTCGCCGGAGCTCGCTCACCCCGATGCACAGACCACCTCCACACCACCTAACCGGGTCGAGGCACTTTGCCTTCGACCCGCGAAGCTTTTGAGCTATCTTGCAGGTCCAGAGGAGGCCATCTGAGGCTTCCCTACATCCAGGCCAGAAGCTTCCCTCCGCCGACCTCGCCGGAGCCCCTCCAGGGCTCGGCTGGGCCATCGGAGGCCACCAACAGCTGCGGAGCTTCATCGCCAACCTTCTCCGATCTTCAGAGGCAACCTGAGGAGGACCACAGAACGCGCACGAGGCCGGCGAAACTCGCCGGCCACCTGTTCTTCGAGGGTCCTCGACCACCGTCCGATTACCCTCAGTGCTCCAGTTTCCATCGAGACCATCCATCCATCGAGGAGCAGACACCGTCTGATCATTTCGAGGGTTGATCGGGACCGTTAGAGCAGAGAGGGAGGCGCCATCCACCAGCACCCGTCAGATCTTCCACGTGGCCCCCTCTGAGACGTCGATCGGCCCACGTGCGGAAGGAGAGAGAGAGACGCCAGCGTCCAGGATCGTCAGATCAGCCACGCGTCCATCATCCAGCCGTCGACGTAATAAAGGGGTAAATTACCGTAGGCCCCTCTTAGTTTATGCTTTACGTTTCAGTCCTGTAAATATTTTGCGTCTTTTATTTACGTTGGGTTATTTGCACATTGGACCTCGTACTTTTCCGTATTTGCACTTATGCCCCTGTATGTGTGAGCCACGTGCTTCGTCACGTGTATATTTGGTGTATTTGCAACATTAGTCCTGTAGTTCTGGTTGTTCATAAATGAATGAAAAACTTTTGGTAATTGCATATATGCCCCTGTGAGTGTTTTAATTGCACATGTGCGTCTTTTAGTGGGATATTTGCATAACAGCCCCTGGACTTTTTGGTACGAGTTACCAAAAGGTCCTCAGACTTGTTTTCTTACATATAGGTCCCTGAGTGCCCCAGGCACGCGCCTCGCGCGTGATTTCTTGGGTATTTTTGCACCAGGACCCCCAGAACTTTGGAATATTTGCACTTTGGTCCCTGTGCACAGTGCCCTCTTGTCATTTTGAATAAAATATCAAATCACCTCCAAATTCGATGAAAATTTGACCCATGGTTCCTGCCATGGTGTAGGATTTCGAGAATTTTTGAGGGCATTTTTGAGTTTATTTGCTATTTTTAAAAAATTCAAAAACATCTATTTTTGGCACTGTTCAGTTTTAAAAATCACAAAAAATATAAAACACCCCTAAAAATTCTATAAAAATTAGGTACTGTTTATTTTGTGTCTTTTGATTTTCTAGCCAATTTGGCTATTTTTCATTGCTTAAAAACCCTAAAAATTCAAAAACACCTAAAAACTCATAAAAATCATATTAAATAATCTAAAAACCCAAAAACAATAATTTTGGTGCTCAAATTTTCCTTGTTTTCTAGTATACAGGAAAATTACCTCCAGGTCCTTTTGAGTCCTTAGATATTTTATCTAGGGACTTTAGGCTTGGCTGGACAGTACCCCTTGGTTTTCTTACTGTTTGATTTTTAGAAAATAAAATACACATCAGAAAATCCAAAAATTCACCAAAACATAAAAAAACATAAAAAAACACAAAAATATTTTTATCTGAATTTTTGCTTGGTTTCTGATGCATTAAATAATTGTTGAAGTGTGATTGCTTTTAGTCTTTCTCATTTTCTTCACATATTAAAAATCCAAAAAAAAATTAAAAACAATTAAAAACCACTAAAAATGTTTTCCCTTTTTCTCTGATTCTTCGACTACTTCGTAGGCTTTTTAGCCAATCCGTGCTCCTTGTGTTCGACCCTGGGTGCTATACCAGGTTAAACATTTAGCAGGACCGCTTCTGTGTGTTTGATTGATTTTGCGTATTTCGAGTGGTTCATTTTTTCTTGTATACATTGTCTGATCGCTTGGGGTCACAACGACCTATTTCTGTACCTTATACCCTAGTGGTCGGACGTGTTATCATAGAGCACCGCCAAATATGGCTGGGAACCCTTCCAAAGCCACTCGCCTCAGTGTAATCTGGTTAGGCATACCTCCTGTCACAAGGTTCAAGCCGTAGGACATTGATTGAGGGGAAAAAGCAGAGTAGAAAGAGAACCAAATCAAAAAACGAAGAGGGTTTCAGTTATGTACATGCGAGGATGGGGAGATGTTCGAGGAAAGATTGCGAGCGAACGAAGAAGATGTGGTGAAGGAGATACACTCGACGAGAATCTTAGATGAATGGTAAATAAATCTCATGAATAACGTACAAGGCCTCGAGCCTTGTATTATGGTGGAAAATTTTAAGAAAAGAGGGGCTCAGCTATTTTGACAGGGCTAGAGCAAGGACCAGGGAAGTTGACCTGCGATCAACAGTGGTGACTCCCCATTGATCCAATAAGGACCACTAAAGAATAAAACAGAATAGATATTAGAGATAATTAAAATTAAAATAATAAATGAATTAATTAAATAAAAGTTATAAAAAAGATTTATTTGTTATTTTATTTAGTATTTCAATTTATTATTTATTTATTTACGGATTATGTTATTATATGTTTAATTTTACAAGTATAAACATTGGTATATTTACCTATATAATGTGTATTTTATTTTTATTTTGAATTTTAAATTTTATTATTTTATATACTTAATTTATTTATTTATAGCTTATTTGAATATGCATAAATATATTTTTTTGTATTTTGATATAATATGCACACTTGAATAAACAAAGGTATATAATATATAGGTATAAGTATATGTATTCTATGTATTTTAGTATACTATTTTATTTTATTGTATTTTTTATGATTTTATATATTCTAATTTATGTAAATACATTATAAATAATATTTACAAAATTATAAAAATATAAATTATGAAAATATAAAATTATAATGAAAATAAATATTTTAAATAGGTATATGTATTTCATATATTATTTATAAATTTAAAAAAATATAAAAAATAAATAAAATGATTATTTTATTCAGGTAAATTACACTAATGGACCTAAAACTAAACTTTTGCATCTTAACTCCAAACTGAATGGTCAATTTTGATATAGTTTGGAGAAGATATGGGTATGTGAAGTTTGGATTTTGACTTTTTACTTTACGTGCCTAGGGCACATTATGCTTTATTTTTATATGAAAATTATTTTGTATTTTCCTATGCATTTTTATCAACAACTTTCATGTACAAAATTCATTGATTTGAGGTATAAATAATAAAGAATAAAATAGGTCATATATTGTATTATTGAGGAATTAAAAATTAGGTTTTTATTATATTTTGGCCATTATCTCCTCTACTTTATTCTTTGTCGATCCAGTCATTATGATACCTAGGTCTCGGGGTGTAAGGTCATTTAATACCTATGACATTTCATTTCTTTTTCTTTTTTCTTCATTCTTTTATTTTGTCTTTAAATATAATATTTTAAAAAGTAATTATAGTATATATAGTGAAGAATATTTTATGGAAAATAATGTTATATTCATGCATTTAGTTAGGATTTAAAGGTCAAAATGAAAGAACAAAGGTGATGAAATGGAGATTCATCAGCATGATGATGAAGCTCTCCTTCTTCACAGGCTCTCCCACTGTAGAGACCTGTGAGGGAGAGGGCGACCATCAACCAAATATTGTGCAGAAGAATACATTTTGCTGACAGAAAATGGTGATCTGAATGCTATGAAAAATCCTTGAAAGATGCAAATAAGAAGAAATAAGTAGAATCTATGAAAGAAGAAATGGAATTCCTTCATGATAACCACACCTTTGAGCTTGTGAAGTTGCCCAAAGGCAAGTGGGCATTAAGAACAAGTGGGTTATAGAGTGAAACATGATGAATAATCTACAAACCCAAGGTACAAAGCTGGGTTGATTGTGGAATGGTGTTAACCAAAGGAAGAGAGTTGATTTTGAGGAGATCTTTTCTCCTGTGGTGAAGATGTCTTCTATCAGGGTGGTTCTCAGCTTGGCAGCTAGCCTGACCTGGAGGTTGAGAAGATGGCTTTCCTCCATGGTGACATTGAAAGAGGAAATTTACATGTTGAAATTAGAGGGCTTTGTAGTCAAAGGAAAGGAAGACCACATTTGTAGGCTAAAGAAAATCCTATATGGCTTATAACATGCGTCAAGGTAATGGTACAAGAAGTTTGAGTTATTCATGGGGGAGCATGGCTATTCCTAGACTACTTCAAACCATTGCATTTTCATGAAGGAATTTTTGGTGATGACTTCTAATTTTATTACTTTATGTTTATGATATGTTGATTGTTGGCAGCAATAGTGGGAGAATTTCTTAAAGAATTTAAGCAAGTCCTTTTCTATGAAGTACTTGGGACACACAAGCCAAATTTTAGGCATAAAGATCACAATAGATCGAAAGGAAAGGAGGCTGTGGCTTTTTGAAGAGAAGTACATTGAGACGGTACTTCAGATATTTCAAATGGAGAAGCAAAACCAGCTAGCACCCCTTTTGGATCGCATTTCAAACTGAACTCCAAAGATAGCTCACAGAATAATAAAGAGAAGAAAGACTTGGAAAGAGTTCCCTATGCATCGACCACATATAGTGTCATGTATGCCATGGTTTGTACGAGGCTGGATATTTCTCATGCAATTGTAGTTG
This sequence comes from Ottelia alismoides, assembly GCA_037367405.1. Taxonomy (NCBI): domain Eukaryota; kingdom Viridiplantae; phylum Streptophyta; class Magnoliopsida; order Alismatales; family Hydrocharitaceae; genus Ottelia; species Ottelia alismoides. The sequence continues at coordinate 439,386 of JAZKJV010004231.1, read as the reverse complement.
TAAGATTGTTCATTCTCAAATCCATGGAAACGTCATTGGGAAGCAATTAAGTGGAACTTAACATATCTTCGATGTACTAGCAACTATTCTCTTTGTTTTGGAATAGAGAAGACTTCCTTCTTGGTTACACAGACTCAGACATGGCACGCGACATTGATGGGAGAAGATCTATATCGAGTTACTGATGTCATTGAAAGGCATTGTAGTTTCTTGGCGGTTTCGTCTCGAGAAGTGTTTTTCTTTATACACTACAGAGGCAGAGTTCATTGCAGCTACAGAGGCATGCAAAGAGTTGCTATGGATGAAGAAGTTCATGCAGGAACTTGATTTGGGAAAGACAAGTATGTCCTTTACCGTGGTAGTCAGAGTGTCATTCACCTTGGCAAGAACTCTATATTTCACGCAAGACTGAAGTACATTGACATGAGGTATCATTGGATATGAAATATTTTATAAGATTAGCAACTTGTTCTTGACAAATACACACAAATGATATGGTGTTGATATGATGACCAAGGCATTACCTTTGGGAAAGTTTGAAGATCGTTGCTTCCGTATTGAATTGGATCGGACTCCTCTTTGCAGATGATGGGTATTAGAATGGTGAGTTCCATCTCATTGGGAACTCAACCATCTTGTTGGACCTCAGGAGTTCATACTATATACATGGAGCTCGTTGTTTGGTGATCTCATTCTCATGGACTGGAGAGGGAGATTTGTTGGGATGTAGTCCCAAGATAATTCCAGCCCATTGTGGGTAGATATGCGTTTTCACCCATTGATTGGGCATGGCTGAAATATGCCCAGATAAAATTTGGGCTGATAGAATCAAGGGCTTAGAGAGAAACCCTACACATCTCTTCTTCTTCTATAACAAAAAGTTAGGGTGCGACTGATGTGAACTAGGGAAGAAATTCTTCCCTCTTCTCCACCCCCAAATCGCATGGATCGGGTCGTCGTTCGTTGCCAGAGATCACTCCATGGAGGAGCTGAGTTTGGACTGCTGTGGAGCAAGTTGGATATACATTATTGGGTTATATTTCTCCATCTTCTTCCCCTTTTATTTGCATTGGTGTGGTTCATTGTTGATACACTTTGAGGAGAAGATTTTGGCTTTGATAGCATTTAGGGAGAACTACTTTGATCATTGTTTCTACTGGAGAAGTTTGATTGGATTGAGTAGGCCCCGTGATTTTCCCCCTCTCATTTTAGGGGTTTCCACGTTAAAATCCCTTGTGCGGCTGTGCCTATGACTGTTTTTGTGCTTGATTGCTGGTGGTTATTTGTTATTTAATTTGATCTTGTTAATCTGTCAAGTGCCCGTTTTGATACACTTTTGCATCATTGTGGGATTGATTGTTCCCAACAGATAATTTGTGATATGGTTCCTCTTGTTGATATCTATAAGATGGATGCATGGTGGGGGAGTTTGTTGCTCAACTCCAGTTAATCGCAGCAGATCAAATGCCCTAATGCATGCTTTCATTTGCTTGGGTACTATGGTATTAGCCAAGCATGCTGTTAAACATATATTTGTGATAATTATGAGGATAGAAATATATTTGACCCGCATGCAGCTGTACATGTAGTGAAGGAAGCAATTCGTATATGCATAATGCATGCTTGCCATCTGTATTCTAAACGATGACATGCATAATTAATCTGCAAAGATACAAGACGTGTGTTTAGAACGAACCAGGACTTTTTAAATTCCACGTCATCAGACAAAAAGACTGACTTTTTGAATTGCATCCTTTATTTAAGCAGTTGATTACGATGTTTCAGATATCATTGCGTATTGGCTTGATCTTATTGGGATTTCATTAATTTCAAAGAGAGTTAGCAGTACTTCCGTATAGATTAGGATGATGAACGTGCAACCATTCAGGGACTCGTGCATTCTATACATCCTTGAAGTTGAAAGGCAATAATATATGAATAATACTGCTGAAAAACCTTGTAGATTTGATCTATAAGGTTGGACTTTTGTAATGAGTTATTCAAAAAGATAAACAGCTGCTTATCTGCTGTATCATGGGTTACAGTCTGCTCATCTCGATTTTCTCAACATGCATCTTTTTGCTGCTGTTGTTTTTCGATTTCAAGGATTTTATAAAATGCAGGAGTGCCAGAAACGTCGCACATTACTCATCATCCTGATCTGAACAGAAGTACTGCTAACTCTCTTTGAAGTCCCAATAAGATCAACCCATTAATTACGTGCAAGTCAAAATATTTTCTCTCCTCATTTCTCACGTGATATATGTATATGTTTGATCCAACTCTATTACACGTTATTTTATCCTTCCGTGTGATCTGCCTCCTCCATCTCATCTCACACAGAGTACCCAAGCAAATGAAAACATGCATGCATTAGCGTCTTTAATCTGCTGCCATCAACTGGAATTGACCGGCAAACTCTTCCACCATCTTATAGATATGGACTATAAATACAGATACATGTGCATGTTCAAGTCCTACAACAACAACATCATCATCTCCTACGTACCATTAATTGGATTGATGGCTCTCATGAAGACCTCCTCGATCTTTCTCCTCTCTCTCATGTGCTTTCTCCGACTATCGCCTTCTTACGGGAAATGCGACGACAACTTAGTAGGATACCATGAATATCCGTCGGTGCTCCTCATGAGGAAGGCCGGTGGTCATGGTTCTCTAAGCAGATCTTCTCCGATGCCTCAAGCGAAAGTGATCGACGTGAAGAACTACGGAGCTAAAGGAGACGGGTCGGATGCCACTCAGGTATGCATGTCCTCCCAACAACTAAATTAATGAGTGTATATTAATGGGTAAATATTATTCATCATTGCTTGCTACATTTCTCGTAGGCATTTGCCCTAGCTTGGAAGGATGCGTGTTCTTCGACTACTCCATCGATCTTTCTGGTGTCGGGTGGCGGCCGATACCTTCTCAAGCCTATTACTTTCTCAGGACCATGCAAATCTAGTCTTACAGCAAGGGTGGGCAGCCTTGCTCTTCTACCAATTAATCCATTTCTCGGTTCACGACCAGCTGACCTTAATTGTTGTTTCTTATAACTCATGTGCGCTTTTGATTAGATCCAAGGAAACATTGCTGGCTTCTTCAAAAATCTCGGATTGGAATGGCAAGAACCTTAAGCAATGGATTGAATTCGACGGAGTAGATAACCTCCATGTCGATGGTGGCGGTACTATAGATGGAAATGGTGAAATATGGTGGAAGAATTCTTGTAAGGTCGACAGATCGCAAGTAAGAAACTGCTTAAATAACTTGCAACTCATATCAGTGCAAATATTATGGAACTTAATTTCAAATAAATAGTCCTAATAACACTACGTTTGTTTGTAAATGCAGCCTTGCACAGACGCCCCAACTGTATGTATCTCTACCTAATTTGCTTCTTTTGTTCTTATGGACATATTTGTAATGTACAAATCAGTAATTAATGTTTTCTTCTTTATAGGCAATGACCTTTAATTCCTGCAACAAACTAAGAGTGGAGAATTTGATTTTTAAAAACAGTCAGAAAATGCATGTTTCTTTCGCGCAAAGCAATGATGTTTCAATTTCTGATCTCACCATCAGTGCTCCGGGACTAGTCCCAACACCGATGGAATCCACGTTACCGGTACCAAGAACATCCACATAGATCATTGTGATATAGCTACAGGTTTGCATACATACTTACTTTGTTGAAAGATACTACTTTACATTAAAGGAATCTAATTAAACATGTTGCAACTCGATTTAATTTTGTTTTTTTATTTTTCTTGAAGGTGATGATTGCATATCGATTGTAAGTGGATCGCAAGATGTTACAGTCACAAATATTAACTGTGGACCAGGACATGGTATTAGGTACTTTTTATATTGATCTCAATCCTTGTGAGATAATGATTAAAAGGGAAATCACACCATTTACTTTTATATGTGCAACTAAAATTACTAGATAAATTGATATAAATGATTTTTATTAGTTTTACTTATATTATACTACTTATAGCATCGGAAGCTTAGGAAAGGGAAACTCGGAAGCCTATGTCTCAAATGTATTGGTGGACACAGCAACCCTTCATGGTACCACAAATGGAGCTCGAATCAAGACTTGGCAGGTATATCATGCATCACTAACTCATATTACTTATTAATTTATTCTTTATATGCATGGTTAATTGATAAGAATGTATACATGTAAATGTAGGGAGGCCATGGAAATGCAAAAAATATCACATTCAGGAACATCATCATGAACAATGTCAAAAACCCTATAATAATTGACCAAAACTACTGCGACTCTTCCAAACCATGCAAAGAACAGGTATGCCAATAATGATTTGCATCTCTAAGGGTTACATCTATTATCATATGCAAATCATCTGATATGTTATGCTTTCCAGTCATCCGCGGTTGCTGTAAGCGATGTCAAATACAAAAACATTAGAGGAACAAGTGCAACAGATGTATCTGTCACATTTGATTGCAGCAAGGTCATTCCATGCCAAGGCATAGTGGTCGAAGACATTAACCTGGGTGCATCAACTAAGAGCTTCTGCAACAACGTTAAGCTATCGAAGTCTGGCACAGTTATCCCAACTCCATGCGCGCAAAGCATAAAAAGCGATTACAAGGACCTCGCAATATCCACTTATTGAACTAATCTAATGCAAGACTTTTCTATGTTACATATCTCTATCTTGATTATTCATCAGATAGAAGTGCTTAGAACAAAAGCTGATAGTCAGGTACACCCGCAACATATATGCACTTCCCATTCCATAACTTTTGTTTCAATTATGTATGTACAAGATGAAATAACTCAATAAATTTTTGAACTATTCTTTCAGGTATATTATACAATACTAGTATCCGAGAAGGAGAAGAATGTACAAGTTAGTTGTTGATGGTTCTAGAAGTGATGTATTTTTTATGTCCATAAATGGCATGTAATATTGTTTTTATGATGCAATTTTTATGTACTCGTTGTTGATAGAAACTATCATGTTATGCTGAAGTCACCATGCTACTAGCTTGGTATGGACGGCAAATATTGTTAAAAGCAGATGTACTAGCTTGGTATGGAATGGTCGTGCTAATTAATAGCTCATTAATCTTTTGCATGATCCGATATCAATGAGAGATTGTGATTACTTATCATGACTCACATTATCACATATGTAGTGTGAAAGTCATGATATTCGTATAACATGTTGTCAGGGTACAATCAAACATGAATACAATGCGTTTACAAAAGCATGATATACAAAATATTCATATAAATTGAGACAATAAATCCTCGACTACATTAACTTGAACATGAATATGATACACGAGGGCATAACTCAACAATTAGAATCTTGGATCTATCGATCAATATTCCAATTAATTGATAAATAGTGCCATGTCATTTGAGATTTATGTCATGAAAGATCGATGAAGTGTGATTCACGTAAAAGCGTATGTAGTATCAAAACAAATAGTACATGGGTTTTATTAGTTGTGCCCCTCTTTACTTCTGCAATATCAGCCATGCTCTTTCCTTTTTTTAAAAGTATCCCCTACCTTATTACAATTTCAACCCCACAAACTCCTCCCACCGACCTCCCTCCAATGCCTACAAGTCCGTCCAGTCGCTACCCCAGTACAAAGGTGTTCCTCCTTCCCTACCTCCCTCCCTCCCACCCGCCTAGCCCCTCCACCCCCAACCTCCTCCTCACCAGTGACGGAGACGGGAGGGGGGACCGGTCTCCCAACAAATACTTTATATAATAGTAATAGTGATATAAATACAATAGTTAAATATAAATGTTAATAAATTGTATAAAATGCCCCCCCCCATCTCCCATTTATAAGTTGTATACAATTCTTCCACATTTATTTTTTAATAAAAAATTAATAATATGATATGAATACGATAATTTAATTATTAACACTTGTATGTTTTACAAGAACTACAAGTTATACATATAAGGATGCAAACAGTTACAGATATATCCTTATTTGATCCGCTATTGTATCCGTTTTATAAATATATTTTTACATCCGTATCCATATACATTTTAAAATGGATACGAATATAGACATCGGTTTGATATCCACAAACATCTGTATTCGTATCCATGTATCTGTTTCCGTATATAAATATAGTCATATATTTATTTTTTACCATATATAACATAATTCTATACCTTTTTTATCATATTTTGTATAATTTTTATGATACAAATACATTTATTAAATTTATATCATGTGTTTTCCATCCAATTCATATATATTTAAGTTAATTCTATAGATTATTTTCAACATTACTCGTATGCGATAAGTATCCGTTTTACATATGTATCCATTTTTTAAGGATATGGTAAGATAATTTTAATATCCTTATCAACATCTGTATTCGTATTGAAAAACAGATAAGGATTCGATAATATCTATGTCCGTATATATATCCGTTCGTTTGCATTCCTATATAATAACTACGAGAACAGTATAAGCATGTCGAGATTTTAATTCGTCATTATATCATATGTTGTTTAATATATGATGATGAATAATATTTAACGAGATTTTTTATGTTTAAAATTAGGAAAGAATGTAATATCCGTTGTTATATCAATACCATTGGTCCATATAGTGGCGTTTAACCGTCACAATTTTATTATCGAGGATTAGTAGAGATTCTGAAATATATGATGAATAAGCGTTGCTATATTGACCTTCGTTAATGATATAGTAATCGATACGACATTCGTCTCTAATTTTAACATAAAAGGGGGTGAAGACTTTGACATCGGGACAAGCAGAGGAACTGGTCACACCGTTTATAGAGACTGAGGTGAAGAAGGTAGTTTGGGGACTGAACGCGGAAGGGGCGCCGGGATCGGATAGGTTTCTGATCTTCTTTTACAGAGACTTCTGAGATTTATTGAAGGGTGATGTCCTAGAGGTACTTGAAGAGTTCAGAGAAGGAAACATGAGCTTTGAGAAGGTTAACAGAGCAATGTTGTTTTTGCTTCCGAAGAAAGATATCCTACGAGGGTAGAAGGATTTCAGACCGATTGCTCTCTCGAATGGGATTTATCTGATTGTGGCAAAAGTCTTGGCAAACAGGCTTAAGGGCGTCATGGACTCTATTATTTTGGAAGTCCAATCTGCGTTTATTCCAGGAAGACAAATGACAGATGGGCTAGTCTTGGCGTCAGAGATCTGTTTAGAATGGAAACACAGAGGTTCAAAAGGAGTATTGTGGAAGATTGATTTTGCCAAAGCTTATAACTGTGTGGACTGGAGCTTCATGTGGTCTTCGCTGAGGAGAAGAGGGTTCACAGATGTGTGGATTGCATGGATGATGTGAAGCTCCCGAAAATTGATCAGGGACTAAAATGCAAAATCCAACGGGATTTGGGCTTAATTGCATATTTGCTTTTATTACAGTATCAAAAAAATTTATTTGAGTAACTCATTGCGTAGAGCTCATCGATAGCTTTCCAACGAGTCCAAGAATGCGAAAATCTGATTTCGGGAGCCCGAGTTACGACCATTTTTGCGAGAGGTGGTCCAGGCCATATATGGATCCGGAGCCGGATCCGAATCCAGGTCCAAACCAATAAACCCTTCCCTTTCCTCGCCTAAAAACGCTCAAACCCTTTGACAGCCCTCTTCTTCCTCCTCCCTCTCCCTCGTTGGAGCCTCAATGGAGCTCACCGGAGCGCAGGAGGCCTAGGCAGCCCTCGGGGACAGATAGGCATCGTGATCAAAGCACTGATTGTGTCGTTTGTCCATGGGCGGAGTTGCCGAGAAATCGAGTTCTTGAGGTACGACATCCCCTTCCTCTTGCTGCGGATTCGGCACAAATTTTGTTCAACTATCATACCCACTGCAACCTTAGTTACAACTGAAAAGAGGAATTTTTGAGGAAGTTCCGGGAAATGTGGTTAATGAAGTTGGGAATGAGATATAGTTCTCCTGAGTATAAGGAGGATCGGATTGTCGCGATGATTCGTGGGTTGGAATCTAATTTGTGAATCGGAAGTACAATTGTGAAGTGGAGGTAAGTGAACGTGTTGGGAACTTAGTTAGGATGCATTGTACCCCACCGCATGCCTACGGAGGCACCCCAACCCTAAGGTGTTTTCTTTTACGTTAGAGTCATAGTGTGAGGTCTCATCCAAACCAAGACCACAGACTATCCACGAAACTTGATTACTCATATCCATATTCATATCAACAATAATAATAATGTAATTCGTTGCGAGATTTATTACCTATTTGTTCTTTTGCACACATTTAAATTATATCTTGCTTGTTATTGTATAGTTGTTTAAATCGTATTGAGCAACTTTGCTCATAATGTACATACGTATGGATCCGCAGGTTCACAACAGTGAATAACTTTGGGATATCACATTTTTGTACAGCTTCACGACATTTTTCTTTGTGGTACAGTTGTTGGTAGTTTTACTATCATTCTTCACTTGTAGTATTTTGTTGAGAGACATGGCATGAAATGTATATTTGTGGACATCTATTTTATGCTTACAAGTATATTTTTGTGGACATGGAAATGATCGATGGAATGTAATGAATTGGTATATTAAATGAATGAAATATGGAATGTGAACAGGTTGTATGAGAAGTAAAATTTTAAATTCCTATGCATGTTGCTATTTTTTCTCCTGTTATTACGAATGTCAAGTATTCGAATGTGAAATGTGTAAGCGTGGAATTGGTTTGCCGAGTACTCGGATCCTGGGGGTGTCACAGATTGGTATCAGAGTCGTGGTACTCCATTCCATGTCATGCATATCATTCCTCATTGGTATTCGAATATTGGATAGTGTGAGAAGTCTTCTGACCCAACACAAGTCCACAGGAGAATAACCTGCTTACTTCCATGTCCATGTGTCTCTTATATCTCTCTTGAGTTAGGAAGCACAACTGATGGTGGGATTTAGTGCATCTCTACCTTGAGGGCGTACTCATTTCTCTGCCAGGATTGTGTAGGCTATTGCCTACGAAGTAGGCTCAGCAGCAAAGGACTAGATGTTAGAGGATGTTAGAATTGTGTGTAAGTTTCCATATGTGTTACCAGATGACTTACCTGAGCTACCACAGTGAGGGATACAAAGTTTGAGATCTTGATATTGCAAGATACACAACCGATTTCCATCCCTCCATACAGGTTGGCACCTGTTGAGCTCAAGGAGCTCAAGATGCAGTTGCAGGAACTGTTGGAGAAGGGATTCATCCGCCCCAGTACATCCAATGGGGAGCATCAATCCTTTTTTGTAAAGAAGTAGGATTGATCCTTGAGGCTATGCATAGACTACATACAGTTGAACAAGAGAACGGTTAAGAACCATTACCCACTTCCCAAGATAGATGATCTATTTGACCAGTTGTAGGGAGAAGCAGTGTTCTCTAAGATTGACCTATGGTCGGAATACCATTAGTTGAGGATCAAAGAGGCCGATAAAATGAAGTCCGCATTCCCTTCTAGATATGGCCACTATGAGTTCTTGGTGATGTCGTTTGGACTCACGAATGCACCTGTCGCATTCATAGATTTGATTAACTGAGTCTTCCGCCCACATTTGGACAAGTTCGTGATTGTATTAATTGATGATCTTCTAGTCTACTCTCGTGATGAATACAAGCATGAGCCTCATCTTCGCACCATACTAAAGACGCTCCGAGAGCACCAGTTGTATGCTAAATATAGAAAGTGTGAGTTTTGACTTTCTGAGGTGGCATTTCTTGGTCACGTTGTTTCTGGGGCAGGGGTGTCAGTTGACACCACCAAGATAGAGGCAGTGGTGTCTTGGAAGCGGCCCAAGACGGTTACAGAGATTCGCAGTTCCTTGACCTTGCCGGATACTATAGGAAGTCTGTCAGAGGGTTCTCTCAGTTGGCTCTACCCCTCACCCGGTTGATGCAGAAGGATGTTCCATTTGTTTGGAGCGACAAATGTGAGTTGAGCTTCCGAACGCCCAATGAGCGATTGACTTCTGCGCCCATCCTCACCCTTTTTTCCGATACCTTAGATTTCACCGTGTACGCAGATGCTTCCAAGGAGGGCTTGGGTGCAATGTTAATGCAGCGTGGATAGGTTGTGGCATACACGTCACGACAGTTGAAGAACCATGAACGCAACTACCCCACTCATGACTTGGAGTTGGCGACCGTAGTCTTTGCATTAAAGATATGGTGTCACTATTTGTATGGGGTGACATTTGAGATCTTCACATACCACAAGAGCCTCAGATACATTTTTTATCATAAGGAGCTAAATATGAGACAAAGGCGGTGGATGGAACTACTAAAAGATTATGATTGTACCATCTCCTACCATCCTGGTAAGGGGAATGTGGTAGCAGATGCCTTGAGTAGGCGACCATACACTGAGGGTTCGGCAGCTTGGTTGCAGACTTGGGATGTGCTCACTGTACTAAGTGAATTTCATCCATTTGAGGGCACATCCAATGCAGTAACAGCGCCAGCCAAGTATAGCCGCTTGTGGGATAGGATCGCCCAACGACAATAGACAGATCAAAGGATCCAAGACTTGTACCACAGATGCTTGAAGGATGAATTCGATGGATTTTGAGTCCGTGAATCCATCGTATGGAAGGGGGACCGTATGTGTGTCCCATATGACAAGGAGCTTCAGAGAGAGATCCTGGATGAGGTGCATAGCTCGAGACTTTCCATACATCCAGGTGGCACCAAGATGTACAGGGACCTCTGCCAACACTTTTGGTGGGAAGGCATGAAGAAGGACATAGCCTAACACGTTAGCAGATGTCTTACTTGCTAGATGGTGAAAGCAGAACATCAGAGGCCTCCTACTTTACTGCAGCCTCTTTCCATCCCAGTATGGAAATGGGAGAGCATCTCTATGGATTTCGTCATATCATTACCACGAACCTCTGGAGGGCATGATGCGATATGGGTCATTATTGATCGGTTAACCAAGTCAACACATTTCATCCTGGTCAATATGACATATATACTAGTGCAACTAGCCAAGTTATATGTTCATCACATCGTTCGGTTACATGGGATACCCAAGGAAGTAGTGTCAAACAGAGATTCTTGTTTCACATCACACTATTGGGGAGAGTTCATGAGAGCCTTGAGGATAGAGCTGCTTATGATTTCAGCCTAACATCCACAGACAGATGGGCAGTCTGAAAGGACCATTCATACCTTGGAGGATCTACTACGAGCAAGCACGATTGAGTGGAAGAGATCTTGGAAGAATCACCTCCCACTAGTTGAGTTTACATACAACAATAGCTACCATGCTAGTATAGGCATGGCACCGTTTGAGGCATTGTACGGGAGGCGGGGCACCCCGACTTTGTGTTGGCAACAAGTGGGTGACAACACCATGTTCACCCTGCAGATTCTTGAGGAGACCTCCAGAGTAGTGGAAATTGTTAGGAGGAAACTATTGACTATGTAGAGTCGTCAGAAGAGTTATGCCGACCATCTGTGTAGAGACCTCGAGTTTCAGGTACGTTGTCGTGCATTCGTGTCCTAATGGACAATTTTTAGTCAATCATGTGTGACTAAGCATTTCTCATGATCACAGGTCGGGGACTTCATGTTCTTATGCGTGTCTCCAATGAGGGGCGTACAACGTTTCGGTGCGAAGGGCAAGCTAGCTCCGCGTTTTATGGGGCCATACGAGATTTTGGCTCGTGTTGGGAAAGTAGCCTACAGGGTGATCCTTCCCCCATACCTCGAGGGAATCCATGACGTGTTCCACGTGTTGAATCTTCGGAGGTAAATCCGAGATCTCCGATACGTGATCAGCTATGAGGACTTGGCGGTGGAGCCAAACTTCTCCTTTTCAGAAGAGCCGGTGCAGATTTTAGACCATGCGGTCAAGGGACTGAGGCGGAAGGAGATCCCTTTGGTCAAGGTCTTCTGGCGAAGTCAAGATGTCGAGGAAGTGTCATGGGAATCTGAGGCGGACATGAGGGAGAGATGCCCTCAATTGTTCACAAGTACGGAACTGAAATCATAGTCGAGTTATTTTGAGATTTTTATGGGCTTTGCTCTCTTTGAGATTTTTATGGGCTCATTTCTTTGCGAGACTTGCACACAATGGGGTTCGGGTGTTGAAATCGACTAGAGTCGTCGTAAGTCTCGGGGACGAGACTTATTTTGAGATTTTTATGATGTGAAACCCCCAAAAACCGATCAGGGACTAAAATGCAAAATCCAGATGGATTTGGAATTAATTGCAAATCAGTCTTTATTCTAGTATCCAAAAAATATTTGAGTAACTCATTGCATAGGGCCCGTCGATAGCTTTCCAACGAGTCCAAGAATGCGAAAATCCGAGTTCGGAAGCCCGAGTTACGACCATTTTTGCGAGAGGTGGTCCCGGCCATATATGGATCCAGACCCGGATCTGAATCTGGGTCCAAACCAATAAAACCCTTCCCCTTCCTCGCCCAAAAACGCCCAAACCCTTCGACAACCCTCTTCTTCCTCCTCCCTTCCCTCGTTGGAGCCTCAATGGAGCTCACCGGAGCGCAGGAGGCCTTGGCAGCCCTCGGGGACAGATAGGCATCGTGATCAAAGCACTGATTGTGTCGTTTGTCCATGGGCGGAGTTGCCGAGAAATCGAGTTCTTGAGGTACGACATCCCCTTCCTCTTGCTGCGGATTCCACACAAATTTTGTTCAACTATCATACCCACTACAACCTTAGTTACAACTGAAAAGAGGAATTTTTGAGGAAGTTCCGGGAAATGTGGTTAATGAAGTTGGGAATGAGATATAGTTCTCCTGAGTATAAGGAGGATCGGATAGTCGCGATGATTCATGGGTTGGAATCTAACTTGTGAATCGGAAGTACAATTGCGAAGTGGAGGTAAGTGAACGTGTTGGGAACTTAGTTAGGATGCATTGTACCCCACCGCATGCCTACGGAGGCACCCCAACCCTAAGGTGTTTTCTTTTACGTTAGAGTCATAGTGTGAGGTCTCATCCAAACCAAGACCACAGACTATCCGCGAAACTTGATTACTCATATCCATATTCAGATCAACAATAATAATAATGCAATTCGTTGCGAGATTTATTACCTATTTGTTCTTTTGCACACATTTAAATTATATCTTTCTTGTTATTGTATTGAGCAACTTTGCTCATAACGTACATACTATGGATCCGCAGGTTCACAGCAGTGAGTAGTTTTGGAGATATTACCATTTTTGTACAGCTTCACGACATTTTTCTTTGTGGTACAGTTGTTGGTAGTTTTACTATCATTCTTCACTTGTAGTATTTTGTTGAGAGACATGGCATGAAATGTATAATTGTGGACATCTATTTTATTCTTACAAGTATATTTTTGTGGACATGGAAATGATCGATGGAATGTAATGGAATTGATATATTAAATGAATGGAATATGGAATGTGAACAGGTTGAATGAGAAGTAAAATTTTAAATTCCTATGCATGTTGCTATTTTTTCTCCTGTTGTTACGAACGTCAAGTATTCAAATGTGGAATGTGTATGCATGGAATTGCTTTGCCGAGTACTTGGATCCTGGGGGGGTGTCACAGATTGGTATCAGAGCCGTGGTACTCCATTCCATGTCATGCATATCATTCCTCATTAGTATTCGAATATTGGAAGTGTGAGAAGTCTTCTGACCCAACACGAGTCCATAGGAGAATAACAATCTTACTTCCATGTCCATATGTCTCTTATGTCTCTCTTGAGTCAGGAAGCACATTTGATGGTGGGATTGAGTGCATCTCCACCTTGAGGGCGTACTCATGTCTCTGCCAGGGTTGTGTAGGCTGTTGCCTACGAAGTAGGCTCAGCAGAAAAGGACTAGATGTTAGTGGATGTTAGAATTGTGTGTAAGTTTCCATATGTGTTACTGATACTGCATCCAACTACCCTTGTTAATTCGAGCAAATTAATGTTCAAATTAATTAAGAATATTCGTTGCAGTCGGATAATGAGGGAAGATCAAAAACCACTTTCAATTATAGTCAAATTAATTTCGAGCGGTAATTTTTTTATTTGGTTGGAAGTCCAAGGTCGAACTCAGGGAGGCAGCTGTCTCCTTGGGTAGATTCGAAGCAAATTTCCAAGGTATGATTTTCAGAGGAGATATTTTTTGTCTTTTTCGTATATTTTATGCAAGACACATGCAAAATCAGGCCAAATTACAAGTTAAATTAGAAAGATGGTCAAATTAACTCCAAAAATTATGAAACATGGCCAGACGGTGAATTATGATGAAATTAAGCTACATTAATTTTTTTGTAATTTTTAGATGCACGGATAATGAAAAATACAGACTTTAGTGAAAATGACCAAACCAATTTTAATAATTACCAAACGATGTTATTTCTCAGAAACAAAATTAATCCAAATAGGTCTAATTAAGAGCTATCCAAATCAACTTAAATTTCTTTAAAACACATCACGGTTGATTAGTTAAAATCGATTAAGTTTTCACTAAATGCTTTTTCTAAGACAAACTATAAATGCAAATGGTGTGATTTTCAGATATGTTGTAGTGTAGACTTATATCTACCAATGACGATTTTTCAGATATTTTTCGATAAGCAAATAATGCGCAATCAATTAATCAATTGAAATGGGTAAAATGTTGCATTTTTTACTAAATTAAATTCCATAAATATTATGTGAATCAGAAAAATACAAATAAATGCTAAAATGGTAGAACAAGAGTTACGCTACAGTATGCAATGTTCGGAATTGAAAATGGACAACAGAAAGATAATAAAAATGACTCACAAATGCAGGACTATAATTGCAAATAAAATATTGAGAATGAGCTGAAATAAAGAACAAGGACTTGCATGCAATTACAGAAAACTTGAAATTTTTGTAAAAACTTGCAAAGTGGTGCAAGTGTCCCCTTTGCAAATGCCCAATTTGTCTTATTGTGCGCTAAGACTCCTCTGAGATGAAATAGGGGAGCTTCACGGCAAGAAGGTGGCGCACCACGGAGGCGGCCGGCATTGATGGAGGGCGGCAACGGCTTGGCTGGTGGAGGAGGATGGTGCAGGCGTGGGAGGCACGGCCAGTAGCGATGGCGCGAGTGAAGGAGACGTGCTTGGGGGCCGTGCACCCACTGGAGGAGGCGGGCACGTGGCGTGGGAGGCACGGCCCCTCTGCTGGGCGGCGCAAGGAGCTCGTGCGGCGAGGGAGGGCCGGCGGGAGCGTGCACGCCGCGCGGTGGCGCGAGGCGAGGAGGCGGTGGCTCAGAGGGTGCGTGTTCTGGATGGAGGCAAGTGCTGCTCCAGCCGCAGGTGGCTGCGGCGCGAGCTGCTTGGGCGGCTGGCGTCGTTGGCGGTGAGGGGGACGGTCGACACACGGCCCAGGGTCGTCGGGGCAGAGGAGGCGTCGATGGCGCGGTTGTTGGCGATGGTGTGTGTGCGTGTGGCGTGGTGAGCGGAGGAAGAAGAAAGAGGGGGGTTTCACCACCTCCTCTGTTCCTCATGCATTTGTTTAACTGGATTAAATGTTGTATTAATTGGTTAATGAAATTGTTTCGAAAAATTAATTAAAAATCACCGTTGTGTTCGCAACGTGTGATTTATCCGTGGAAACACAATTTGTTTGGTGATTTGATGGATGGAAGATGGTGAATCGAGGAAAGAGAGAATGGGTGTGTAATGAGGAAGAAGAAGAGAGGGAGAAGAAGATTACCTGGAGATGGACAGATGTCTGGGAAGGAGGTGCAAAGAGAAGTACCTCGGGTCTTTGCTCGACGCCGCGACAGAGACGGAGCTCGAGCAGCTCATGCTTGAGCTGCGGCAAGGGACCTTGATCCCTTGGATCTCGTCGGAGGACCATCGTCGCTCAACCTTGGTCTCACTCTCACTGTCACTAAGTATATATAGGGAGCTCGGGGATTTCACTCACAATAGGCGTATGGGGATGAATGGAGGAGGGGAGGGGATTATAAAGAGGAGGAGGTTGGAGAAGAGATGGAGAAGGTGGAGGAGATGGAGTAGAAGGGAGAGTGGGAGAGGAATGGGTAGAGAAGAGGATGGTCGTCGATGGATGAACCTCTCATCCAACGGCCCAAGATGAAGGAGGGAGATGGCATAAGTGAGTGAATGAGGAGGCGATACATGCGGCTCCAGGAGTTGCCACGTGTCGCTCCGAGAAAAATCCACAACTAAATGCAAAGAAAAATAAAAAAATAATAATAGAGCTTAGATCAAAAAGTAATCAACACAAAAGTTGCTCGTCTCGATAAGATCTACAACTTTTGTGAAGGGTCGAAAATCAAATGAAATCGTCTGTACAAAAATGTATTTTGGGTGGTACCTTATAGATATAAAATACCGTATTTTATCTTTTGTCATTTTTTTGTCATTTTTAAAAGAGAAAAATCAAAATAAAAAATAGAGAAAATATGAGAAGAATATTTACAACTTAATCTAATTTTTTTGGATTTTTAATAATGAAGAAAATAAAATGATAAAATACAAGGGTAAAACGGTCATTATGTACAATGTAAAAAAGGGGCCCAAAACCCAAGTTTTGCATACGAACTCCGATTTTAATGAAATTGATCTTGTTTCGAAGGTCTCTGGATGTATATTACTTTAAAAATGAGTAGACCTAATTCAGAGGCTGTCTGAGAGAGATATGTGTATTTTAAGTCTCATCGTTTCAAACTTTGGTTGGGGTTTTACTGGGTAATTTTGCAAGTCAGTATTTTTTGGATATTTTTCTTTAATTAGTGTTAGTCATATGTACACAATAGAGTTAGTTTTATTGGATTTGGAGTTAGTATAAAATATATACAAATAAGGTATTTTATCTAATATATAGGTGAATATTTACAAGTGAATTTGGCTTCTTATTTAATGCAATATGAATGCTAAAATGTTGATGTTATCAATGCATACAAGAATGATATTTATGCAATATAAGTGAGAATATGCAGCTAATTACTTGGGAACAAAGCTCTATTTTCAACTTTTAGAGTGATGAATCACAGATTCATCAACCCCCTATACTTAAACCTTGCTCGTCCCCGAGCAACTAAAATGAAATGCAAGAGTGAAATGAGATTGGGTTTCATACCAAGGTCATGAACAAAAGTTGAAAATGGAGCTTAACTCGACCTTTAGATTAATTGTGTGGCGTAACCTTATTGAGATCTGAACTTAAGATCTAACAGACTTCAAGTTCCACAAGTCTTCTATTCAAGATGCCTCAACAGTCAGGTCAGAACAAATCCTCAAACGTAAATTTCTGATGACTGATTCTTACTTGTACTGTGTAAGTGATAAATAGCTCTCCACATCAGAAATGGCTCAGAACCAGCCTCCTCTAACAAGGTAACTCAAATAACCCGGTCCAGTAACTCTTTCCTCGAGGAGCGGGGTATTCCCTTCTAAATTCAAGTGTAACCAGCTCAAGAGGAGGGGGTGGAGGAAAGAATGGACGGTAGCCAATGTAACTACCTATCTCGGGATGCCTGACCAGTGTAGCCAAGTCATCCAACTACAGACTTCTTGCTAATATACATACTCCGACAAACAATAACTTTTTTTAGCATGTCTAATTGTTTGGAGTTCTTGCATTTTTCTCTTTTTTTTTTCTTTTTCTTTTGGAACTATATACAAGGTGCAGCATGTACATCAGGAGTTTTTCCTCTTGAGCTAGTAGACTATCCCTCTTTTGAAGCATTATTGCAACCCACAGCGTCTTGTCCTCAGACTTCAACACCACCAGACTAGGTTGAGATGCACTACCCTCCCTAGAGGAGGACGAATGTTTCCACCTGTGTGCTACTCCAAGCTAAAGGATTCTACCTCCACACCACCTCATCAATGAAGAGATACGTGCATTGTGCTTGTCCAAGTTAGGTCATTGTCTAAAAGAATCATGCATGTGTACGAGATATTCTACTTAGACTAATCAAGATGACATGTGAACATAGACTTGCGGACTCAAAGAATTAAGTCACTTGACCTGAGAAATCTTAACTCCAGCTCCTATAAGGTTCCTCTGAAATTAGGTGGATTAAGGTCAAATCAAGTCCATCCTCAGCAGTTACTCATAACTTGGTTTAGAACCCACTAACTTTTCACCTTGCATATGCAAGATACGCAGATGAGAGGTAGATGGCATGCTATGTATATGAGTGAAACGCAAGACTCTTTTTCTTTTCAGATGCAGAGATGATGTGCAAGAGTAAATAAGAAGCTTTATTTTCAACACATTTTTTTATATAGTATACAACAATTTGTATTATTTACAACAAGTTTTTAGTTTACACATAATATACAAATTTTTTCAATTTTTACCCATCCCATAATTATTGCATAATATATAGAAAAACACGTGAAAATACGTGAAAGTACTAGCTATGGGTAAAGTATATATGTAATATATACATGCCCCCTTATACTTAGCGTGGGTTATGTCCTCAGAGCACGAAAAACGAGGAAAAAGACATAGCTCGTGCTAAGCGTAGGAGAGCTAAAATTACAAAAAGTATAGAAGTCGCTCCCCCCCCATACTTAGGCTCTGGCAGCCTAAGTGTAGAAAAAGATCAAAAATGGGACGGATGAGGGCAAGAGGGGAAATGGATGAATATATACAAGGCGGGTATCGGTCCCCCCTATACTTAGGCTCTGGTCAGCCTAAGTGTAAGAAAGGAGTGAGTATGAGAACCGATGTGATCTGGAGGATTTACAGAGAACAGACTCAGGTGGCTCATCCTCCCTATACTTAGGATCTGGTCATCCTAAGTATAGTCCAAGATACAGATAGATGAAGCTAGGATGAGTTACTAAAGTCGTGGGAGGGAAAGGACAGAATGTATAGGAATGATGGTATATACAAGTTAGTCGATATGAATCTTTCAGGATGCTGCCGATGGTTAGAGTTCACTGCTGCAAGGTCTCCTACGCGGTTCGAGGTGTATCTGCTGAATCTGTCTCGTGCATAAATACAATCTCCTCAACATGGACTAACTGCTCATTGGATTCGACGAAGTGTTTCAACAGTTGTCCATTCACAAGGAATGTCGGTGCGTCATCTGCGAGATCTGAGATCTTGACACATCCACTATCATGCACTGTACGGACGACAAATGGACCTGTCCACTTGGACTTCAACCTGCCTTGGAAGACTTTCAGCCTTGCATTGAACAACCATACCTTCTGTCCAGGAACAAAGGTCTTTCGTCTGATATATCTATCATGCCAACGCTTCACCTTGTTCTTGTACACCAAACTATTGTCATATGCGTGATTTCTGACTTCCACAAGCTCATTCAGATCCATCTTTCTCTGCTTCTGCCCAAGATGTGTGTTCCAATTGACCTTCTTAATTGCCCATTCTTATTTATGCACTAGTTCTGCGAGAAAATGACACGGCTTTCCGAATACCATTCGGAATGGGGAGGTTCCAAGCTTTTGTAATATAGTCTTCACCTCCCGATTCGACACCTCAGACATACCATTGGTCTGTGGGTGGTAAGGAGTAGCGACACAGTGTTCGACGCCGTAGTCCTTCAGGAGTTTCTTCACCTCCCGATTTACAAAGTGGCTTCCCCCATCTGATATCATCATTTTGGGGATCCCGAACCTAGAGATTATATGTTCTCTGATGAATTTACAGACAGTCTTGCTGTCTGCGGCTCGGGTCGGGATAGCCTCCATCCACCTGGATAGAAAATCTACCGCAAGAAGGATGTATTCAAACTCGTGGCTAACAGGGAATGGGCCCATGAAGTCGATGCCCCAGGCGTCAAAGACATCACAAATGATGATAGGTTGCATTGGCATCTCATCCTTGGGACCAACGGTTCCTCCCATTCTCTGGCATACTGGACACGACTTCGCAAAGGTAATGGCATCGCGAAACAGAGTCGGCCAGTAAAAGCCACACTGAAGTACCTTCGATGCAGTTCTCTTCCCGGAGTGGTGTCCTCCTGCCTCCAAGCTGTGGCATAAAGAAAGAACATTCTGGTATTCCTCCTGAGGAATACACCGTCTCCAGACACAATCCGGTCCTTCAAAGAAAAGGATCGGATCCTCCCAATGGTAGTGTCTCGCATCCGACTTAAGTTGATCGATGTGGCTCTCGGGCCAACTCTCGGGAACCTTCTTGGAGACAAGATAGTTTATGATGTTGGCATACCATGGGAATGAGTCGACAACAAAAATCGACTCGTCAGGGAAGGAGTCTCGAATAGGTGAATCATCAGAAGTATTAAGATCTTCGAGACGAGAGAGATGATCGGCTACTACGTTCTTCTTTCCAGGTTTATCACGGATGTCCAAATCAAACTCC
The DNA here is from genome assembly GCA_037367405.1 of Ottelia alismoides. Taxonomy (NCBI): domain Eukaryota; kingdom Viridiplantae; phylum Streptophyta; class Magnoliopsida; order Alismatales; family Hydrocharitaceae; genus Ottelia; species Ottelia alismoides. The sequence goes on along the minus strand of JAZKJV010004231.1, from coordinate 419,050 downwards.
TGGATAAGCAAAATCCACCTAAGAAGACGCACCTTTGCGTCCTTCTTCTCCATTAAATATTGTAGCGTCGTATGGTCAGTGAACACAATTACCTTGGATCCAATTAAGTGAGATTTGAATTTGTCCAAGGCAAACACTACCGCAAGCATCTCCTTTTCCGTAACTATATAGTTACGTTGAGCAGTATCAAGCACTTTGCTTGCGTAGTGGATTGCAAACGGGATGACATCTCTCCTCTGTCCTAACACAACCCCAACAGCGAAGTCTGATGCGCCCGTCATGATCTCAAAAGGTAGAGACCAATCTGGGGCTTGTAGGATAGGTGCGTCCATGATCATTCCTTACAATAGCTTAAAGGCCTCAAGATATTTGTGATCAACAACAAACTCCATGTCTTTGCCTAAAAGCTCAGTTAGCGGTCGGGCAATCTTAGAAAAATCCTTGATGAATCTCCGATAAAATCCGACATGCCCGAGCAACGACCGCAACTGCTTGATGTTGGTTGGTGGCTGGAATCGTCTGATCTCATCCACCTTGGCAGGGTCAACCTCCATTCCTCTCTTGGAGATGACGTGCCCCAACACAATACCCTCCATCACCATGAAGTGACTTTTCTCCCAGGAGAGCACCAGATTAACCTCACAACAACGTTTGAGGACTCGATCCAGATTCCTAAGATAGGAATCAAAGGAATCGCTGTGGACCGAGAAGTCGTCCATGAAGACTTCCAGGAACTCACCGACCATTTCGGCGAATACAGCAACCATGCACCTTTGAAAAGTACCCGGAGCATTGAATAACACAAAGGGCATACGCCTGAAAGCATAGGTACCAAAGGGGCATGTGAACGTGGTCTTTTCCTGGTCCTTTAGAGCTATGGCTACTTGATTGTAGCCCGAGAACCCATCCAAGAAACAGAAGAATTCTTTCCCCGCTAGTCTCTCTAGGATCTGATCAATGAATGGTAGGGGGAAATAATCCTTCTTCGTCGCGGCATTCAAGTGTCTGTAATCCACATAGACGTGCCATGACGTGGGAACTCGCGTCACGATCTCCTCTCCATCGTCGTTGGTGGTTGTCTGAATTCCCGATTTTTTCAGGACCACATGGATCAGGGCCACCCATTTCAAGTCAGATATGGGATAAATGAAACCCGCGTTGCACCATTTCTCTATCTCCTTCTTCACTACCTCTCATAAATTTGGATTCAAACGAATTTGGAATTCACGAGAGGGTTTGACTTCATTCTTCAAGTAGATATGGTGCGAACACAGAGCGGAATTTATCCCGTGGAGATCGGAAATGCTCCAACCTATCGCCTTGCGCTTTTCTCCAGGATCTCTAGTAAGCGAGATTCCTGCTCCTTGGTCAATCGCGAACTGATGATGACCGGGTATTTCCTTTCTTGACCCGCAAGGAAGGCGTATTTCAGCGTTGTGGGTAAAGGCTTGAGCTTAAGTAAGGTGTGATCGTCTAGGAAATCTGGCTCAGTGTTGGAAGTAGCTGGATCTTTCTCTGTGATTGCTGCCACCAAATTATTTGGCTCTGGAGTCGGATCGTCAAAGGTCTCCATGCAATCGGCGAAAGCCACGTCCGACTCGTTATCCTCATCTTCTGATTGTCCTAAAGAGGGAAGGACTGACAAGCCCAGCTGGGCTTCTAAGTCATCGAAGATGTAGGGGGATGCAGGTTCTGAGCTGTACTCGTCTCTGAGGATCTCGAAAACTGACTCATGCACTGGATCAACTCTGGAGGGGAGGGACTCATCGATGCTGGCTGGGTTCTGTCTCCATGGCCCAACTGTGTCTACATGGCCGCGGTCTGCTTCGGACAAAGAGTACTCGGTGCTGGACTCGAAATCCAATCTCTGCCATATGGTTTGCTTCATCTCTAGTTCCTCATCTCCGCCTGGAATTTGGAACTGGATCTTCCCGATCTTATAATCAAACAAGGCCCCTGCTGTCCTGAGGAAGGGCCTACCTAAGATGATTTGGGAGTCTCTCCAATTACAAGGGGTTTCCATATCTAGGATAGTGAAGTCCACCATGTATTCTTGACCCTCGACTTTGATTACAACATTCCTCAATTCTCCTTGGGACCTCTTGGTTGATTTATAAGCGAACTGCAGGATGGCTCTGGATTTCCTAAGAGGTCCGAGATTAAGCCGCTCATAGAGAGTTGTAGGCATTAAGTTAATTAAGGATCTGTTGCCTAGGAGAGTGCGTGCAAACGCAATGTCATCGACATGACTCACCACATAATGTGTACCCATGTCTCTTCGTTTCCTTGGAAACGAGTTCTTTATTGCACAAGTCGTCGTGGCTACTGACAGAACGTGTTTCTCAACATGGCTTTTGGTCTTCCTGCTAACCCTAGTAGGTGTGCATCTCACCTTAAGATATTTCTAAAATGCAGGAGTCATTTCCACGTACTTGTCAAAGGGGATTGTAACCTTGATATATTTGTTGCAGAACTCTGCCATCTCAGGGTCATCTTTTTAGATTTTTTTATTTTCTTCTTTCCACCCGTAAGAGCTCGGGGGAAAGAGATTATTGACTCTAACTCATGTTCTGAAACTGAAATGTTTTCATTGAAAGCTGGAACTAAGTTCTGTACAAGACTCGGACTCTGAAACAGACTCGGACACTGACTAAAAGGAAAATGCTGCGGCAAAACTGGCGATGCATCTTCCGCGACTTCTGGACGATCCTCCTCAGATGGAGGTACGGGCTCTTCGTCGGTTTTGTCGGACTCTCTACTGATGTGGGTTTGCTGCTTCGAGGACCCTAAAGTCCTCTTCTTCTGCCGGTGGTGGTGATGGGGGTGCTTCTTCTCTTCTTCCTCCAAGTTCTCCTCAGGTAGAGACTTGGCGACTCCTTCCTTCGGTGCCCATGCCCGATCAGATACGATCACAGTCCTTCGGCTAAATACGATAAATAATTCGGTCACATTGTAGCACGTGTACTTAGCGATTCGGTCAGAACCGAGAGAAGATCTCCGTGAAGAGTGTCTCGGATTTAATTTATATCCCGGGCAAGTCCGGGGTCGAACACAGGGAGGCAAAGGAACAACTTGGGTTTAATTTGAAAATAAAGATCTAGATTTCTAAGTGGTATTTTTTTAGATTTTTTTATTGCAAGAACAAATGCAAATGCAAATGCGGGTGAATTATGACACTTAAAAAACACACAAAAAGGCCAAATTAATTTTAATGTCAAATTAGTCCAATTCAGCCAAATTATATTTTTCCTAAAATCCTAATCCAATGATGAACACCAAACTCATTTTTTTGTATTTTTCGGGGTTAACATGCAACAATGAAAAATGCACACTTTTTATGGGTTTTTTCGCAATTTATCACACAAACAGTAAGCAAAAATCATGAAAAATTTACTGGAACATAACCATGATGCAACGAAGGTACGGTAATATTTTTAGATTTTTTTGACAAGTTATGAATTTTTTATGGATTTTTTTAGTGAAAACAGAGTGGAAATGAGTAATTAATTCCTATTAAATCCATGTTATCAAATTAGTCAAAGAGAAAATTATCTCAAAAAGATATTTAGATAAGCAATCCAGGAGAGTTGAAATTTTGCAAAAAGGATATACGTGGATTTAATTAAAATTCAAATACTATATCCACTCTACAAATTATTCCAGGCACAAGACAGCTCCATTTTGGATGAAATTTGGACAATAAGTTCATCACATATCAAGGCATCATATATATTTTTTGTAGAATTTTTAGAGCAACCGTGTGTGAGATATAAATTTAACAGCACAGAATGGGTAAACTATGCAAAATTTCAGTTGAACAATTTTAGTTAATTACCCAAAGACCACAAAATATAAATAAATATTCTGATGACAGAGAATAAGTTGCTCCACACAATGTTATTTTTCTTTAAATAAAAGGACGCCAAAACAAGGTCCAAATAAACACACAAACATAGGGGTCTTTGTGCAATACAGAAATTAAAAAGAAAACTTAAACTTATGCACAGGGACTATTTTGTAATTACGAAAACTATATAAAATATTTACATAATTTTTACAATATAATAAAAAATAAGAGCTACCTTCTTCTTCCTCCTGCATCCGATGGGAGAAGAACCCAAAGGGGGAAGGTGTGATCAGCGGCGGCGGGCGGCCACGCGCGACCGGCGGAGGGGTCGGCGGCGCTCTGGCGGGAGGTTGGCGGTGCTCTGGCGGCGGCAAGAGGGCGCGACCGGCTGGGGCGGGGTGTGGCTCGCGGCTACCGCGCGTGGGCGTGGAGGACAAAGCGAGGGGGGCGGCGGCAGGCCGCGGTGGCGAGGCGGAGGGCCGCACGGAGTCGCGACCGGCTGGAAACGGGGGGGCAGGGGGGCTGGCACCAGCTGCGATGGGGAGAGGGGCGGCGGCCTGGTGGTGCGGCGGCGGTGGGTTCTCCCCACCGCTGCTGCGATTCTTTTTTTTATTTTTTTATTTTTTTCTTCTTTGTTGCTGTGCTAAAAAAAACTTTTTTTGTTTTAATTTTTTTTATATTTTTAATTTTCTTTAAGCAGGAAATATGTACACAAAAAGAAGGGGGGAAATGATAGTGAGAAGATGACATGAACTAAATAAATGGGAGATGGTGGTGATATGATGTGCTAAAAAAATTGCAAAGAAACAAATGATAACGAGATGAAATTAAAATTACCTAAGATGGACGTTCGCCTATGAAGTGCTCTCGTGAGCACGGTCTTCACTCAAATCGCCGGCGTGCGATGAGCTCGAGCAGCGTGCGGATGCGGCTGCGATGTTGGCCAAAAAACCAACGGATCACACCGGAGAGAGGGCCGTCGTCGCTCGACCGCGGTTGCGTCGCTGTCACCGATTCAACTCTGGGAACTTAGCTCTCCTCACATAAAGATGGATCAAAAGCAAATTGAGGAGGATGTGATGTATATATAGATGATGAAATGAGAGGTTATTAAAGTGATGGGAGGTTATATTATTAATGGAGTTGAATGGGAGTTTTAAAAAATGGTGGAGTTGAATGGAGATTGGTGGTAAAGAGTTGAATGGTGGTTATTGTAGAGAATGGAAATTAAATAAATAAATGAAATAAAGTTGGCTACTTTAATTACAATAAATTAAAAAGAGAAGACAAAAAGTGGAGAATTTACAAAAGAAGACAAAACACCATGTACACATTTTTTACTTTTCTAATATGTATTTTTTTTGTCTTTTTAATAAGAGATATTTATAACGGAAAAATACAATAAAATAGTACCATTAAAATACAACACAATCATGATTTTTTTGTATTTTTAGTAATTAAGAAAGATACAATAAAAAATGAAAAAAGTATGAATATATACATAATGTACAATGTACATCTAGGTCCCAAAACCCAACTTTTGCAAATGAGCTTCGATTTTAATGAAACCACTTCCTTTGGATAGATAATTTTCTAACTTGAACTTTAAAAGTGAGTTTGGTGAATTTAGAGTTCATACGGAGCGGGAATTTAGCTTGAAAGTTGGTCTTTACGGCTTTTTCCCATTGGGATCTAGGAGCATTTATTTGACATTTAATTTGTTTTGTATTTTTGTATTTTTATATACATTGATATGAACATGTTGGAGAGAGAATTATCCAAAAAGGAGTTTATATGAAATTATTAAAAATACATGAAGTTTTGGGCTATTTACATGTATAAGACTCCTTTATTTTTGCGGCTTTTTATGTGTAATTTATTTTGTACAATCTAATATACAATAATTAGTGTGTTTTATTTACAAGAGATATTTTGTTAATTTAATGAATTTATGTACATTTTTATGAGCTTTTACTCGGGGATTTTGCTAAGATCAAGATATTGAGATGATGAATCGTGGATTCATCACCCCCCCAATACTTAAACTTTACTAGTCCTCGAGCAAATAAAGAATGAATAAGTTCGATTAACCCCTGACTGTGCATGTGAATACAAGACTTGATCCGTTCAAGAACTCTCAGTTTTAGAAATCCTAAAATTATAAGCTGAACCAAGCTCTAGTCAAAAGGTATCCAATTTCCCTAATCATCAGACTCTCTTTGTATACATATATAGTAGGGATATGACTTTAAGTGTTGACCGCAGTTACAAGAGTAGAGTCACAACGTCACCCAAGGTTCCAGTCCAAGAGACTCTCCTAAGGACCCGATCCTCAACACTAGGGAATAAACCATTTCTTGCATACAATCCACCGTCTCTTTAGTTGTCAGACTTAAAAGTGTAGATGGATGGCCAGTTGATGGAGAGCATAGGATTGTGTCATTTCTTCTCTCCCTCTCATTGGAACAAGGATCCTCTCGAGTGCCTTATTACTCAACACATATTTTTGGTGTTGATCAGTGCGTCCGTCAAGAGAAGTTGGAGTCGTCTGCACTTGTTTTCCCGGGAATACACCGGGGTGTGCCTTTTTTGAGTATCTATTATACCTTCTACACCCAGACTTGTAGCATTTACGATGCAGAGCCCTTTTTTGATGCAAGCCCGACTCCTGGTCCTAATAGCGGTGGTCCAAGTGGACACTTTGAAATGGTTGGGAGCGCTCGCCTTTGGTGGAAGCTCTTTTGATAATTGACTTTGTGGAATGAGAGCTTTTCTTTGACATTTCATTGCTTTGTAGTATTTTTGGCTAGCTCCACTGCTTTTACCAAGAGTTGACGCACACTGATCAACAATTTTTTATTTTATCACACCCTGTCACATAGGTAGATGTCAAGAGATAGTACAAGAACCATGTTCTCATACTGGCTAAAGATGCTGACACTCAGGTTTCATGAAGCCTTCATTGATTTTATCCCATCCTTGAGCATCATCAAATCAAGTCCAAACTCAAATCCCTCATCTCAGATCCTCAAGTGAAATTTCAACTCATTTCATCATAACTGCAGTCGTGTATGTGAGGTGTTGGTCATATTCTTAAGGTAGAGACTAAGCATGCAATATAGCACACAAATCTTTCAAACTAGGGAAATGTGAATAATTAAGTCCAAGACCCTAATGACTAAGGCTGGTTAACTCAAAATCTCAAGACCTCATAAACCAAGTGTTCTTGAACATCACTAGTCTTGTGTGAAAGTGAATTGTGTCAGGGGTTAAACCAACTTATTAGTTAGTTTTTTTTTGTTTTTTTATGATTGATTAATTTTTTTAAGTTTTAGAAAAAGTTTTTTTTTCAAAAAGGTTTTTTTTCAAAAAGGTTTTTTTTTCAAACAAGGGCAAAGATTTTTTTTGTTAGACAAGTTTTGCTTTTTTTTCAAGTTTTTTTTTGAAAAAGATAGGTAAATAAGAAAAGACTTTTTTAATGTGAAAAAGTTTGTTTTGTTTTTTTTAAAGAGGATTTTTTTTGAAAAGTTTTTTTAGCAAATAAGGAAAAAGAGTATTTTTTAGGAATTTTTTTACCTACCCCATAATTATTGTATAATATATATAAAAATACGTGAAAGTACGAGCTATGGGTAAAGTATATATGTAATATATACACGCCCCCCTATACTTAGCATGTGCTATGTCCTCATGGCACAAGAAGTGAAAAAAAGACATAGCTCGTGCTAAGCGTAGGATGGCTAAAATAATAAACAGTATAGAAGTCGATCCGCCCCCCCTATACTTAGGCTCTGGACAGCCTAAGTGTAGAAGAAGAGCAAAAATGGGGCGGACGAGGTCAAGAAGAGAAATGGATGAGTATACATATGGAGGGCATCGGCTCCCCCTATACTTAGGCTCTTGGTAAGCCTAAGTATAGGACAAGAATAAGTGTAAGAACCGATGTGATCTGGAGAATATACAAAGAAGGGCGAATGTACAAGAGGAATGAATCTTCTAAGATGTTGAATCTTGATGCCGCATCTTCATGATGAGTAATATGATGTATCTGCTATGTGCTCGCTCTACATGAAGTTGATGACCTCGACTTGGACTAACTGCTCTTTTGAATCCATAAAATGCTTCAACAGTTGTCCATTTACCACATGAGACTGTGCACCATCTGTGAGATCAGCTATCTCTACACTTCCATTCTCGTGCACTTTCTTAACAACAAAGGGTCCCATCCATTTAGATTTGAGCTTCCCATGGAACATCTTCAACCTAGCATTGAACAACCATACCTTTTGTCCAGGGACAAAGTCTTTGCACCTAATGTGCTGATCATGCCATCTCTTTACTTTGTCCTTATAAATCATATTGTTGTCATATGCCCTGTTTCAGATTTCCACGAGCTCGTTCAAGTTCAAGTCTCGACAAAGCTTCCCTAGGTGACAACTCCAGTTAATCTTCTTAATTGCCCATTCGGATTTATGAATCAATTCTGCGGGCAAATGGCATGGATTGCCATAGATCATTCTAAATGGTGAAGTACCCAATGGTGTCTTGTAGGCTGTCCTATAGGCCCGCAGAACTTGGTCCAAAAGCTGAGACCAGTTCTTCCTATCGGGACGAACCAATTTCTGCAAAATACTCTTCACCTCTCTGTTCGAAACCTCTGCCATGTCGTTGGACTGTGGGTGGTAAGGACTAGTAACTCTATGCTCAAATCCATAGTCCTTAGCTAAAGATCTCATATCTCGGTTAACAAAATGGCCACCCCCATCAGATATCAAAACTTTTGGCACCCCGAACCTAGCAATAATATGATCTCTTACAAACTTACAGACAGTCTTGCTGTCTGCGGATCGGGTTGGGATAGCCTCCACCCACCTGGATAGATAATCAACCGCCAACAATATGTACCCATGTCCTTGGCTATTGGGAAAGGGACCCATAAAATCTATGCCCCATGCATCAAAAACATCACAAATAATCATCGGTTGCATGGGCATCTCATCTCTCTGTCCAATTGTCCCTCCCATCTTTTGACAGATCGGGCACGACCGTACAAAATCAATAGCATCTCTAAACAAGGTCGGCCAATACAATCCACATTGAAGTACTTTGTGAGCGGTTCTCTTTCCCGAATGGTGTCCTCCAGCCTCAAGTGAATGACAATATGTGAGGACACTCTGGTATTCCTCCTGAGGAATATACCTTCTCCAAACACAATCCGGTCCTTCGAAGAAAAGGAAAGGATCGTCCCAGTGGTATCTCCTCGAATCCGACTTCAGTCGGTCAATACTGCTCCTAGTCCAACCATGGGGAACCTGCTTGGAGACAAGATAGTTCACCATGTTGGCATACCACGGGAGTGAGTCAATAACACAAATTGACTCATCTGGGAAGGTCTCTCTAATCCGCTCAAAATCAGGAGAATCCTTAAGTTCAATCCGAGAAAGGAGATCAGCCACAACATTCTTCACTCCAGGTTTATCCTTTATCTCCAAATCAAATTCCTGGAGGAGTAAAATCCACCTAAGAAGACGCGCCTTCGCGTCCTTATTTTCCATTAAATATCGAATGGTTGTGTGATCAGTATAAATTGTCACCTTAGAGCCCAAAATATATGATCTGAACTTCTCGAGGGCCCATACTACCGCGAGCATTTCTTTTTCAGTCACTGTATAATTTTTCTGTGTAGGATCTAAAACTTTGCTCGCATAGTGAATCGCAAACGGAATCCCCTCTCGCCGTTGTCCTAACACAACTCCTATAGCAAAATCTGAAGCGTCAGTCATGATCTCAAAGGGGAGAGACCAGTCAGGAGCTTATAGGATAGGCGAGGCACAAATCTTCCTCTTCAGGAGCTCAAAGGCCTCCAGACACCTGTGATCTACAATGAACTCTGTGTCTTTCCCTAAGAGCTCAGTCAGTGGGCAGGCGATCTTTGAAAAATCCTGAATGAATCTCCTATAGAATCCAACATGCCCTAAAAATGACCGCACTGACTTTACGTTGGTAGGTGGATCGAGTTTCTTGATCACCTCCACCTTGGCAGGGTCAACCTCCATTCCCCTTTTGGAGATGACATGCCCCAACACAATACCCTCCGTCACCATAAAGTGACTCTTCTCCCAGGAGAGTACCAGATTCACCTCTCTACACCTCGTGAGGACTCGGTCCAAGTGCGCTAAACATGTATCAAAAGAATCACCATGGACCGAGAAGTCATCCATGAACACTTCCAGGAAATCTCCCACCATCTCGGCAAATATGGCTATCATACACCGCTGAAATGTGCCCGGGGCATTGCAGAGCCCGAATGGCATGCGCCTGAAAGCATAAGTACCAAATGGATATGTGAATGTGGTCTTTTCCTGTTCCTCAGGGGCTATGGCCACTTGGTTGTAGCCTGAGTACCCATCAAGAAAACAGAAGAACTCTTTCCCTGGGAGTCTCTCCAAGATCTGATCAATAAAAGGCAAGGGAAAGTGATCTTTCTTGGTCGCGGCATTCAAGCGCCTGTAGTCAACACAGACACGCCACGACGTGGGTACTCGTGTCGCGATCTCTACCCCCTCCTCGTTGGTGACCATCTGAATTCTCGACTTCTTCAGGACAACATGGAGTGGGGCCACCCACTTGGAGTCAGAAATAGGGTATATAAACCCTGCTTTGCACCATTTCTCAATCTCTTTCTTCACCACTTCCCGTAGATTGGGGTTAAGTCTCCTTTGGAACTCACGGGAAGGTCTCACATCATCCTCAGTAAAAATGTGGTGCGAGAAGAGAGCGGGGTTGATGCCCACGAGATCCGACACTGTCCAGCCTATTGCTTTGTGGTTCCTCTCTAAGACCTCTAACAACCTAGACTCCTGTTCTAAAGTCAAGTCTGAGCTAATGATGACAGGATATCTCTCGTTGGGTCCCGCAAGAAAGGCATACTTAAGTGTAGGAGGTAGTGATTTCAGTTCTGGCAATGTGGTGTCATCAAGCAGATCTGGCTGAACTGAATCTGAATCTGGTTTCGTGCTGCATGAAGGTGGGCTAAGCTGAGTAGTACTCGCCACTAAATCAGAAGTATCGGGAGTCGGATCGTCAAAAGTATCCAAACAATCGGCAAAAACCGCGTCCGACTTGTCATCTATGTCCCATGATTATTCCGAAGAGGATGGAACTGACAGATCCGGATGGATCTCTAAGTCATCATGAGAATAGGTTGATGCATCTCTAGCAAGATCAGACAACACCTGGCAAACTGCATCATGCACTATATCCTCTCCAGATGAAAGGGTCTCGCTCTGTCATGAAGGAATCTGTCCCCAAATCCCAACTGTGCTAATCATACCGCAATCTGCCTTTGAAGATGAGTACTCTGTGCTACTCTCTGAATCGGGTCGCTGACACTTGGTTTGTTTCATCTCAAGGTTCACCTCTCCACCTGGAGAACGGAACTTCATCATTCCCGTACCATAATCGAAAGCTGCGCCTGCGGTCCTAAGGAAAGGTCGCCCGAGAATGATCTGAGATTCTCTCCAAGGATTGGGGGTCTCCATGTCCAAGACTATGAAGTCCACCTGGTAGTTCTTCCCCTCAATCGAGATAACTACGTTCTTCACTTCTCCCTTAGGTCTCTTCACTGAACGATCTGCAAATTGGAGTAAAGCTCTAGATTTGCGAAGTGGTCCCAACTCTAATTTCTGATATAATGCTAAGGGAAGTAAGTTGATTGAAGAACCGTTATCTAAGAGTGTGCGTGCAAACGCAATGTCGTCAATACGACTCTCCACATAGTGAGCACCCATGTCTCTCTTTTTCCTTGGCAAAGTCTGGTTCTTGAGACAATAGGTTGTGGCTACCGATAAGACATGTGTCTTTATATTTCGGTTATCTTTCTTCCTGCTAACCCTTGTAGGTGTGCATCTCACCTTAAGGTATTTTTGGAAGGCATGATGGTTAGCCACATATTCATCAAATGGCACCTTAACTGTGATATTTTCTTTACAAAACCGTACCATATCGGGTTCATCTTTCTGAATCTTTTTGATGCGCTTTCCTGCCATAAGAGCATGGGGGAAAGGGATTGAAGCTAGGGAAACAGAGGATGAAGAATCTGAATCATGAACTGAAAGATCATTCTTTGCATTAACGGAAACAGAGTTCTTCATACAAGAATCTTTTTGATGCAACATGGACTCAAAATCTAAACTATCTACTACAGGTTGTGGAATAGAAGCTGGAGTGGTATCCGCCACAACCGGAGATGCAAGGTCCTCCGTAGACTCAGAAGAATATCCATGCTGACGATGCTGCATACGTGCTCTCCTTCTCCTCTCAGCTCCCTGAGTAGAAATCCTCGAATGATGCTGATGGGGCTCCGAAATATGATGCCTCTCCTCCTCGTCCTCTGAAGACTCCTCAGGTAGAGCTCCAGAGATACCCCTCCTCGTATCCCTCGCCCTGTCAGGTACGGTCACGGTCCTTCCGCTCCTGAGTGACATGTGGTTAGCCTCGTCACACGAAAGAATCTCATGTTCAGATCTAGGAGATGTTGAATAGTATACCTGACTAAAATGCTGCTGAGAACTAGATCGATTCAGGCTATTGGGGTTAGCCTGAACTTGGGCTGGAATAGAGGTAGAGGGTGCAGTCTGCTCGTCTCGCCATCTAGACAGGCGGTTGACATCCACCCATAAGTCTTGAATCTCGTTCCTGTAGGAACGTAGCTCGTCGAGTATCTGCTGCTGAATATCCACGGGACTAGACGAAGAAGGAAGTGGATAAGACTGGGACGAAGAACGGGAAGACTGGCCCTGCTGGTCAGAGTACTGCCTCTGCTGCTGTTGCTGGGGTTGCGGGCCCTGCTGGCCCGTCTGGTAATGGCCCTGTCGGCCATACTGCTGGTACTGTTGCCTCTGCTGCTGGGGTGGATGGAATCCAGGGCTCTGTTGTGACGGAGGTGGTGCAGAGGTGAATGCGGTGTTGTGAAAGGTCGGGGGGATGCTGATAGGTCTGTCGGTCTCCCGTACTTCCCTGCCTGGCAGGGTCCTGAGTATACCATATCCCATTCACCTCCCAAACTGGTGGAGGCTCCTCCTGGACTATCTCTGCTACTGGAGGTGGCTGCTGGAAAGAGTGGGTGTAAGATTGGTCCTGCTCCCACGGCTGGGGTTGCCCTGACACCAACTGCTCCTGAACATGGTGAACTCGGTATACGGGAGCAGAAGGTGCAGTCACGGCGGGTATCCTTATCTTAGATACCTTCTCAGTCAACTCCTCCATCTGTTTTGGAAGTTTGGAGACGCTCCAGTCTAACTCATCAATCCTCCTGTCGATCTTCTCGACTACAGTAAGCTTGTCAGCAAGAAGTCCCATGCTAGGGATCACGTCCTGAGAAAGATCGACTACAGCTGATTTTCCCCCTCCAAATGAGAGTGAACTGGGGGATTGTGTATAGGCCCTGCTGGCCATCTGTGAGCGGCTAGTTTCAGCCATCTGCTCGAATACCCTCCAGACGGTATCCACTCCTAGTGATGTATAACTGCCTCCACAGGAAGCGCTCACTAAACCCTGCATCTCAGGGTTGAGACCAGTGAAGAAGGATTGGACCAAGATGTTATCATTTAGTCCATGACAGGGACACTTCTGCAAGATGTCCTTGAATCTTTCCCAAGCATCACAAAAAGCTTCATGGAGAAATTGGGAAAAACTCGTAATGCGCATCCTCATCATGTTAGTTCTACTCAAAGGGTAGAACTTCTTCAAAAACAGGTCCTTGAACTGGGCATATGTGGTGACGGCGATCCCAAGATTCTTTACCCAGTAATCAGCTTTGCCACCCAAGGCAAATGGAAGGGCTTTGAGCCTAATATAATCCTGGCTAACATTATTATATTTGAGGTTAGCACAGATGAGCTCAAAGTCCCTTAGGAATGCATATGGCTCCTCAGAAGCATTCCCATCAAAATGTGGCAGCAGGTTCAGAAAATGCGACTTCAATTCAAAGTCAACAGTGGGTTCGGCCGGACTCAAGTAGTTATGAATTTGATATTGTCCGGGGTTATACGCCGCATCCATTGGTAGTTGGACCCCAACATTTAACTGTCCTAACTGAGCTCTCAATAATGCTTGTTGCTGCTCAGATGCAGCTAATCTGGCAAGTATCATTTTCATTGGGTCTTCATTGTTCTCTTCTTCCTCTTCTTTCTTCTTTGGAGGCATTCTACTTGCGTCTTCTATATGGCCTGAATCAGCAATGTGTTCTTGATTAGAAGAGGATTTATGAATCAAGATATTCTCATCGAGGCAAAGGTCTTCCTCGGTGAGGTGGGAAGAGAGAAAGGGAATGGTTTGAGAGTAACCATCCCGAGAGTGGGTGATCCTGGGCTCAAAAGGGTCATGAGTCCAGGTTGGTTCACGTTGCGCATGGACCTGTGAAGACATACTTCTTGGAGGGTTCAACGGGAAATTCGCAAAGTCCGAATAATTATCCCCCCAATCAGTCATCTTCGATGTCAAAAGAACCGATTAGAACACGATATTTCAATGAGGTGCTAGTTCTATGGTGCACGTAAATGTGCGGAGTAAACTCACACAATACAAACGCAATTCAAACCCTCAATTTCACCAACTCAACACATGATGACCGTAAGAGTTCAGCCGGATTATCTTGTCAATTTTAGTTGGTGAGAATACAATCTTGGAAAGATTAACGAGCTGTTAGGTGCCCGTATTTTCCTACAGACTGACCCGGTTCTTACAACTAGTTTGGCCTACTTTCAGCCAGTATAGGAGTAAGTACAAGCCGAAGCCCGAGGACTAAAGCGCCCACTAAACCTCCCACTCTGCTAAGGAAGTCCGAACCGTATAAATACGGCTACACGTATTCCTCACTGAAAAGTAGCTAATCGCCTGAAAATAAAGAACCAGTAGTAAGTAAGAAATCCAGACTTGGCTCTATCCTAGGGTCGTCTCTCTCTCACTTGCAAGTAAAACAAACAATGAGGGCTTTATGCACCCAAGAACAAGGGTTCTTTTTATTCCAATTAATTAGATCGAGCTGCTCAATTCAGTCCCAATTTTAGAGTTAGGTTATCACTTGAAATTTATGTGAACACACAAGCACGTCTACCGTTCAGTCCCAATTTCCTTTTGACCTTAAGTTATAAAACAAGAGGGGAATCGGAAATCAGAATGCAAACGAGAGACTATGATGCATGCTCAGAAGAAGGTATACTTACAGTGAATCCCAGCACTCTTCATGCGTTATGCAGAACATAATTTATAAATATTACACTAAATGCATGCAGATCGAGAAAACCGCACCTAAACAGTATACTATTAGCGGGGAAGAATTGATTTGATTTGAGCTAAGTAGTACGTGTTTATATGCGTCTCATTATGAATCTTATCAGATGTGTGAATCTTCTAAGATTTGTGTGGCCTAACTCACGATGGGCACAAACAAATTTGATTCTAATCTACCGTGTGCCTAATCCTTAGTTTCGCCACTCAAGTCGAGCCCAACCCTCACCGGAGAGTGAAACAGGTCTCGACACACCACAAATAAAGTCCAAGTTTTTTTTACACACGCGAGCTCTCAAACAAGAGCCGCTATAAAGGAGCAACTACCTAAATAATTACAACAATTTACAAAAATTCTCTCGAAGATAAATAAATTCTCCAAGCTCTTCAGCAGTCGGCGCGCGTCGCGTCCGTCGACCTCCGATGCACTCCAAGTCAACCGGGCCCTCGCAAGGAAAAAGAGATTTATATTATAGAGATAAACAACAAAATATACACAAAAATATTGAAGAGAAAAAATGTCAGAAAATGGATTAACTACAAAGTGGCTCGGGGTCAGACTACCCGAGTAAGTGAAATCTAAATCCTAATTTTTAAACTAATCCCTAAGCCGTTTGCCTCCCTGGCAACGGCGCCATCTGACGAGTCGCTAAATACGATAAATAATTCGGTCACGTTGTAGCACGTGTACTTAGCGATTCAGTCAGAACCGAGAGAAGATCTCCGTGAAGAGTGTCTCGGCTTTAATTTATATCCCGGGCAAGTCCGGGGTCGAACACAGGGAGGCAAAGGAACAACTTGGGTTTAATTTGAAAATAAAGATCTAGATTTCCAAGTGGTATTTTTTTAGATTTTTTTTATTGCAAGAACAAATGCAAATGCAAATGCGGGTGAATTATGACACTTAGAAAACACACAAAAAGGCCAAATTAATTTTAATGTCAAATTAGTCCAATTCAGCCAAATTATATTTTTCCTAGAATCCTAATCCAATGATGAACACCAAACACATTTTTTTTGTATTTTTAGGGGTTAACATGCAACAATGAAAAATACACACTTTTTATGGGTTTTTTCGTAATTTATCACACAAACAGAAAGCAAAAATCATGAAAAATTTACTGGAACATAACCATGATGCAAGGAAGGTACAATAATATTTTTGGATTTTTTGACAAGTTATGAATTTTTTATGGATTTTTTAGTGAAAACAGAGTGGAAATGAGTAATTAATTCCTATTAAATCCATGTTATCAAATTAATCAGAGAGCAAATTATCTCAAAAAGATATTTAGATAAGCAATCCAGGAGAGTTGAAATTTTGCAAAAAGGATAAAATTCAAATACTATATCCACTCTACAAATTATTCCAGGCACAAGACAACTCCATTTTGGATGAAATTTGGACAATAAGTTCATCACATATCAAGGCATCATATATATTTTTTTGTAGAATTTTTAGAGCAACCATGTGTGAGATATAAATTTAACAGCACAGAATGGGTAAACTATGTAAAATTTCAGTTGAACAATTTTAGTTAATTACCCAAAGTCCACAAAATATAAATAAATATTCTAATGACAGAGAATAAGTTGCTCCACACAATGCTATTTTTCTTTAAATAAAAGGACGCCAAAACAAGGTCCAAATAAACACACAAACATAGGGGTCTTTGTGCAATACAGAAATTAAAAAGAAAACTTAAACTTATGCACAGGGACTATTTTGTAATTACGGAAACTATATAAAATATTTACACAATTTTTACAATATAATAAAAAAATAAGAGCTACCTTCTTCTTCCTCCTGCATCCGATGGGAGAAGAACCCAAAGGGGGAAGGTGTGATCGGCGGCGGCGGGCGGCCACGCGCGGCCGGCGGAGGGGTCGGCGGCGCTCTGGAGGGAGGTTGGCGGCGCTCTAGCGGCGGCGAGAGGGCGCGACCGGCTGGGGCGGGGTGTGGCTCGCGGCTGCCGCGCGTGGGCGCGGAGGACAGAGCGAGGGGGGCGGCGACAGGCCGCGGTGGCGAGGCGGAGGGCCGCACGGAGTCGCGACCGGCTCGGGGGGGGCGGGGGGCTGGCGCCAGCTGCGATGGGGAGAGGGGCGGCGGCCTGGTGGTGCGACGGCGGTGGGTTCTCCCCACCGCTGCTGCGATTCTTTTTTTTTTATTTTTTTAATTTTTTTCTTCTTTGCTGCTGTGCTAAAAAAAATTTTTTGTTTTAATTTTTTTATATTTTTAATTTTCTTTAAGCAGGAAATATGTACACAAAAAGAAGGGGGGAAAATGATAGTGAGAAGATGACATGAACTAAATAAATGGGAGATGGTGGTGATATGATGTGCTAAAAAAATTGCAAAGAAACAAATGATAACGAGATGAAATTAAAATTACCTAAGATGGGCGTTCGCCTATGAAGTGCTCTCGTGAGCACGGTCTTCGCTCAAATCGCCGGCGTGCGATGAGCTCGAGCAGCGTGCGGATGCGGCTGCAATGTTGGCCAAAAAACCAACGGATCACACCGGAGAGAGGGCCGTCGTCGCTCGACTGCGGTTGCGTCGCTGTCACCGATTCAACTCTGGGAACTTAGCTCTCCTCACATAAAGATGGATCAAAAGCAAATTGAGAAGGATGGGATGTATATATAGATGATGAAATGAGAGGTTATTAAAGTGGTGGGAGGTTATATTATTAATGGAGTTGAATGGGAGTTTTAAAAAATGGTGGAGTTGAATGGAGGTTGGTGGTAAAGAGTTGAATGGTGGTTATTGTAGAGAATGGAAATTAAATAAATAAATGAAATAAAGTTGGCTACTTTAATTATAATAAATTAAAAAGATAAGACAAAAAGTGGAGAATTTACAAAAGAAGACAAAACACCATGTACACATTTTTTTACTTTTCTAATATGTTTTTTTGTCTTTTTAATAAGAGATATTTACAACGGAAAAATACAATAAAATAGTACAATTAAAATACAACACAATCATGATTTTTTTGTATTTTTAGTAATTAAGAAAGATACAATAAAAAATGAAAAAAGTATGAATATATATATAATGTACAATGTACATCTAGGTCCCAAAAACCCAACTTTTGCAAATGAGCTCCGATTTTAATGAAACCACTTCCGTTGGATAGATTATTTTCTAACTTGAACTTTAAAAGTGATTTGGTGAATTTAGAGTTCATACGGAGCGGGAATTTAGTTTGAAAGTTGGTCTTTACGGCTTTTTCCCATTGGGATCTAGGAGCATTTATTTGACATTTAATTTGTTTTGTATTTTTGTATTTTTATATACATTGATATGAACATGTTGGAGAGAGAGAATTAGCCAAAAAGGAGTTGATATGAAATTATTAAAAATATATGAAATTTTGGGCTATTTACATGTATAAGACTCCTTTATTTTTGCGGCTTTTTTTATGTGTAATTTATTTTGTACAATCTAATATACAATAATTAGTGTGTTTTATTTACAAGAGATATTTTGTTAATTTAATGAATTTATGTACATTTTTATGAGCTTTTACTCGGGGATTTTGCTAAGATCAAGATATTGAGATGATGAATCGTGGATTCATCAGGGACATATGATTTACATTGTCATATGAAAGGATCTCATGTTCAGATAAAGACTTATCTGAATAGTATACCTGATCACGAGGTCGGTTCTGTCCTTGAGTTAAGTTGTTCGGGTTGGCCTGAACCTGGGCAGGAATCGAGGTCTTTAGCACCATTTGTTGATCCTGGGTACAAGAGACACGATTCAGATTGGATCCCATATCCAGATAGTCATTCTCGATCTGCTGGACCTATCAGACAAGGTCTGGATCGCCAAGGTGAGAGACTCCAATTCAGTGGGTTGGGCTTGCTGATGCTGATTTGCGAACGAGGTTCTGTACTGGCCCTGTTGGCCATGCTGATACTGCTGCTGCTGATAGGACGGTGCCTGGCCCTGTTGGCCCGAGTGGAATGTGTGATGCTGCAGCTGGTGTTATTGAGGCTGGTACCCTTGTTCGGGCCTGTACTGAACAAAGCACGGTGCGGGGACGGAGTTAGTTTCTTGGTAAGCTAGGGAAGGTCGGTGAGGATGATCGTTCCCCATCTCTGACTGTCTACCGACGGGGTCGCGGTTGTACCACAGCTCGTTGATCTCGAACACATGCGGAGGCTCCTCGTATCCGATTTCCACTTGTGGGGGTGCATGCTGGTCCTGCTGGGTATAAGTCTGATCCCAGCCACTCTGAGCCCCGGTGCCTGTCCATGTACAAGATGGATTCGATGTACAGGTACAGGTGGTGCAGAAGGGGCAGTTAGCTTTATCTTAGCTACATTCTCAGAAAGTTCCTCCACTTGCTTCGGTAGACGTGAGAGAGACTCAAGGTTAGTGACCCTCTTGTGGATTTGTTCGACAATGGTAACTTATCAGCAATCATCCTCATGCTGGGAATGAGGTCCTCTGTCAGATCTGCTACAGTCCTCTGGTTTGTCTCGTTAGATAGGATTGAGGGAGACAACTTATAGGCCCTGGTGGCCTGCGACCTGCCGGTTTCCGCCATCTTCTCTAGGATCTTCCATACTGCATTCTCATTTTTATTAAGATAGCTTCCTCCACATGCGACACTTACTAACCCCTGCATCTTTGGGGTCAACCCACAGAACAAGGTCTGGACTAAGATCGCCTTAGAAATGCCGTGGCAGGGACATTTCTGGATTAGGTCATTAAACCTATCCCAGACATCATGGAATGGTTCACTAAGTTCCTGGGAGAAACTGGCTATCTTTGTTCTCATTTGGTTAGTCCTACTGAGAGGGAAGAACTTCTTCAGGAATAGGTCCTTGAACTACATCCAGGTTGTACATATCACCCCTAGGTTCTTCAGCCAATGTGCTGCCTTATCTCCTAAGGCAAATGGGGTGGCCTTCAGTCTAATGTAATCCTGCCCAACCCTAGGATGGCTAAGGTTGTTGCAAACCAGCTCGAAGTCTCGGAGGAAGGCATATGGTTCTTCATGGGCATTTCCGTTGAACTTCGGTAGCAGGCTAAGGAAGTGGCACTTGAGCTCAAATGCTTCGGCGGGAACCGTTGGTGCCAACCAACTTTGTATCTCATTCTCTGTTGGGTTATAGGCATCAACCATTGGTCGGTCGATTCCTCCTGCCGCAATGATTTATCACATTCTTGGTGTAAGATTCGCATTCTGTTGTTCAACTTGAGCGAGATAAGCCAAGACTTGCTGGAGTGGGTCATCTTGGTTTTCTTCACCTGGGGGTCGCTTTGGTGGCATCTTGTCCTCTAGTCCTGTGAAATGGAAACGGTCTGGATTAGAGGATAACTCAAGGAAGGGGTTCTTACCGAGGCGATGGTCTTCCTCGGTAAGCTCAGAGGAGAGGAAAGGGTTGGTTTGAGAGTAACCACCCTGGGTGTGAGGGATCCAGAACTCAAGAGGGTCATGAGTCCTAGGTGGTCCAAGTTGCGCTTGGGCCAATGAAGATGATTTTCGTGGGGGACACAAAGAGAGATTGGCGAATAATGTGTTGATATTCCCCATGTCTGTCATCTTGAAGTGGCGAGAAGAATCGGGAGTTCTAAGTAAAGATAGGATTTTACTCCTACCTGAAGCAAGCAATTCAATCCAAGACCCTGGGTTCACACTCAACACAGTGAAGGACTTGAAACCGAGTCCAATTAATCTTATTAATTTTAAGTGTGATTTTTCAAGAAAGATAGCAAGGATTTACGTGGCCTATAGGGAAGTCGTCTCAGAGCCGGATGCGTCTTCCCTGTTTAACCTGTCGCCTAAGATACCGCCGATCCTTCCTTTCTTCGCTCCTATCCCAAGTTGATGGATTCAAAGTGAAGGATATGGGGAAATCCTCAAGCGCATCACGGAAGCGTGATCGTCGTATCGAATACGACGAAGAACGACTAGTCGTACTAGTTGTTCGGAGCAGCGGAATTTTAAAATTTTTAAACCGATGAAACCACATGATCCGAGAACCATTCTCAAATCGTTTCATCTATAACCACATCAAGTATAATGCAATACCTCTTGAAGCGTGGTTGATCTAGTCTCTACGAAAAGAGACCTCCTGTCTCAAGTCCGATCGTCGGAGTAACGGCTTGCGAGCGCGGAGATGAGTCGCGGTGTCCTCGCAATCCAAGATGATCCAAGCGCGGTTGCTCCTGATCTCGTCGCACGAGATCAAACGTCTCCTTCGTGAGTGAAGCACTCCAAGAAGACAAAGAACCGCAGAGAGTCGAAGCGGCAGCACGATGGCGCGGGCGACGACGTTTCTCTCCACCAAGGTGGACGGCCACCAAGAAGAGAGGGAGAGAGGGCTGTCGTGTATATGAGAGAGAGAGAGAGAGAGTTTTGTGTTACAATAGCATGTGTAAAGAGAGAGCCAAGAATGCCTCTCTATTTATAGGGTTTTGGGATCCATGGATCTCAATCCATGGGACACATAAAATCAATGGATGAGATTGATTTATGTTCATCCAATGGCTGAGATTGTTGTTGTCAAAAGCAACAAATTTAGGTCAAAATATATTTGATAAAATCAAATATAATTTGCTCCTAAATTAACCCAACAAATAAGGAGAGAAGACACATGGAGATTTCATCTCCATGTGCCTTCCATGTAGGCGCACACCCACTCCAATTAGGAGTGGTGTGCCGTCCACCATGGATTGCATGGAGATTGTAATCTCCATGTAATCTCTCTCTTATTTATTTGCAACAAAATAATTTGGGTTTTATTTCTCAAAAAATAATTCACAATTATCTTTGAGAATATTGCAATCTTGCCATGGAAAAATTGTGAATCATATTCACAACCCAAAACAACATGTAATTCATATTGTTAATTAATTACACAATGTGTATCCAATACACATCATAATTAATCAACACATATAAATTATAAGTAACTCTCTCTAATACATTATAAATCACATTTATAATATATCATGAATAATTGGATATCTCTATCCACATTATTCTTATCCAAACTAATTAAATCACATTTAATCATATTGGATAATTTCTCATACATCATGATAATTAAAACACTTTTAATTATCAAATTCTCTTTGCTTAGATCTTATGGAATTGTTCTTAAACTATTTAAGAACAATGCTATTTCTCCTCAGATACTTGGAGATAAGGACAGGGCGATTGTATTGTTCCACGTATAGTGACTTGGATGTTGAGATCATATCTCAACTCCAGATCCTATGGACCTCCCACTGATGCTTGATCAAATCAAGACCGTAGACTTAATCTTCTCATTGCATCTGAATCTTATTCAGACCAATGTCCAGTTCATGGACTAAGATTAGGTCACTTCTCTAATGAGAGGAGTCACTAAAATCCAATCATGTTTCATCACTCCCTCGGAATGGAAGCGTCATGGTTATACAATCGTATATGATCAAATCACCCTTCAGGTATTCCTAATACCTGCACATCCTACATACTGGAAGACTCATGATCATCCTGAAGATAAAGATCACTTTTACACTGTCATCTTCAGGGTTAGATCATTAAGTTTCTCAATCTTGGTCATCGGGATTTGGTATAGATCATATGCTTTCAGAAAGCATATATCTTACCTTCAAATTCATGTCATGCTTCCAAAGCACGACGACCATGCATGGAATTTGTTCAGTCCCAATACCTCATGAGTGAGCTCATGTCTCCCGGTTCACAAGTGAACCTGTATGATCCCTTTGAGAGATCGTATTACTCATATGTCCTTACATGCACACCAGCTCGCCGGTATATAGACCTTGATTAGGTCATCAACCTATTGGTCTGCCAAATGTACATACTCAGACATATAGCAATACATCTGTCTCTAGTCAGAGGATGCATGCCTATGTTGTGACAGTATTCAACGTAGGTCTTTGGTTATCTCGATCTCGTCAAGTCAACCCATTGACTTAACTAACCTGACACCTCTGAATCATTATTCCCATGCAGAGGACCTGCATCAAGAGGTCAGTCAGATATCAGTCATATGAGATAGGATTGCCATCTCCCACTCAGACTGGAGATCATCACTTAATGATCATTTGATGATGCTTGATGAGTCCTCTATCTAACTCCTTAGATATTCATCCAAGCATCAGCCTCTATGATCCATCCAATGAATCAACAGCTGTATGATCATCAAGTTGGCCATGGTACATAACCCTTATTGTACAGAGGGACCCTATAGTGCATTCATTCATTAATCTCAGAAAGGGGAGTGAAAAATAAACAATAACTTTTATTGATAATTTATTCATTACAATAACATTTATTGTAGAAATGGTTCGCCCGGGGCTCACATTGCTAACAATCTCCCACTAGCCCTCAGAACCATTCAGGTACAATCTTTAAACCCATACTCATTACATGCTGGTCAAAAACCTTCTGTGTCAGAGGTTTGGTAAGAGGATCAGCAACGTTGTCGGTAGAGGCCACCTTGGTGATGATGATGTCACCACGCTTTTGTATCTCCCGAATGATGTGGTATTTCCTTTCCACGTGCTTGCTCTTTTGATGCCATCTGGGTTCCTTTGCCTGGGCAATGGCTCCCGTGTTATCGCAGAGTAACGGGATGGGAGTATCAGAGGAAACTACGCCAAGCTCCAGCACGAACTTGCGTAACCACACCGCCTCCTTTGCAGCATCCGATGCGGCAATGTATTCGGCTTCCGTTGTTGAATCTGCAGTAGTGTCCTGCTTCTTGCTTCTCCAGCTCACAGCACCACCATTCAACAAGAACACGAACCCCGATGTCGACTTTCGATCATCCACATCCGATTGGAAGTCAGAATCTGTATATCCCAAGACTTGGAGATCACCATCTCCATAGACCAAGATGTAATCTTGCGTCCGTCTTAGATATTTGAATATGTTCTTTACTGCATTCCAGTGTTGTTCTCCATAGCAGGATTGGTAACGACTTACCACTCCCACTGCATGGCAGATATCTGGCCTAGTGCACATCATGGCATACATTAAGCTTCCTACGGCTGATGCATAAGGACATCCAGCCATGGCCTTCTTTTCCTCAACACTTTGAGGAGCCATTCCTTTAGACAGGTGGATACCATGTCTTAAGGGTAGGAATCCTTTCTTTGAACTATCCATATGGAATCGTTCAAGAATCTTCTTAATGTATCCATGTTGTGACAATCCCAAAATCCTCTTTTCTCGGTTTCTGAACAGCTTCAGGCCTAAGATATAAGAGGCTTCTCCAAGATCTTTCATCTCAAAGGTATGGGATAGCCAAATCTTTACACTGGTCATCATCCCTGTATCATTCCCAATGATAAGGATGTCATCTACATAAAGCACGATGAACACAACGGCGCTCCCACTAAGCTTCTTGTATACACAAGGTTCATCAGGATTTTGCACAAAATCATAACTCTTTATGGTTTCGTCAAATATGATGTTCCAACTACGAGAAGCTTGCTTGAGCCCATAGATGGATTTCTTCAGCTTGCATACTTTACCATCCTCAGTCATGAAGCCCTGGGGCTGCTCCATGTAGATATCCTCCTCGAGGTATCCATTGAGGAAAGCCGTCTTGACGTCCATCTGCCAGATGTCGTAGTCAAGATATGCAGCTATAGCTAGCAATGTCCGGATGGATTTAAGCATAGCCACAGGAGAGAATGTCTCATCGTAGTCGATGCCTTCTCTCTGTGTGTAGCCCTTGGCTACGAGCCGTGCCTTGAAAGTCTCTACTTTCCCATCAGGTCCCCTCTTTCTTTTGAAGATCCATTTACACCCAATGGGTTTTACCCCTTTAGGTGGATCCTCTAGGGTCCATACACCATTCTTATGCATGGAGTCAATTTCTGACTTCATTGCTAGCATCCATCTATCCATGTCTTGATCCGCGAGTGCTTCATCAAATGAAGTAGGATCAATGTCAGTTTCACCTGACACATGGAATCCATACCTTTCAGGTGGTGCAACCACCCTCGAACTCCTTCGAAGAGGTATGGGTGTTTCATCTTTATTTATCTCTTCCGTTTCTGGTCTAGGAAGTTCAGAATCCTCAGGGGATTCAAAGAATTCCTCTACTTCATTATTGTCTTGACCTTTAAGGAAATCATTCTCCAGAAACTTCACATCTCTAGAAACAAAAACCTTTTGGGTCTCAGGGTCATAAAGTTGGTATCCAATACCATCTTTAACATACCCAATGAAGTAGCACTCACGAGAGCGAGATTCTAGCTTACTTGCGTCTACGTTCTTCGCATAGACCAAGCAACCCCAAACCCTCAAGTGATTAACACTAGGTTTGGTTCCATACCATAGCTCATGAGGAGTCTTAGGCACGGATTTGCTAGGAATCTTATTCAGGATATATATTGCAGTCTCTACTGCATATCCCCAGAAACTAAGAGGTAAATTTGCTTTATTCATCATTGATCGGACCATGTCCATGATGGTCCTGTTGCGTCTTTCAGCAACACCATTTAGTTGGGGAGTTCCAGGAGGAGTGAGATTTGAAACAATTCCATTCTCCTTAAGGTATTCCTTGAATTCATCTGATAGGTACTCGCCACCTCGATCAGATCGAATCCGTTTAATCTTCCTATCGGTTTGGTTCTCAACCAAAGCCTTGAATTCTTTGAACTTTTCAAAGGTTTCAGACTTATGACGTAGTAGGAAGATAAACCCGTATCGCGAATGGTCATCGATAAACGTCAAATAATATCGGTATCCATTTCGAGTCACGGTACTGAAGGGACCACATACATCGGTATGTATTAGGTCAATAATACCTTCGCATCTCGTAACCTTGTTACGGAAAGGCGTCCTAGTCATTTTGCCTTGTATGCAATGTTTGCAAGTGGGCAGAGGTTGAACCTTTAGAAAATCTAGAGGTCCATCCTTTATCAATCTATTGATCCTATCAACAGACAAATGACCAAGCCTTTGATGCCATATCTCATTTGAGATATTTTTATCCTCTCTGGATCTTTTAGGGTTTTTATTAGTGGTTGTCACATTCATAATACATTTATCAATGCACAATTCATAGAGTCCTCCAGAAGTTAAAACACCATCCGCAATATATTTATCATAATGACTTATGACTAATTTATTACAGAAAAGGAAAGTATATCCGCTTCTAACAAGCTTAGATACAGATATCAAGTTCCTTCTGACTTCGGGTACATAAAGACATTCTTTAAGTATAAGGACTCTTCCACTAGATAATGATAGTCTACAAGTCTCGACGGCTACTGCTGCAACACTTGCATCAGATCCCATCTGGATGACTATCTCCCCTTCCTTAAGATTCCTAGTTTCCTGAAACAAATGCAACAAATTGCATACATGAACAGAAGCACCAGAATCTACAACCCAACTTCCTTCTCGTCCAACGAGAAAGCTAGTTTCAATGATGAAAGTAGATTTCATACCTGCTGGGGCTTTACCTTTGTCTGAGGACTTCAGGTAATCTGGGCAGTTACGCTTCCAGTGCCCCGGCTTTTTGCAGTGATGACAGACGTCGGTTTTCTTCGACGCCATGAGAGTGTATGCATTGGAAGAAGAGGCAACACTTTGTCCCTTCTTCTTTCTCTTCTGGGCCGGGCCCTTCCGAGAACCATGCTTCCGACCGCGCTTCCCTTTGACCTGTGCAACCATTGCACTGCCACTGGGACCATCCTTCTTCATTACGTCCTCTGCGGACTTTAATGAAGCAAGGAGAGCAGCATTTGTCAATTCCAACTTGTTCATGTGGAATGACACTACAAAGTTATTAAAAGACTTGGGCAATGACAGCAGAATGAAGTCAGCTTGCATGTCTGCATCCATCGTTGCCCCAAGAGTCTCCAGCTCCGACAAGTACCCAAACATTTTGAGTACATGTTCACGGACCGAAGTCCCTTCCTGCATTCTACAACGAATGAGGTCTTTCATAACATTGTACCGCTGAGTGCGGTTAATGTCACCAAACATATCTTTAAGATTCTGCATTATTTCCTGACAGGTATTCATCTCCACATGTTGCTTCTGCAGCACATTGGAGAGAGAACCTAGGATATAGCACCTAGCCAAGACATGATCTTCATCATACTTGTCATTAAATGCTTTTTCTTCCTTGGACTTAGGGTTCTCAATCTTTTCCTCGGATAGCACATAACTTATGCGCTCAGCAGAGAGAACAAGCTCCAAATTTCGGATCCAATCCGAATAATTTGGCCCGGTCAATTGGTTGACCTCAAGAAGCCTACTAAGTGGGTTCAAAGACTTCATTTTCTGAAATTAAGAATGCACTATATTAGAATATAGAAATATATATTCAAATTTATGATGTTTGATTAAGGTATTTTAAATCAAATTATTCTTGCATTGTCGACTTTGAAAGTTCATTCCCTTAATCACTTTCAAAGTAAGAGATATACTTACCGCTATATCTCTAGCAAGAATTGGGATCTCCTCTTTATCATTGTCACATCCCAATAATATGAGAATCTGTGACTCCAATAAAGAAAAGCAGGAACTCATTCCAATTTGCAAGTCCAACTTGCAATTTCCCAATTCGGTCTTTAACACCCGAGCCCACCACCCCTAAGGCGATGTTGACCCGTTGTTAATTGAATCAACCGTCAACAGGAATAGTACTCGCTATGCGCAATCCAATATCGCCCCAATAATATGAGGATCCGATATTGGGGTCACTACGCATACGGCCTTACTCTTTCGAGAAGCAAAGAGCCCGATCCAGATGCACTTGCACACGGGAGCTGTCACTTCGGACAGGCGTCTCCCATATGCAATTCCTGGCGACGAAACTCTTCGCCTTGACGGGAGACCATGGATGTCACTTATGTGATCCTCCATCTTCATATTCAAATTTTAATTAATTATCGTGAATCACATTCACATAATTAATTCTTCCAAGGGAATTAATAACTCTAATCATATTAGAGTATTTCAATTGGACATAATCAATTTAATCATATTAAATTAATTATCAATCCAATTCAATCAATCAAACTTGATTATTTTACTTGAATACATATATGGTAATATCTCAAAATACGTATTAATTCGAATTTTAATAATTAGAAAAATACATCTTAATCCCTCGGATATTATCCCGGCCCTACCCGCTGTCATGGCCAGTACCGACGAGAGTGGGACGGACCACATACGTTGCAACCCGCAACCCCAATGCTCTCCGACTAGGCACCATATCCGCCTCGGGAAAGGATAATGCCAAATTGATTAATTTGTACTTGAGATGATCATCGGTTTTTCAACCGAAATTGTACCATATAGTAATAATCAAAACATTTTTGATTATAAGGAAATTTGCTAGACAAATTCCCAAATCCTATTCAAGCATCAAGTTTGAAGATTGTTGTTTCCAATTTATGATTTAGATCACATCTTAATCAATTAATTGGTTGGGGCCATGTCAATTAGGCAAATAATCATGTCTCAATATTTCACAAATATTATTCAAGATTATTTCACGAAATTAACAATTAATTTTACTAATTGACAATCACTTGGTTCTAGATTTAGGAATGCAATTTCAGTAATGACCCCTATTCACTAAAATTGGCATATCTCAATCAATTTAAATCCAAATTAAGCAAACTCAATTTTCATAGATTGCTAACTTGATTTACAACAGAACCTAAGTGGATTTGCACGCATTTCGAGGCAGATGATAACAGTAATTAACTCTTTAATCATGTTAAAATCTATTGTTCCCGCAACAGTGCATACATGTCCATTAAAACAACCATAATTAGAGCATACGAAATCCGATTTACGCAAACTCAGTTCCTATGATTTCCTTATTTAATGGGGAACAAAAACCAAGTATTAAATTCGTGTTTAAACAATTTAAACAGTACCAAATTTATTTACTAAACAGATCTGCGAAATCAAATGCGATGAAAACTTTCGCGACCTAAACGAACCCAAGTCGTCCTCGGTTTTTCGAATCATATTCGAAACCGTCGACCTAAGGCTCTGATACCACTTGAAGGATATGAGGAAATCCTCAAGCGCATCACGGAAGCGTGATCGTCGTATCGAATACGACGAAGAACGACTAGTCGTACTAGTTGTTCGGAGCAGCGGAATTTTAAAATTTTTAAACCGATGAAACCACATGATCCGAGAACCATTCTCAAATCGTTTCATCTATAACCACATCAAGTATAATGCAATACCTCTTGAAGCGTGGTTGATCTAGTCTCTACGAAAAGAGACCTCCTGTCTCAAGTCCGATCGTCGGAGTAACGGCTTGCGAGCGCGGAGATGAGTCGCGGTGTCCTCGCAATCCAAGATGATCCAAGCGCGGTTGCTCCTGATCTCGTCGCACGAGATCAAACGTCTCCTTCGTGAGTGAAGCACTCCAAGAAGACAAAGAACCGCAGAGAGTCGAAGCGGCAACACGATGGCGCAGGCGACGACGTTTCTCTCCACCAAGGTGGACGGCCACCAAGAAGAGAGGGAGAGAGGGCTGTCGTGTATATGAGAGAGAGAGAGAGAGAGTTTTGTGTTACAATAGCATGTGTAAAGAGAGAGCCAAGAATGCCTCTCTATTTATAGGGTTTTGGGATCCATGGATCTCAATCCATGGGACACATAAAATCAATGGATGAGATTGATTTATGTTCATCCAATGGCTGAGATTGTTGTTGTCAAAAGCAACAAATTTAGGTCAAAATATATTTGATAAAATCAAATATAATTTGCTCCTAAATTAACCCAACAAATAAGGAGAGAAGACACATGGAGATTTCATCTCCATGTGCCTTCCATGTAGGCGCACACCCACTCCAATTAGGAGTGGTGTGCCGTCCACCATGGATTGCATGGAGATTGTAATCTCCATGTAATCTCTCTCTTATTTATTTGCAACAAAATAATTTGGGTTTTATTTCTCAAAAAATAATTCACAATTATCTTTGAGAATATTGCAATCTTGCCATGGAAAAATTGTGAATCATATTCACAACCCAAAACAACATGTAATTCATATTGTTAATTAATTACACAATGTGTATCCAATACACATCATAATTAATCAACACATATAAATTATAAGTAACTCTCTCTAATACATTATAAATCACATTTATAATATATCATGAATAATTGGATATCTCTATCCACATTATTCTTATCCAAACTAATTAAATCACATTTAATCATATTGGATAATTTCTCATACATCATGATAATTAAAACACTTTTAATTATCAAATTCTCTTTGCTTAGATCTTATGGAATTGTTCTTAAACTATTTAAGAACAATGCTATTTCTCCTCAGATACTTGGAGATAAGGACAGGGCGATTGTATTGTTCCACGTATAGTGACTTGGATGTTGAGATCATATCTCAACTCCAGATCCTATGGACCTCCCACTAATGCTTGATCAAATCAAGACCGTAGACTTAATCTTCTCATTGCATCTGAATCTTATTCAGACCAATGTCCAGTTCATGGACTAAGATTAGGTCACTTCTCTAATGAGAGGAGTCACTAAAATCCAATCATGTTTCATCACTCCCTCGGAATGGAAGCGTCATGGTTATACAATCGTATATGATCAAATCACCCTTCAGGTATTCCTAATACCTGCACATCCTACATACTGGAAGACTCATGATCATCCTGAAGATAAAGATCACTTTTACACTGTCATCTTCAGGGTTAGATCATTAAGTTTCTCAATCTTGGTCATCGGGATTTGGTATAGATCATATGCTTTCAGAAAGCATATATCTTACCTTCAAATTCATGTCATGCTTCCAAAGCACGACGACCATGCATGGAATTTGTTCAGTCCCAATACCTCATGAGTGAGCTCATGTCTCCCGGTTCACAAGTGAACCTGTATGATCCCTTTGAGAGATCGTATTACTCATATGTCCTTACATGCACACCAGCTCGCCGGTATATAGACCTTGATTAGGTCATCAACCTATTGGTCTGCCAAATGTACATACTCAGACATATAGCAATACATCTGTCTCTAGTCAGAGGATGCATGCCTATGTTGTGACAGTATTCAACGTAGGTCTTTGGTTATCTCGATCTCGTCAAGTCAACCCATTGACTTAACTAACCTGACACCTCTGAATCATTATTCCCATGCAGAGGACCTGCATCAAGAGGTCAGTCAGATATCAGTCATATGAGATAGGATTGCCATCTCCCACTCAGACTGGAGATCATCACTTAATGATCATTTGATGATGCTTGATGAGTCCTCTATCTAACTCCTTAGATATTCATCCAAGCATCAGCCTCTATGATCCATCCAATGAATCAACAGCTGTATGATCATCAAGTTGGCCATGGTACATAACCCTTATTGTACAGAGGGACCCTATAGTGCATTCATTCATTAATCTCAGAAAGGGGAGTGAAAAATAAACAATAACTTTTATTGATAATTTATTCATTACAATAACATTTATTGTAGAAATGGTTCGCCCGGGGCTCACATTGCTAACACAAAGACCATGCCCCTATCTACCTGCAAGCAGGCGGAGGCTGACAAGGCTGGAACTTCGCCCCGAAGGGTTACTAGCAACTTGTCGCGAAGTACCGCTGGTTCACCCCTGACTACCCGTGAACAGGTGGAGGCTACTTGGTACTAGTCAGTGAATGTAAAAATATTCAACTCGTGATATTTGCTAGGATCAATTGGCCCGTGATATGGAAGGCGGGGATTTGGGCTCTGCCTTAAGGTGTTCACACACACTCAAGTACCCTCACTCAGCCTGAAAACAAGGTCGGGGATTAGTCTCCCGCAAATAGATTTTCAAATTTTATTGATTTTTTTGTCAATAATGTTAGCAGTCCCGGTTTTAATTAAGTTCTCACTTGTTAGTCCAACCACACAGCACGCCTATTGTCCAGTCCCAATTTCCGTTTGATTTAAGTTTGAAAAACATAGGGGAAATCAAGAAAAACCGATGCACGAAAAACGAGGATGTGTATACTGAGTTAAGAAGGCTTACAATGATCCCTTTGCTTGTATGCAGGATGCGAAATAGAATTGAAATCATTACACTACATGCAGATGCAAGCGATAAAATCCGCTCCTAAACAAGCAGTTCTATTAGCGAGTGAAGCACATGTTGATTTGACTAGATCTACGGTCTAAGTACGTCTTTTAAGTGTATTGTGTGGTCCTAAGAATTACGAGCACAAGCAAACCCTAGAGTGGCTTGAGGAGCTGCTAGTACAAGCCTAATTTACAATTCAAACCGCACAGCACACGGGGAAACGGTTCCACTATCTTTACAAACGTGAGAACCCAAATGGGAACCGCTAGAAATGATGGAAAAGATAAGGAAATGAATAAAAGTACAAAATCTCTCAAATCACTCAAGAAATTAAAATGTCGATTCCTCGAAGCGTCTTCGACTCCTCGCGTTCCTCGCACAGAAATAACTCGAGGTCAGAGTATGACACAAAAAAATGCAAAAATTAAAAGACAAAAAATATTCACAAGAGAACCGGGGGTCAGACTACCCGGGGATAGAAAATCAAACACTCAAAAATAGCTGCAAATTAACCTAAGTCGTGCCTCCTAGGCAACGATGCCATTTTGATACTGCGTCCCAAACGATGCTATTTCTCAGAAATAAAATTAATCCAAATAGATCTAATTAAGAGCTATCCAAATCAACTTAAATTTCGTTAAAACACTTCACAGTTGATAAATTAAAAATTGATTAAGGTTTTCACTAAATGATTTTTCTAAGACAAACTATAAGTGCAAATGGTGTCGGGTATGTTATAGTATAGACTTATATCTACCAATGATGATTTTTCAGAGATTTTTCGATAAGAAAATAATGTGCAATCAATTAATCAATCAAAATGGGTAAAATGTTGCATTTTTTTACCAAATTAAATTCCATAAATATTCTGCGAATCAGAAAAATACAAATAAATGCTAAAATGGTAGAACAAGAGTTATGCTACAGTATGCAATGTTCAGAATTGAAAATGGACAACAGAAAGATAATAAAAATGACTCACAAATGCAGGACTATAATTGCAAATAAAATATTGAGAATGAGCTGACAAAAAACAAGGACTTACATGCAATTACCGGAAACTTGAATTTTTTTAAAAAACTTGCAACGGGGTGCAAGTGTCCCCTTTGCAAATGCCCAATTTATCTTATTGTGCGCTAAGACTCCTCTGTTTCTTGGAGATGAAACATGGGAGCTTCACGGCAAGAAGGTGGCGCACCCCGGAGGCGGCCGATGTTGATGGAGGGCGGCAACGATGTGGCTGGTGGAGGAGGATGGTATGGACGTGGGAGGCGCGACCAGTAGCGGTGGCGCGAGTGGAGGAGACGCGCTTGGGGGCCGCGCACCCACTAGAGGAGGCGGGCACGTGGCGTGGGAGGCGCAGCCCCTCCGTTGGGCGGTGCAAGGAGCTCGTGCGGCGAAGGAGGGCAGGCGGGAGCGCGCACGCCGCGCGGTGGCACGAGGCGAGGAGGCGGTCCAGGAGACGGTGGCTCAGAGGGTGCATGGCCTGGATGGAGGCGAGTGCAGCTCCAGCCGCAGGTGGCTGCGACGGGAGCTGCTTGGGCGGCCGGCGTCTTTGGCGGCGAGGGGGACGACCGACACACGACCAAGGGTCGTCGGGGCAGAGAAGGCATCGACGACGCGGTTGGTGGCGATGGTGTGTGTGCGTGTGGCGTGGTGAGCGGAGGAAGAAGAAAGAGGGGGGTTTCATCACCTCCTTTGTTCCTCATGCATTTGTTTAACTGGCTTAAATGTTGGATTAATCGGTTGATGATATTGTTTCGAAAAATTAATTAAAAATCACCTTTGCGTTCGCAACGTGTGATTTATCCGTGGAAACACAATTTATTTGGCAATTTGATGGATGGAAGATAGTGAATCGAGGAGAGAGAGAGAATGGGTGTGTAATGAGGAAGAAGAAGAGAGGGTGAAGACGATTACCTAGAGATGGACGGATGTCTGGGAAGGAGGTGCAAAGAGAAGCACCTCGGGTCTTTGCTCGACGCCGCGACAGAGACGGAGCTCGAGCAGCTCATGCTTGAGCTACGGCAAGGGACCTTGATCCCTTGGATCTCGTCGGAGGACCGTCGTCGCTCAACCTTGATCTCACTCTCGCTGTCACTGAGTATGGATAGGGAGCTCGGGGATTTCGCTCACAATAGGCGGATGGGGACGAATGGAGGAGTGGAGGGGATTATAAAGAGGAGGAGGAGGTTGGAGAAGAGATGGAGAAGGTGGAGGAGATGGGGTAGAAGTTGGAGGTGTCGAAGGGTGGCTTCTCCCTTTAGTCAAGGTAGAGTGGGAGAGGAATGGGTAGAGAAGAGGATGGCCGTTGATGGATGACCCTCTCATCCAACGGCCCAGGATGAAGGAGGGAGATGGCATAAGTGAGTGAATGAGGAGGCGATACATGGTGGCTCCAGGAGTTGCCACGTGTCGCTCCGAGAAAAATCCACAACTAAATGCAAAGAAAAATCAAAAAGAAATAATAAAAGAGCTTAGATCAAAAAGTGATCAACACAAAAGTTGCTCGTCTTGACAAAATCTACAACATTCGTGAAGGGCCGAAAATTAAATGAAATCATCTGTACAAAAATGTATTTTTGGGTGGTACCTTATAGATATAAAATACCGCATTTTATCTTTTGTAATTTTTTTGTCATTTTTAAAAGAGAAAAATCAAAATAAAAATAGAGAAAATATGAGAAGAATATTTACAACTTAATCTAATTTTTTTGGATTTTTAATAATGAAGAAAATAAAATGATAAAATACAGGGGTAAAACGGTCATTATGTACAATGTAAAAAGGGGCCCAAAACACAAGTTTCGCATACGAACTCCGATTTTAATGAAATTGGTCTTGTTTCGAAGGTCTCTGAATGTATATTACTTTAAAAATGAGTAGCCTAATTCGGAGGCTGTATAAGAGAGATATGCGCATTTTGAGGCTCATGGTTTCAAACTTTGGTTGGGGTTTTATTGGATAATTTTGCAAGTCAGTATTTTTTAGATATTTTTCTTTAATTAGTGTTAGTCATATGTACACAATAGAGTTGGTTTTATTGGATTTGGAGTTAGTATAAAATATATACAAATAAGGTATTTTATCTAATATACATGTGAATATTTACAAGTGAATTTGGCTTCTTATTTAATGCAATATGAATGCTAAAATGCTGATGTTATCAATGCATGCAAGAATGGTATTTATGTAATAGAAGTGAGAATATGCAGCTAATTACTCGAGAACAAAGCTCTATTTTCAACTTTTAGAGTGATGAATTACAGATTCATCAGTTACCAGATGACTTACCTGGGCTACCACCAGTGAGGGATACAAAGTTTGATATCTTGATATTGCCAGATACACAATCGATTTCCATCCCTCCATACAGGTTGGCACCTGTTGAGCTCAAGGAGCTCAAGATGCAGTTGCAGGAACTGTTGGAGAAAGGATTCATCCGCCCCAGTACATCCAATGGGGAGCATCAATCCTTTTTGTAAAGAAGTAGGATGGATCCTTGAGGCTATGCATAGACTACATACAGTTGAACAAGAGAACGGTCAAGAATTGTTACCCACTTCCCAAGACAGATGATCTATTTGACCAGTTGTAGGGAGCAGCAGTGTTCTCTAAGATTGACCTATGGTCGGAATACCATTAGTTGATGATCAAAGAGGCCGATATAATGAAGTCCGCATTCCCTTCTAGATATGGCCACTATGAGTTCTTGGTGATGTCGTTTGGACTCACGAATACACCTGTCGCATTCATAGATTTGATTAACTGAGTCTTCCGCCCACATTTGGATAAGTCCGTGATTGCATTAATTGATGATCTTCTAGTCTACTCTCTGATGAATACAAGCATGAGTCTCATCTTCGCACCGTACTAAAGACATTCCGAGAGCACCAGTTGTATACTAAATATAGAAAGTGTGAGTTTTGAATTTCTGAGGTGGCATTTCCTGGTCACGTAGTTTCTGGGGCAGGGGTGTCAGTTGACATCGCCAAGATAGAGGTAGTGGTGTCTTGGGAGCGACCCAAGACGGTTACAGAGATTCGCAGTTTCCTTGGCCTTGCCATATACTATTGGAGGTCTGTCAGAGGGTTCTCTCAGTTGGCTTACCCCTCACCCGGTTGACGCAGAAGGATGTTCCATTTGTTTGGAGCGACAAATGTGAGTTGAGCTTCCGAAAGCTCAATGAGCGATTGACTTCTGCGCCCATCCTCACCCTTCCTTCTGGTACCTTAGATTTCACCGTGTACACTGATGCTTCCAAGGAGGGCTTCGGTGCAGTGTTAATGTAGCATGGATAGGTTGTGGCGTACGCGTCACGACAGCTGAAGAACCATAAACGCAACTACCCCACTCATGACTTAGAGTTGGCGGCCGTAGTCTTTGCATTAAAGATAGGGCGTCACTATTTGTATGGGGTGACATTTGAGATGTTAACAGACCACAAGAGCCTTAAATACATTTTTGATTAGAAGGAGCTAAATATGAGGCAAAGACTGTGGATGGAACTGCTAAAAGATTATGATTGTACCATCTCCTACCATCCTGGTAAGGGGAATGCGGTAGCAGATGCCTTGAGTTGGCGACCATACACTAAGGGTTCGGAAGCTTGGTTGCAGACTTGGGATGTGCTCATTGCACTTAGTGAGTGTCATCCATTTGAGGACACGTCCAATGCAGTAACAGTGCCAGCCAAGTATAGCCGCTTGTGGGATAGGATCGTCCAAGGATAATAGACAGATCAAAGGATCCAAGACTTGTAACACAGATGCTTGAAGGATGGATTCGATGGATTTCGAGCCCATGAATCCATCGTATGGAAAGGGGATCGTGTATGTATCCCAAATGACAAGGAGCTTCGGAGAGAAATCCTGGATGAGGTGCATAGCTCGAGACTTTCCATATATCTCGGTGGCACCAAGATGTACAGGGACCTCTGCCAACACTTTTGGTGGGAAGACATGAAGAAGGACATAGCCTAACACGTTAGAAGAAGTCTTACTTGCTAGATAGTAAAAGCAGAACACCAGAGGTCTCCTGCTTTACTGCAGCCTCTTTCCATCCCAGTGTGGAAATGAGAGAGCATCTCTATGGATTTTGTCATATCATTGCCGCGAACCTCTGGAAGGCATGATGCGATATGGGTCATTATTGATCGGTTAACCAAGTCAGCACATTTCATCCCGGTCAACATGACATATACACCAGTGCAACTAGCAAAGTTATATGTTCATCACATCATTCAATTACATAGGATACCCAAGGAAGTGGTGTCAAACATAGATTCTCGTTTCACATCATACTACTGGGGAGAGTTCATGAGAGCCTTGAGGACAGAGCTACTTATGAGTTCAGCCTACCATCCACACACAGATGGGCAGTCTGAGAGGACCATTCAGACCTCGGAGGATCTACTACGAGCATGCACGATTGAGTGGAAGAGATCTTGGAAGGATCACCTCCCACTAGTTGAGTTTACATACAACAACAGCTACCATGCTAGTATAGGCATGGCACCGTTTGAGGCATTGTACGGGAGGCGGGGCACCACACCTTTGTGTTGGCAGCAGGTGGGTGACAACACCATGTTCACCCCGCAGATTATTGAGGAGACCTCCAGAGTAGTGGAAATTGCTAGGAGGAAACTGTTGACTATGCAGAGTCGTCAGAAGAGTTATGCCGACCGTCGGTGTAAAAACGTCGAGTTTCAGGCGTTGCCGTGCATTCGTGTCCTAATGGACAATTTTTAGTCAATCATGTGTGACTAAGTATTTCTCATGGTCACAGGTCGGGGACTTCGTGTTCATATACGCGTGTCTCCAATGAGGGGCGTATAACGTTTCGGTGCGAAGGGCAATCTAGCACCGCGTTTTGTGGGGTCATACGAGATTTTGACCCGTGTTGGGAAAGTAGACTATGGGGTGACCCTTCTCCCACACCTCGAGGGCATCCATGACGTGTTCCATGTGTCGAATCTTAGGAAGTAAATCCGAGATCCCCGATACGTGATCAACTATGAGGACTTGACAATGGAGCCAAACTTCTCCTTTCAGAAGAGCCGGTGCAGATTTTGGACCATGCGGTCAAGGGATTGAGGCGGAAGGAGATCCCTTTGGTCAAGGTCTTGTGGCGAAGTCAATACGTCGAGGAAGCGTCATGGGAATCTGAGGCGGACATGAGGGAGAAATACCCTCAATTGTTCACAAGTACGGAACTGAAACCGTAGTCGAGTTCTTTTGAGATTTTTATGGGCTTTGCTCTCTTTGAGATTTTTATGGGCTCATTTCTTTGTGAGACTTGGACACAATGGGGTTCGTGCGTTGAAATCGACTAGAGTCATCCTAAGTCTCGGGGACGAGACTTCTTTTGAGATTTTTATGATGTGAAACTCACGAAAACCGATCAGGGACTAATATGCAAAATCCAGCTGGATTTGGGCTTAATTGCAATTCTATTTTTATTCCAGTATCCAAAAAATTATTTGAGTAATTCATTGCGTAGGGCCCGTTGATAGCTTTCCAACGAGTCCAAGAATGCAAAAATCTGAGTTTGGGAGCCCGAGTTACGACCATTTTTGCGAGAGGTGGTCCAGGCCATATATGGATCCGGACCCGGATCCGAATCCGGGTCCAAACCAATAAAACCCTTTCCCTTCCTCGCCCAAAAACGCCCAAACCCTTCGACAACCCTCTTCTTCGGATTGAGGGGCTGGACGAGGGGGCAACTAATATTGATATTGCAAAATTGTATAATTCATATTGATATTGCAAAAAAGAGAAGGATATAATAATATTATAGAAGTTAATAGAGACACAATTGATAAAAACTCATTAAGATATTGAATAAGTAGATCTCACGTGGTATTTTTAGTGGAAGAAATGAGATTGTCCATGGGGGGAGCTATCTTGCCCCGTCTCATTTTTCTCATTTTCTTTATTTTTTTGAAAAGTAAATTTGTGAAAATTCATTACTATATATCTATATTATATCATTCAAGTTTTGTGAGGAACAGAGACTTATACGGCATCCATCTAGACAATTATTTTTTAACGATCGCAGAATTGTTCAAATCGACCCTGTCAGGATGGAGGCCGTAAGAGTCTTTGTTTCGCACGAAATTTGACATAATACATGGATATAATGATGAAATTCTATGAAAGTATTTTCTAGAAAATAAAAATGGGGAAAATGAGGATGGGGAACTAAGTTAGCTCCCTCAAGGGCAACCCCATTTTACCATTATTTAGTATGTCATATATAAATTCTGTACCTACCACCTTATTTAGGAAGAGAAAGAAACCTAGCCACGGATGAGAGATGGTAAGGTAATTATTCCCCTGATTTTCTCTTGTATTAGGAGACGGTTTCCACGAAAATTATCGCTTTATGATTGATTTCACGGTTGAGTTGCTTTCTGCATGCTATCAGGTCAATTCAAAGAAAGATTAGTTGCTTCAAGGAGGTTCTTATATGTGTTAAGGGTATATGCAATATGGATGAGTATGGTTCAACGATTGTGTATCGGTCAAGAGTTATCATACAATGGTAGTAGATATGGTAGGAGTTAAAGGCCCTTCTTTCTTAATGTCTTTGATTGATCAATTGAGATATTTTGATTG
Organism: Ottelia alismoides; assembly: GCA_037367405.1. Lineage (NCBI taxonomy): Eukaryota > Viridiplantae > Streptophyta > Magnoliopsida > Alismatales > Hydrocharitaceae > Ottelia > Ottelia alismoides. Next base: position 379,220 of record JAZKJV010004231.1, on the reverse strand, counting down.
CTCACCATCAATTTCAAGATGTCAAAATTGACATTATAATCAATCACATCGATTGATCGTTGATAAAATATAAACTTTTCTTAATTGATCGCATATGTTGGGTTTTTTAATCAATAAATTCTTGCATATAGGAAAAATAGGATGTCTTTTTCTCGATCAAGCTTCCATATTCGATCAATTAATATTGCTACCTATGTTTTTTTGTGCATGATTAGTATTGGAATTTTGATTGATTGTTTATGGATTATGTTCAAATCATTGCTTCAATTAGTCACCTATTTACTTAAAATTAATTAGTTCATATAATATACTATGGCAATCCTGGGGGCATCAAGGTTGACCTTGAATGTGAAGATACCAAACAACATGAACACACATTTAGCAAATGTTGCATCCCATGTACCAAAGAAGACCCATAAGGAGAATGATTAAAAATCATCTTTCAATCTCTCTTTAATTTATATCATTTGTTGTAGCATACAATATAAAATGAAATATACCAAATCACACAAACTATATGAATTAAGCATGTGACTTTTTATACTTGACAATTGTATCAAGAAAGAACTCAAGGAGGCAATGAAGTTTCTATATATGACTTAGTTCAGCTTAGCGATGTGCATAATGCAATGGAATTTAATGCACATGGTGTAAATGCATGTTATATACAATGTACGTTATAAATGGTATCCCAATGTCTTTGTGAAATCAACATTTTATATTTTTTGTATTTTTACAATTTGCATGTTTTTATATTAAATTAAGTAAAATAAAAGAGAAAAAGGTGATACTTAATATGTTCAGTTCGGGAATAAGCTGGAATAAGGATGCGGAATAAGCTGAAATAAGCACTATTCCTGTTCGGCCGGAAGGATAAGAATAATGAGATCAAGATGAAACAAGGGTAGGTAAGTTCTATTCTCCATTCGATTGGTATTGTATATGAGGTATAAGAAAGGTTAGATTAATCAAATAAAGATCTTAAGTCCAATAAATGTTAGAATAACTATGTGCAATAAATTTTTAGCCAAAAATATAAGAGCGAAAGATCAAGTGCTCCATAATCCACATATAAGCATGTTTGAAGCACACATATATTAACAAATTCAATTGTTATAAACATTAAGAACAAGGTAAAGATCTTAAGTCCATGAAATTACCTACTAAATATATAATTGCACATCTTATATTAACATCAAACCCGTGCTTAGCTATGGCTGTCAATGCATCTCACAATTGCTCAACTAATTATGCATAGCATTGTGAAAGGAGCATATACACTAATGCCATGTTCTTTTGGAGAATATGCACTAGAAGAAGGGGTCAATTCGTTGCTCAGTGTGGTTCTCAGGAGTGTGATTAGTCCCATCCACATCTCATTATTCCACTTTGTTCCACCATTATTCATATCTTTATTCTACCTTACTTGCCCTTATTTCACCTTATTCTCCTTATTCCTATCTTTCTAATCGAATAAGAATATACCCTTATTCTCCTTATCCCCCATCCTTAGGCATGCTTATTCTCGAACCGAACACCCTCCAAGAGGAAAAATGATGTCTAACTTTATAGAGGTGAAATCGAAAGGCAAGCTTTTGTAACATTAGTCCAAACATAATCGAATTTATTTAGAATCATAGATATGGCATTATAGATGTATATTAGTGCATGAAACACACTGTTGTTCATGGAAAAGGAGAGTAATATGCACGAGATTGAAGCTACATAAAAAATGGAGAAGCCTTCTTCCACTATAAGTAGGGACGACTATATGGATTCTTGCTCAAATCCTTGTTGAAAGATTCACCTATTTTTATGCTGGTTGTCGACTACCTAACGCAACCCCTACAAGGGGAGATTGGAACCATGATCTTTTGGGTGGTTGGCACATTGATGATCATTTAAGTGGGCACATGTTAAAGATAATAATCAATTAGGAGTCAATAAGAAATAATGACTACCTAGAAATAAGCACAGATGGAGCAGTAGTAATGATCTAAAAAATATCAGTTTTGAGAGATAACTCGCAAGCTATTTTATATACATTTTCAAAACAGTATGGTAATAAATAGAAGATATGTAATTCATAACTATTTTATAAATGAATGAAAGCTTATTTTTGAGTGAGGATCTCATAAGTGGATGGAGCATAGGTAAAAATAAAAGATATAGTCATTGGTACCTTTGAAATAGAGATAAAATAAAACAGTTATATAAAGACTATGCATCGATAAAAAATAGTTATACATAACAAAAGAATGAAATTATGAGATAGCATCAAAGTCATATTTTATAGATTGTCTTAACATTACGACAATATAAGTATTTTGAGGCATGACATGGAGGATTTTTAGATTTATTAGTCATGGCAAATGTTTAGGTTTATAGTGAGACTTTCAGGAAAAAATTGCTCTATGTAGTATTTGAATTATCTATGCATTATATATGATTGGGAGCGAACACAATAGCATTGGAAGTATATATTTCTTTATACTACATGAAATATATGCTACACGTTTGGGTAGTTGAACAAAAGTCATAAATAATAAACACCATATATGACATATAGTAGAATTAGAACAAACATCGCAAATACCTGATCTAGCATAGCTTTTCAGTCTTTTTCTAGGGAACGTATTCAAGCCTCAAGAGAAAATAATTTTTTCACAATGGACCAACAATTTTGATGCATATATCTTTTACAATGTGTGAGTCAAAAACCATCTTCGATAGGATAAGCTATGGCAACAGTAATAACAGCATGCAATCTAAATCCACAAAAGGAATTGACAGAATACTTACTTGACAAACCAAAATCTTCATGGTATTGGCCCTATATTGGATGGGGGCAAGTGCAAGAATCCATTTCTGTATGCTGTATCAGTAACATAGTATATGGCGCATGAGATAATTACATGATGATCATCATAACATTAATATGTGATATTAAAACATTCTCTGAGAAATTCTGTAACGGAACGGATCGTGACGATCGGTGGAAGCAGGCGTAGTTGATCGCACGACTCATCCGTTACAAAAATATCAATAAATGGCATACCATGAGCAGAGATAAATATCATTTCCATAAAAAGTTCATTCGAACTAGAGTTCCATTATTACAACTCTAAACTGGGAAATAAAAAAATTATCTATTCTAGAATTTTAAAAAATAGCAACTCGATGGTTCCTGTGGGCATACAAATATCCACTAGATCTTCACAAGATAATTCGTACCACGTCAGAAATCTCAATGAGCCCGTAGCACGATCCAGAAAATACAATCAACCATGTTCTTCACCTGAAATTGACAAACATAATTTGTATGAGCCTAATGCTCAGTATGCATCGGGGTCCATGCATGGGTATTCTAACGGTCCTTGATCCGTTATAAATCATGTATTTGGATTTTTCATGTATACACATCATTCCGTGCCTGGATATTTCCCATGCATGTCTAAGTTCAATCCCTATCATGTGTAGTTTAACTTCTTTCATAAACATGGAATTGCATGTAAAGTAGGTAAATTGCATAAGTAGGTATGATAACCATTTAGTTCTACTTGTGGGCATATTTCATAACGTACCAAGCAATTTACATACTTATAAAACATATAAACCGCTTCACATATTGGCCCCCATGACTTTGATGGTTTGAGCTTTCTTAAACCAATTCTAGTATAACATGTGATGGTTCATTCTCTTATTAAACCATCCCTTGCATTTTTCATTATGGTTTTCCCTTATAAACCATTTTCTTTCATAACATTCATTTACGTATCTTTTTATACGTTTTCAACCGCTGGCACTTGCGGTCCATGGCATGACATGACAGTGTAGCTACAACTATAGAGGACTTAGCTTTTGCCTCTGTGGTTCCTTGCAACCATATGCCCCTTGCGGCTAACACGATCCCTTGCGGTCGTCCATATGACTCCTTATGAGTCTGTGCCTTAAATCTTCTTTAACTCTTTTGTGGTGAAGTGAAATGACTTTGTTCTCACTTTCTTTTCTTTTTCTCCTCTTTGTTGTGAGTGATATAATAGCCTGATTTATATATGCATTTTTTGTTACCAATGAACATAACATACCATTCTTTGAACATATACTTACTTATATACATATCGTAAGCTTACTATCCTTAATTCTCAATATATGTTTCTGAATTAGTCTTGGAATTGTTTTAGTTAAATTCTAACAACGCTTTGTGGTACTGTACCATGTTATTATAATTGATAGTCCCTATTTCTCGTAGCGACAAGATCTCAAACACCTGATTATATAAAATTACCATATGAGATAATACGTTGATATATGGAAAAATCCCTTCATAAAAAATAGTAGCATTAAGGATCTTTTTCGAACAACTTAACATCTACTAATATCAATTAACCCTAAATATGAGAACTTCCCAGTTATGTATTCTCTATTTGTATTCTCTATCTGCTTTTGTTTTTGTCTTTTTTTTTCGGATAGCATTCACCATGAAATGAACATTGCTCGTAATATGCATTCCCATTCATAGCCTATAGTAGCTAATAAGACTATTGCTGACATGGAACATTGATAGAAAACTTTAGTGATTTCAAATAGATGAATTATACGGTCTACGATTAAGTAATAGAATCGCCAAGTTTAGAAAATGAAAGATTGGACAATTTCAAAGATAAAAAGAATTTCTTATAATAACATACGTATGGTCAAAATTGAGTGAATACAAATACTCCATTCATGTGAGAAAATCCAGTACGTTAAAGATCAAATCCATCCAATGCCATTGAAGCCCCATGACCATTCTCTATTATTTTCTTTATCCCATAATTTCTCCCTAACTAATCATGAGGTACCAACATCGCTAAAGTCGTATACGCACATAGCCGAAAGGGATTTATCGTATACTACAGTGCTGCATTCCTTTATACCCAATATGAATGTATAGAAGAGGTCACAAGGAAAAAAAATTCAGATATCCATTCTCTGTGGTCAGCATAATCATGAGCCAATACCTACACTCGGGTATATATTCTAAATTGAATCGGTGTAAACACGTAATGACCTAAAGCCGATACATACAAGAGATCTATCTTGACGTAATCAATATTTATACGAAAACCTAGACCGATACATACCTTGATCCAAAGCTTATCTCTACATGTCGTGGTCGTCGCGCCTCCTCTTAGTCACAGATCCATGTTCTCCTCCTCTTCGGATTCGACGCCGCCTTCTCCTATGACGAAGAGGGACGTTCGGTAAGATGACCATTCCTCTCTCTCTCTCTAACTCTCATCTTGTCATCTTGTACGGAGAAGACCCCATATTTAAATGGGAATAAAAAACACGAAATACTAACAACTCGCTCAAATCGGAAGAAATTGACCATGTCTTTAAATTGACGAAAATAAAAAGTAAAGTTGATTGAACAATATCATCTCAACAAGACTTCATATATTGTAGAAAGGTGGGTGGCAAAAGCATTCCATTTACTTATTTTAAATATTGATAAAATATATTAATTGTGGCAAATAAATATATTTGTATTTTTAATGTTTCGAAGTATTTTTGAGTATTTTAAAATATGATATTTAATTAAATAAAACTACCAAGAATTTTTTTAAATGACTTTAAAGAGAATTTGGGTCTAACTTATAGCATAGATTCCTGCGTGAAATTGAGCCTCCCATGGTTTCAAATCGACCAGTACTGAAACACCGACCAACCCGACCCGATAACCGGATCTAAAGAAAAAAAAACATAAAACCTACGAGTCCCGCAACTACGGTCCTTTTTCCAACATCCCCGATTCTCACCACCGAGTCCACCTCCCGAAGTAGGGCTCCTCCTCCGACGTGGGGAACCGCTTTCCGCCGCCGCCATGACCGGGAAGAAGGAGAGGTCCAGTGGAGGTGGCCCTGCCCTCGGCCGCGCGTTGGTCAGGCATCACAACCAGATGACGCGCGAGGCGAAGGACAAGGACGCGGCGCTGCGGAGGCAGCAGCGGCGTACGGGCGCTCTTGAGTCCGTCACTGAGCTCACTGATATCGAACTCGTCCTTGAGAACGCCGAGGAGGCTGGCCGCATCTACTCCGTTGCTAATCCCGCTCCCGCGCTCCGCATCGACCTGTATGATTCCCGCAACTTTCCGCTCCTCATATTAATCATGCGAATTGTGATGTTTTTGCTGCAAAAAATTGCGATTGACAAATAGATACGGTGCCGATCAGATGAATATGGTTTGCTGGTGCGTAAACTCTCGGAGATTATTTGATTCATCGAATTCCACTCCAGGTGATGGGGTGTTGGTGCGGTGCGCTGCCTGTCACATCGACCAGTAAAATTTCCGGCCTTTTATGCCCCGTAAACATATTGGAAAAAATCCGAGTCGATTGTGCACAATCGTTAGTGCATGAATCGCTGAATTTGGCTTCTTCTGGATAACCCGGAGGGTGGGCGATTGATGCAATCCATAACGTATACTGCATAGTCAATCCTACCCCTGCCCTTTCCATCTACTGATCTACCTGGGTATTTAGTGCTAGTTGGTGTTGTAGCTAGGCTGGCTTGGGACTCACTGGGTAAGGGACAGCATAGTCCATCGCAGAACTGTGCCTTTCTTTCTTTATCTATCCTGAGGTGTCTCAATCCTCAGCCTGAGAACAAGGTGGAGTAAGCAGGTAGGCTTTTCCAGATAGTATACTTGCACTTTGGGGGCACACAGTGAGAGAGTAAGAGTGAAGCCAGGTTGTAAAGGTAGGAGCGATGCGAGTGGTTCAGACTTATATGTCTAGTTTCATGGGTTGGTCTTCGGAGGTATGAGATTAGAGCAGGGTTGGCTTGAAAGGCAAAGACTGAAAATGATGCGGAGTTGTACCTAGCATAGAAACCCCCCGACCTACCTTTCCTAGCCTCATTAATGTCTTAACCCCTCCGTAAGTCTATTAGGGTTGATTCACAGGATGATAGCTCCCTATTTTTATGCCATTAACCCCCTTTATTTTCTTCCATAATCATTAAGGAGGCTCGCAGCTTCATCATGAATACCAATTAATTTTGGTACGTTATACTTGGTAAGATTCCAGTAAAGGAACTTATTCACTACCTCCAGGGATTTGAGAAAGAATTCCACCATACCCCCAAGGGATAGTGGTAGCACCTTTGGTGCAGTATTTTGTAATTTGTGATGGCAGTTAGGGTGTGAATGGATGAGCTATTGGTTACAGATGCATAAAGTCCTTGACTTTTTGGCCTATTTGATGCGTAGAACTCCACTTGAGATGATCTGAAGGACCCACTTGAGATGATCTGAAGGACCCTTGATGGCATAGTCTGATGATATACTTCATTTTTTTAGGAAAAGAGTATCACGCCATTCACAGAAAAGTAATATCTATCGACGATCAGCAATATAGGGACAAGAAATAACCAAAATAAGTGCCAGATATATAGTTTTTCTTGACAGTCCAACAGAAATCACAGGTTAGAAATAAAAAAACTAGAGGCTAGGAAATGTTCAATTCATATCAGAGGCCACATTTACCAGAGGATGGTGTTCCAAACAAGGTGATGGAAATATGTTTTCCTACCATAAGTGAGAGTTAGAGTTGTGTCCCAATAGAAATTTGCAGATCTAGAAGATTATGTTTATTTGGGGCTGTTGTTACCTTTCATGTTACGATTGAGGCTTCAATTCTGGCACAGGGTTCATTTGTGCAACAATTTAGTAAAAACTTTAACCATTAATCAAAGTTGAGGTAAAAAAAGATATTTTTTGAGCCAAATCCAGAGGCTTATAAAAGTGTCCTTGTAAGCATGTTTGCATCTTGCATTCCTTCCGTAAGAACCACCGAGCAGAGGGAATTTTTGATTTCCACTGGCAAAGCATGGCCTCAATTTTCAGCGAAATTCGGTCGAATTTCTATCGAATATCGATATCTTGTCGAAATCGAAATTCGACCGAAATGGCTGAAATGACCGAAATATGGGGGCCCTGGTACAAAAAATGACCGAAATGACGGCCGGTCACCGAAATGGTGACCGAAACCGATATTTGGGGCCTTGTGGCAAAGTACACTGAATGGTATTAACCTGATGGAATGATAAAGAAAGTTGAGGTGAGATTTTGCACTAGAGGTAGGGTAAATAATTCGAAAAGCCTAGCCAAGATGGTGCAACCGTTCAGGATATGATCCACTGTTTCCACATCATTTTGCATGGATAATGTCTATATATATGGCAAATGTTGAATTTAAACAACTGGTCTTGGGCCTGCATTCTTGATTTCCACTGAATGGTATTAATCCTTATGGAATAATAAAGAAAGTTGAGGTCAGATTTTGCACTAGAGGTAGGTTTAAAATTCAAAAAGCCTATCTGAGATGGTGCAACCGCCCATGATATGATCCATTGTTTCCACATCATTTTTGCATGGCTAACATCTATATACATGGCAAATGCTGAGTTTAAACAACTGGTGTTGGGGATCCGTTTTTTTCTGAAACTGTAAACAAAGGACAAGAATTATTCTTGGATGGAAGTAATATGCTCAAAATTTGCAATGAAATTTTGATGGTGAACCCTATTTTGGAGTAGGTTATAATTTTTTTGTTAGAGGAGCTCTTGTTGTTGATGATGGAAAAAGTAATTATGTCTATCTAGGAGACATATATTAATGTCTTATGGAAGATATCTGTTTCGTCTTGCCAAGCATTATCAATCCTATTTTTAGTGCAATGAATTAATTGTAATTGACATTAACAGTAGATAGATCACAACTAGAATGTTCTATTTGTCGAGAGAGTTTCCAAAGTTTAGAGCATTGGGTTCTCATGCCTGTGTGCTGTATAAAATGTTTAACTGCAATCAAGATTGTTTGCTCAAACTGATTTCCGTAGCATACCGCCCTAACTTTTTGCAAGCCCTTCTTTGCGACTTTCTAGAAGTTTGAGTCCTTGCTAGATGCAGTGGAGTTAAGAGGAATCGATTTACTGTTGGAGCATGATGCGTTTATGATCGAACAAGATAAGAGGTGAGTTGTTTTCTAAAATCTTGATCATAGTTTTGGAAAGCAACTAGAGATGAAAACAAATGTGAATATATTCGTATTTGATCCGCTATCGTATTTGTTTTATACATATTTTGACATTTGTATTCGTATTCGTGTTCGTTTTAAAATAGATGCAAATAGGGATATCACATTGACATTCGCTAATATTTGCATTCGTATTCGTATATTTGTTTTCATATATAAGTATAGCAATAGATTTATTTATAACTGTGCATAACAACATTTTATGAGTACGTTCACCATTGTTGATATAACTTTTATGAAATTATTATATATGGTATATCTATTTTATGTGTAAATCATCCTAAACATGTATATTTTAATTAATCTATTAAATATTTCTATTATTATTCATATCCGATTCGTATTCGTTTTTTAAGGATATGATAATACATTTTTCACATCCATCAATATTCGTATATTCATTTGTATTCGTATTTTAAAATGGATAAGGATATGTTGATACCTACATTCGTATCTGTATCCGATCGTTTTCATCTCTAAAAGCAATGCATTATTAAAGCTTCTAAGATTCAAAATTCCCCACCCATTATTTGCTCTAGTATATTTTCTCCCACGCCAATAGATGCCTTTACTTTGATTTGGTGTTACCCCTCTACAAATAGTTTCTATGAATTTTATCTATCACTCTTATAATATTTAGTGGGATCTTGATGGTTGCGAGCAAGTGAAGTAGAAGGGGGAGGGATAAAGTTGGAGGACTTGTCGAGTCGGAGGTTGAGCTCCAGGATGCATGACTAACTACTTAAATGGTAGTTTTGGTGGTGGTTGAGATCCAGTGGACCTTGCATAGGGATGATGTGGTAGGTGGTGGCTGGCAAAGGTTGTAGTTGGTGGCAAGGGATGGTGGAGGGGGTGAGTAAGTTGAGGAGATAGGTCCAAGGATGATATAGGTCTGGTGAGAGTCTAACGAAGGATGAGAGAGGTGAGAAAGTGTGGTTGGAGGTGTGTAGATTGAGCAACAAATGGTGGTAATAAGATGGGGTGACCTGTAGAGGTGAAGATGTGATTTCACATGATGAAAGAATGTTGGTTGAGTTGGTGGTGATTGGTGGTAATGTGACGAGGGCACGTGACTAGGAGTGGGAGCGGAGTAGTGGATGGATTATGGTAAGTTGATGGAAAGTGCTTTCATAACACAATAATGCCATGGATTTCCTTGAATTTCAGGGGGTTGGGAGAAGAGGAAGACAATTGGTGATCTTTTTTGCCTCATGGTGGCATATCTTGCATATATTGATAGTTGGGAATTGGTGCCATGGCAATCTTTTTTCGAACCTCGATTGATGGAGTTTAGATCATGGGATGCAATGGTGGGTACATATAGGATTATCCTGACATGGAATGGAAACTTGTTTTTGCATGTGGATGGGTTATTAGGTTTCAGATCGATGACAATCACTTTGAACCTAAAGATGGACGTCTTTAAAATGACGCTCTCCTCTGTTTACGGTTTGATTGGGGGCCCTCAATGGGAGGATCTACGGGATGATCTTTTTTCAGCCTCGGGTGGGACGGGGCTTTGAAGTTTTCTCTTCCTTCGTGGTTGAGTTGTCCTTGGGGGTGCTAGATGCCTTTAACAACAAATACACATACTGAACAACACATCTTGATCTTGTTCTAATTAATTCAATTCTTCGGTTGAGATCCTTGAATTAATTCCTATGATGTCCATTCGCTCCCTGCCAATGTTAATAAAATTGGCCAGTGCGGTCGCATGTGGCCCAATATGCCTATTCAGCCACCATTACACACCACATTCCTCAAGCACTGCATTATGCAGCCTATGCACATAAGCTACCCGATTATGTGGCCCGTGTGGCCTCTTAAGCGCCATCGAACGGCTACCATGGTATGTCAGGTGCGCTCGGAAATGGATCTTCAAGATTTGAATCCGACTGGCCTCCTTCCCCCTCCAGTAAACCCCTCTGCTTCCGTACCCATCTTCAGAACACTGAAACCCTTCTTCTTGAAATCCTATCTCCAATCACCGCGAAGCCAAACAACCTCCATTAGACTGCCACGAAGCTCGTCCACCTCCAACCTCCTCTGCAAAGCCAAACCCCATCTCACAAAACCTGATCTTCGCCTCCAGCCTCCATTGCGAGGCTCCTTCTCCTCTGTTGGATCGCTGCAAAGCTCGTCTGCCTCCAAGCTTCTCTGCCATTGTGAAGCGCCTTCGCCTCCGTGAAGTTCCTCCGTCAAGTTTTTCCGCCTCATTGTTGTTGGGTATACATTTTTTATTTTTTGAGTAAAGGTACATTTTTTATTTATTTTAACATTCGATTTTGACAACTCATATTCACCTACCATTTCTAGTTTTCATGTTGCGAAACCCATATATCTTTATCATTAGAATCATTACTTGTGTTACTTGTATACTTATGTTACTATATCATTACTTGGAGTTTATGTTAAGTTTCCAGCATACACAACTTAAATGTAAGAGATGTAACATTAAGTGAATTAAACTTAATATCCATGTCAAATAGACTTAATGGACTTAAAATTCAGTTAATGTCAAGTTAATTTTAAATTTAATATTGGATTTCAAGGATAGATTCAACTTGCCTTGTTCTATTTATTTTGACATTGGATTGTCTACCCAAGGTTCAGGAAAGCGGTATGCGTATGCGTTCGGGCAGGTCACTGAATAGCGCTTAAGCGGTATGCGGGGGCATATGCGGGGTATATGCAGTTATACGTGGTTTCCTAATTTTTTATTTAAAAATAAATAAATTGTGATCCAACATAAGATCTAAGAAAAATAACTTTCATGTAGAGTTCAAAACAATCTCTATCAATCAAATATCAATAATTCAATAGAACGGTTAGCACACAAAATAATTGACAATAATCAACAAAATAAAAAAGTTAGTGCACAAAATGCCTCTATTGTTGAATATAATGTCATTTATTTATGTCGTTATATTTATAACTGATCCTCCATCAAAAGTACCGAACTTTACATATAATATATTGCATTCATAATAACTATTAGTTGTCTAAATTAGCTTGCTAAATTATTAGTATATTATTCTTTTTCTTCCTTGCGTGTTTACTCCAATCTCGCAGTACAACTACTTTGTCGATGGATTTAAATGGTCATGGAATGCTTGGTTGGCATACATGCAGAAGTAAGGAAAACATGGCACAAATAACACAACAAAACATGGCACAAATTTTAAAAATAAAAATAAATAAAAAATGTGTATGCGGCCGCACAGACCGCATATGCGGCCGCATAGCCCGCATATACGGCTCGCATAAGCGCACATAGCGCAAAATGGTGGGCTTCAGTAAAGCAGTGCGCTGAGGGCATCGCATACTCATATGTGGCCGCATATGCGGCCGCACGGGCCGCTTTCGTGAACATTGTGTCTACCTATCTTTGATGCTTTTGCATCATCTAAGGGGCTGTTCGGCTAGAGGGGTAAACCCCTCTTTGAGGGGTTTACCCCCCTTACCCCATATTTTCTCCCTCTATGTGGGTCCCACTTTTTATCTTTTTTAAAAAAATAAATAAATCAATTCTCCATCATCAATTCCATCAAAAAATAATATACTATACCATCATATCATATAAAAATTATAAACTACACCACTTCTACTCACTTTTTCAAACTCCAATATAATCACATCACAATAACTACTCACTTTTTCAAACTCCAATACAATCACATCACAATAACTACTCACTTTTTCAAACTCCAATACAATCACATCACAATAAACCCACTTCTAACCCACCCCCAGTTTAACCCTCTATCCAAACACCAAAACCCAAAAATGGGTTACCTGTAACCAGTTTAACCCACCTAAACCCACTATCCAAACACACCCTAAATGATCTTTAATAGCTTATTTATTAGAATATTACTTATCTTTACTCATAAGTTCAGTTCAATTGTAGTCACTTTTATAGATATTTATCTATTTTTAAATTAGTAATGAGAAAACAACGTAGAACCGTATATACCCCGCATATAGCCCCACATACTGGATAATCACTATTTGGTAATCTGTCCGAACACATATGCATACTAATTTCCTGAACCTGCCGAGGTCATGGTTTGACCACACACCCTATGTTGGAGTTAGGCAAGGATTAAATCCAGATTTATTTTTCATTTCAAAAATTTTGGCTGACAAAAGATGACTTTAGAGCAATAGTGTCAGATTTTGGACCTTGCACTAGGTTGATGGTTCTACTTCAAAGAGAGTGGCGGGAAGTTGTATGGATTGCGGAAGTTGCTTTTGACTTTTATGGACAAATTTCGTATAAAGCGGGAGGAACATAGGAGTTTGTATGGTTGTGATTTATCGAAGGAGTTGCAAATCAAAATTGCACAACAGAAAATTATTTTAGAGGACAACAAGAAGAAGAATGAAGTGACAACGATGGGCTTCTCCTGCGGCGAGATGGTGGTCCCTCTACTCCAATACGTCGATGACACGATCTTATTATTGGGGGGGGGGGGCATGACGAGGACTCTGCCATGGCAGCAACTCTGGAGGTTTTCAGTGAGATGTTGGGCCTGTTTAAGAACGCCAGCAAGTCTAAGGTGGTTTCGTTTGGTATGGAGGCGGAGGAGGCGGCTGACTGCGGCTTGATTTTGGGCTCGCTGCCGGGCCCTTTACCTTTTGATTATCTGGGCATGCCGCTGGGCACGGGCAGGACTTGTTTGAGTGATTGGTCCAAGGTTGTGGAGAAAATGGAATCGCGGCTATCTAGCTGGAGCTTGGCTATGCTCTCGAGGGGTGGTCGTCTCGTCCTCCTCAAATCGGTTTTATCATCTATCCCCGTATACTTTCTCTCCAACCGGCAGTTGCCTGCTGGGATTCGATGTCAAATTGAAAAGGTGATGCGGAGGTTCCTGTGGAGGAGGAATGGGACGTCTGCAAGTGGGTTGCATTTGGTGGGTTGGGAGGAGGTGACGAGGCGTAAGTGCGAGGGGGGGCTTGGCATTCGTCAGCTGGACCGTGTTAATGACGCCCTTCTCCTGAAATGGGTGAATAGACTGTGGGGTGCTAGTGAAGATTTCTGCTCTGTCGTCTTGCGCAAGATTCGTGGTGTGATCGGGTCGCTGCCGGGGCCAGAGGCTTATCTTGGGCCGTGGACGCCTTTCTGGCGTGGGGTGCTGGCGGTTGTCCGTAAGTACTCTAATCTTTTTGCTCCGATGCTTGGTAACGGTCAGGTTTTCAGATTCTGGAAAGACATTTGGGCCGGTGGGGTGCCTCTTGGTGAGAAATTTACGCGTTTATTTGCTTTGGCGGCTGATAGGAATGCTCCCGTTGCCTCTTATTGGTCCGGGGATGATTGGTTCCCCATCCTTCATAGCAACCTTTCTGAACAGAGGCTACTCGATTTCCTCCGTCTATTGGATTCGATCAGTGGAGCGTCTCGGCCCGGGGGGGGGGGGGGAGGGATCACTGGGCCTGGAGGGGGGGGCCTTCACGACGAGGAAAGCGTATTTGGCGATTTCTTCCTCCACCCAACTGGGGATGGAGATGGTGGTGCGGGACTGCAGCTTTGTGTGGGGATTGAGGCTTCCTGAGAGGGTTGGTATTTTCCTGTGGTTGTTTTGGAGGAAGAGGCTTTTGACGAGGGATCGGTGTGCTAGGTTGTTCGTCTCGGTCTAGGAGGAGTGTGCTCTCTGCGGCAACGATATGGAATCCCTGGAACATCTTTTCTTTACCTTCCTGGTGGTCGTGTGTGTCTGGGAGGCGGCGGCTGTGGGGGTGGAATATTACCACCGATTCGGCTACTTTGACTCATTGTGGTCTAACAAAGATAGGGACCGTAGAGATTTATTGCGTCCCTTGGCGAGCGTTTGGGCTATCTGGCTTGGGCGGAATGAAGCTCTTTTGAAGGGGCATCGGTTTTACAAAGAAAATATTTTGTCTCACTGTACCCGTCTTGTTGTTGATTGGCTGGTGGTTTAGTTCCCTCTCGGTGTTTGAGCTGGGTTCCTTGTAGAGTTTTTTGTTTCTTTGTTTTTCTCTGTACTTGTTTTCTTCTCTTTTGTTAATAAATTAGGGGTGAACACCACTGAGTGTCTCCCCCGAGGTTTTAAACTTAAAAAAAAGAAGAAATGGAATGGAGGCGTCGATGAGGAAAACATGGCTTGAGGATTGAGATGCAAACATGAAGTTTTCATGCTATGGGTAGTGGTTAGAGGCAAAATTTTATCCATTTCATTTGTGTAGTAGAAGTGCAGATTCAAGGGGACTGCAATGTAGGCATCGTTGTGGTGAAGCACTTTCGAGAGATTATAAGCGCCTCCCTTAGACTAGGGCCCAATGGTTGGGTAAAGAGGTGACGAGGCTTTTGCAGGAGCATGCTTGTGGCTCATCAGCGAGTTTAGCTAAGGGAAGATCTGCGGGGTTGTCTTTGGTTGGTGTTGGATGCTAATATCTCACCAGACTAGTCTGCTTTTATCTCAAGAGATCAAGTGATGGATAGTGCGGAAATACTAGTTGATTGGAGGAGGCAGAAGATTGCAGGATTGCTTTAGAAGGTTGATTCTAGAAATCATGACTTTGTTTAGTGGAAGTTCATCTGAGCATCTCTTATGAGAAGAGGATTTCTCGAGCATTATGTTGCCTGGATGAAGATATATGTAACTACGTCCTGTTCTGTTCTAATTAATGTAAGGCTGGAGGTTGGCTTCTTCCAGCCTCAAAGGGGGTTAGCAGGGATGTCCACTTGCGTCCCTATTGTTTGTTTTGGTGGCTGATGTTTTGTCGGTCATGGT
The DNA here is from genome assembly GCA_037367405.1 of Ottelia alismoides. NCBI lineage: Eukaryota > Viridiplantae > Streptophyta > Magnoliopsida > Alismatales > Hydrocharitaceae > Ottelia > Ottelia alismoides. The sequence continues at coordinate 363,383 of JAZKJV010004231.1, read as the reverse complement.
GAAGCCTGCGATGGGAGGAGAGTTTGTCAAGGCATTTTCCAGAGATGACATTTCCATCCGAGTACTTAAATACGCAGATACATGGGGATGCAAATCTGGGGAAAGATTGCATGATCATATGGAGTGGTTGAGTACCACTAAGGGTGAAAATCCTTATTTGCATTTTCAGGAGGTTAATGACAAGATCCCTAAGAGCGTGCTTTATCATGGATGCGATTACACTTTCTCCTGCCCGTCTGTGCCCTGTGTCAGGGAGGATGACCTTGACCACATGTTCTTCCATTGCGATAGTGCATGTGAGGTTCGCATAATGTTATGGGTGAGTTGGCGGGAGGTTAGGGACATTGATCAGTTCTAGAAAAGATCCATAGTTGTTATGGCTCATTCGAGAGCCAGTCGGTGAAACATTTGGCTGTTTTATGGGCTATCTAGCTAGCGAGAATCACCCTCATTTTCTGTGAGGAGAGACATTATGCTGAGAATATTTTGACCCATGCACACACCTTTGTTATAAATTGGGCCATCTTGTTGTTATTTGTTTAAGTTTGATTTAATCGGAGCTTTGGGGTGAACGCCTACCAAAGATATCTTCAACCATTTTTTCCTAAAAAATATCATCTACTACAAGTTAAGCTAATGTAAACAAGAGCAATATAGTTTTGTTATTTCGAATAATAATTAATACTAATTGATCAGATAAGTAATTTAGATTAAACATGGTCTCCTAGTGCATTAAATGTTCTGAAATATATCTACAGGCTCGGGTGTATATCTAATATTCTGATCAGGATAATTGATATTTGCATTCGTATTTATATTCTATAGATAGGAGTATGAGGAAATGCATCTCCTTAAAGTTGAATATGGTAGTAGAGTGACCCGTCTGTCTACGTGCGTATTTGCAATTGAGCAATTGAAAACCATTTTTTATGAGGATTCACCGTATTGAGCGTTTCCTCACCCTATAATTTGTTGCTCTTGCAGTTGAGAGATCCGAAGCATTAAAAAATGCACAATGGATGCAAAATCCCTTCCATAATACTTAGGCTTATGTTAATTTGTATGTCATACATTATGATAAGTGTGTTCTTACAAGTGTTGGGCTTCTATTTAGGGATATGTGAAAGTGCATGATAAATGTGTTATTCCACTACCTTGCTTTTCGGATAGTAGTATTCTTAATGTGAATTTGAAATTAAGGTGCATGCAATTCCATTGAAGTTGCACTTTGTATAGTTGCTATTTTGTTGTGGTTCATGTTCCCGCTTTTAATATTGGTAGGGATGGTGCTTCTGGTGTTGGAACTGCCATAAGTGGTGAAAGGAGGAAGCAACAGATGAAAGAGGAGGCCTTGCATGCTAGCAGCCTTCGAGTTCCACGAAGGTATTATATCATTTGATATATGTATGTATGCTTATATTTTAAGAGATTCATGTGTCTTGGTGCACATCACAGTTTAGTGTTCGCTACCTTCAAAAAGAAAAAAGTTCATGTTTGCTTCTGGAGTTGTGTGGGCTCGGTCTTGAGGAATGTCCTCTTATGCCTGCCTTTATTTACATGCCATCATATTAATATGTTGTATTACATGTTTTGCAGGCCTCCCTGGGATGCCAACATGTCCGTGGACAAGCTCGATGCTAATGAGAGGGAAGCCTTTTTGGCATGGCGAAGAAGCCTTGCAAGGTCAGTCTATCTCTTTGAGGCATCTCTCAAGGGATTGTGCTTCCCCTTTTCTTTCACCGGAAACATTGGATCGCCATTGATTTTATGAAAAAGGAATCTAGTGTGCTTTTTTTATACTCGTGTGCCAGTCCGTATCAAACATAATCTAGATTTGAAACAATCCGGCATCATGTTGATGCCTCTAGTGACAGATAATTGCATTCATCATTTGAAGGATATCCTAGTAAATGTCTAAAAAATATCTACTGTAGTACTGCCCGCTACACTAATGGATTTGATGGATGCTGCATGAAGTATTTTAACATTTGCTTGTTTCATCTTAACATGTTTCTTGTTGTATCTTTATGAACTAATGTATGCCATCTAAACATTTACTAATTCAGGCTTGAAGAGAATGAGAAGTTGGTGCTTACACCATTTGAGAAGAACTTGGATGTTTGGAGACAACTTTGGCGAGTGCTAGAGCGAAGTGATTTGGTGAGCTTGTTGAGAGTACTCTCCCCTTATGGTCTCTATTGTTGTGTTTTTTAGCCATTGTAAAGTTCATTTTAGTTTTCATTCTTTACAAATCACTTTTACATCTTATTGGTTCAAAAAGGTGCTCGAGTAGAAATTTATGATTATTCTGAGAGCGCGAGCTGTTTGGATTTTTCATTGTTCTAGAATGAATAGTCAAGCTTCGAATATATCTGGTATTTCTTCCATAGTTGTCTTAACCATTATATCTTTTCTCTCACCAACTACATTTTTCAGTGGTAACTTCACTTTAAAAGGTTGGTTCTATAGGGAATTCACTGAACTCTAAAGGAAATTAATCATGAGAATTGTAATTTAGTGGTCTTTGACTTTTTTCGAAGGAGTGGAACTTAGAGCACTTTTTGCGGGCTTTAAAGTTTAATAAATAACCAAGATATCCACGGGGATGCACATTTTACACAGTTAATGAAGATAACATGCTTTTATCCTGACACATGATGCCGTTCAGCATTAAATACACCCTGTTTGAGTCCAAGTGTCTAACCATGTGCAGTTCAGCATTCCAAAGGTCGAAAGCAACACTTGCTGCTTTCTTTTTATTAACAACTTAAGGAGGGTGAATTTTGTGGATACGATCCTGATGAGGAGTTCAATTGAGGAGAGTGATGTTAGGAAAGTCTTATCAGAGTATTTTGGTATTTTTTTAGCTGGTGTGTTTTGGAAGCCTGGCATTGAGGGCCTATCAGAGGAGGAAGTTAGAACCATGGAAGGCCGTATCGATATCGATATCGTATTGATACGATATTTCGACGCTATATCGACGAAATATCGCCCATATCGACGAGCCTTTGTGAAGAAAATGCCTGGAAATCGGGATATATCGCCATATCGGTCCCCATATCGGTCCCATGTCGATATCGATATATCGGCGATATATCGCCGATATATCGCGATATTTCCTTCCATGGTTAGAACTCAGTTGGTGGTTTGAAGCAAGATAGGTCATTTTCGCTGATGGGGAATTGTTGTCTTTCTACATGCTTTCTAAAATATGCTTGATGAGGAGATGGTGGTGGTAGATAGCTTATTTCAAAGGGTTGAACCTCTTTTTTCAACAGTTCAATTTGTCTGAAGGTGGATGTGTTGATCAGGTTATCCAAAAGGTGTATGGCCATGATGGGGTCTTATTGGTGGCTTGGGATGAGGTTGATAAGATGTTTAATGATGACAGGTTCAGTATTTGGGATCTCAGGAGTCGAGTCAGGATTGACACTGCCATTTAAGTGGATTATGAGGCTGTTGGTTAGTGGGGAGGGTTGCCTTCCTTGTTATCTAGTGCTGTAATAGGACCGAATCTGTGGGAGAGGGTCTGGGTATTGCCAAGAGCATGATGGGGGTTATGAAGATGACACATGGGATTGCTCATCTATTAAGGAGAAGACAACTATAGACTTTAGCTTTTGGTATGACTAGTCGAGCTATGGCATCTTGAGTAAATGTTCCTCACTCATGGGTTTGGTGATGAATGCATGTATAATGGTGGTTAATTGTTGGTATGGTAGTGTGGGTGTTGGTGGTTGGTGGGAGAGTTCTAATTTTCGCTTGATCATCATTTTGATGACCTCTCGAGCCTCATAGTTATGCTTGAGGTTTAGAGCCAATGAAGTAGTGATGGATCTAAGGTAGCAGGTTTAGAGAACCTTCTAAGTTTTTTTTTGAGATCAAAAAAGGGGGAATCACGCGAAGGTGCCCACCCCAGTATTATTAATAATCAAAACATAAAAAAATAGATTACATATTACAAAGTCCAAGACTCAATCAGACGCTTGCAATGAGCGCTGACATTCTCACAATAAAATTGATGGCCAGAAAAAAGAACATTATTACGAGCTAGCCAAATGACCCACAGGACTACCACCGGAACAAGAACCTCTCTTCTTTGTCTATTCCTTGCCCCAAAGACCTTAGTTGTGCATATAAGTTGTGCCCATTATGTGAATCTGATCATCCAGCTGAACTACGATTATTGTAGTTAGGACAGAGTTCCTTTTGAAGGTCAAAATTGTGTTGGTTGGGTCTACCAGAAGAAGAGGTTGGTAACCGAATCATGGATGAGCAGATAGTGGTGGTGTGAGATGCATGCGTGAGCAAATGGTGGTGTGTGAGATGCTTAGGTGCTAGGACATCGAGAATCTTTTTCTTTCATCATTTCTTAACAAGTTTGGAGGGATGTGTCTATTTCCTTGATGGGTTGTCGAGTTTCTAGGAGGGGTGACTTAAGTCTGACGTGATGCGACCTGTTTTCTAAAACCTTATTTTAAGTTGTTAATAGGGATTTTTACACCACAAACCCTAGAAACTTTGTAAATTACCTTCTTGACCATGTAAACATCGCAATTGTCACCTAACCTCGCAAACGTACTCTGTCTTACACGACAAACCCTATCGTTAACTTTCACTTTATTTTAGTCAATCAGTTGGGTTAATCTGACCACGAGAAATTTGATGGTGGATTTTCCATCACCCCCCTCTCCTCTCTCAAGGGCATCACCTTGCGACGACAGAGCCACCACAATGATCGACAAGAGGTACTACCGAAGCAGCACACAGGTCACAACAGTGGGAGGCTTCTAGATAACAGTTGATGTAACCACCAAGAAGGAGAGCCTCCTTCTATCTACATAACTAAGCACCATCTCCACCTTTTCCCTTTTTTGTTTGGTTTCGACTTCACTGCTCATGTTCCTTTCTCCTTCCTTCGTCTTCTTCCTTTGAGCTCATGCCCAAAATCTGATTTGTATTGATCATTTTCTCCTTTGTCGTAATCTCTTCACATGTTCCACTTCGGGCTCTGCACAAGATTGAGATAGTTAGGTCCTCTGCTTATTTGGCCCGTTACAAGACCTTCACCCATCCATCTCACTCCCTCTCGCTCCCCTTTTGGTTTACGCCAACACTTGCAGGAAAACAATGGCTGGAGCCCCATCAGAGTTCGCTTCGTAGCATCGCAGATGACAACCAACATCGGAGTCCCATCTTCCCATCAAAGCTCCTCCCTGAGAATCTTTGCTAGTGGTTTCGAGTCGTGTGTCGACAAAACGAGCTCTACCTTCTTCGAACCATCATCATCCGAGAAGGAGCTTGCAACCCCCTCACATCGTATGATCCATAGCAACAAGATGAGATCACTTTGACCTCACGCAACAGAAGACCCATCCATTAGAGTTGTGATCCACGGAGAAGAAAACCGCGCCTCCAACTTCTGCCAAACCTCGATCCATTCCGTTGAATAACACAACATTTCAGGCACCTAATCATAGTTCTTCTACCATGCCTTACCATTTCTTAGCAGGTCCATCCATTTCTCACGAAGAGCTCTGAGAAAAAGCCAGTGCTCACATCCATCACTTTTGAGGAGACACCATCCATGGTTGGCACATCGAGCACAATCTTGTGATCTTCTCCAGGATTTTTATGGGGTGCTCGAGCACCTCTGTAGTCCAATGACTTGCATCTCCAACCTTCATCGGAAGGCCAATTGCGAAGTTTTTCTTCGTCATTAATGGCGGTGGAGGAGGGGGTGGGGTGGGAGTAGCATGGGTCATTTGGAGGACACATGGGAGATGGGAGTGGTAGAGGGTATTTAGGGGAGGAGGAGGCGGCACCGAGGATGGGAGTGGCGGAGGGCATTTGAAGGAGGAGGTGATGTGGGGGATGGGAGGCGAAGGTCTTGGGCAGCACAGGGGAGGGGGATCAGAGGACAAGGCAGTGTAAGAGAGGGGGGTTGGAGGTTTAGGCAGCACGAGGGATGGGGGTTGGAGGTCGGGGCATGCATGGGTGTTATCGGGACAATTGGGGGTGGTGGGGAAGATGAGGTGAGGAGGGGGTTGGAGGATGAGGATATACAATTGTAAATATGTTAAACATGATGGATAGTATATTTTTTAAAGGAATCCGGTTTATTTTAATGACAAAACAGACGTGAGTTAACCACATGGTTTGTAGTGCAAGAGTTAGCAAGTTTGCGAGGGGTAGGTGATAATTACGATATTTACAAGGTTGAGATGGTAATTTACTAACTCTCTACGGTTCGTGGTGTAAAAATCCCTTGTTAACATAATCGAATTTCAATGGTCTGGTGGTAGAGCAATGTCGAGGATAGTTGCATTAGGAGCCGACAACCATCGCCAAAAAATAGTAGGAACTTTCAACATGGATTTGATAAGAATCCATGTAGCCGACTCTACTTAAAAATGGGAGAAGACTTTATTGTTTTTCATATGATTCGAATATCAATGACTACTTAATCAAGTGGCTATTTTTGGCCTCTTTTCTTTCTTCCAAAAAAAACCATGTTTATACTTTTTAGTTTCTTGGCTGAAGGTTATGGGATGCGATAGGATGTTTTGGGACCTCTCTATTATTGAAATGCATTAGGTTACCTCTTTTTTCATTTCATTATGGGTTGATGTGATTGGTTTCTGGACATAGAGGGACTTTAGAGGAGACTCGAGGTCTTGAGTCCTATGTTGTTGTAGGAAAGACTGAGACGTGTTTTATGTACATTTTTAATAGCCATGTATTCGTTATGCATGTTTTCTCTTTCCCATGTTATGCTGCAGAAAAGAATTGGCGCATTGAGAATGCTCTTTTAGACTACATGCTTGACAAGCATTAACCTTCCACCCCCTCCTGAGTAGTTATAGCTTTGTAGTCCTAGGGGATCGGTTATACTCGGTGAAATACCAGTTAAATTACAAACACAAAGCTTAATGTAACTGCTATGACATCTTACTCGGTGAAATACCAGTTAAATTACAAACACAAAGCTTAATGTAACTGCTATGACATCTTGTATGCATGACAAGATTAATCCTCCTTTAATTCTTCACATCTTATATTATCCTTTGTAATTCATGTTACTTAAAGGGGGTTTCTTGAGAATTGATAGAATTGGGAAAATTTACTTACCCTTTCTCATTGAATTGGGATCAATTATATAGAAGAAAGTCTGGTTTACTGAAACAATTACAGACACACCCTTACATTATAGAATAATATTCGTACACCCAAAATACTTCAACACTCCCGCTCAAGTTAGAGCATAGATGTCCATCATGCTCAATTTGGAGACACACGTGGTGAATAGGGATTGAGTAAGTGGCTTGGTGAAGACGTTAGATGTTTGTTACTCTTCACATCTCTTATATAATGCCAATCTACCTCTAGATGTTTGGTGAGTTCGTGGAAGGTAGGATTGTTTGTAATGAACATTGCAACCACATTGTCACAACACGTGATCATAGGGCTCGAATCTGGTAAGTGTAAATCCTTGAGAACTGACTTGATCCACATTAGTTCAGTGGTAGCGTGGGCCATTGCCTTGTATTCAGATTTAGCACTTGATCTGGCAACTACTGCTTGCTTCTTGCTTCTCCATGTGACTAGGTTACCACCAAGATAAATGCAGTAACTAGTAGTGGACTTTCCGTCAATAGGGCACCCTGCATAGTCAACATCAGTATAGGCTGTCTCTCAACAAGTAAATAACATGCCTTTCCCTGGAGCGGATTTCAAGTATCTTAAGATCATTAAAAGTGCCTCCTAGTGCACTTGGCATAGTTTGACCATAAACTGGCTTGCCCGCTTAACAACAAATGAGATATCAGGTCTTAGTGATGGTAACATGCATGAATTTTCTCACCAGGCACCTGTATTGTTTTGCATCAACATACACAAGGGAGTCTTCAAACATTCGTGCATTGGGAATCATAGGAATGGATGATGACCTAGCCCGTAACATTCTTGTCTCCTGTAGAAAATCCATAGCTATTTTCATTGTGATAGAATTAGTCCACCGGTATTCCTTGCGACTTTGATGCCCAAGAAATAACGAAGCTCTCCCAAGTCTTTGGTGACAAAATGTTTCGCAAGATGCCTTTTATTATATGTTATGCCACTAGTACTTTTCAAAAAAATGTTATGCCACTAGTATCATAATCTCCGTTTAGAATTATGTCAACATATACCAACATTGCAATTGTCCTTTTTACTGTTTTCTTGACAAATTGAGAGTGATCTGTCATAGAGCGAATGAAGCCATACAAACCAAGGGCACCATAGATCTGGACGGCCAAGATTTTGGCTCTTCGAGGTCCGGTAAGGGGCACCGGTAGTTGGCGAAGCCTCTTGGAAGGGCTGGAAGTGTCTGGCAGTGGTGCAGATGGGCAGGCGGAGCTCCAGCAGTTGCTTTTGGAGGATTGAGATAGGTGCTGGAGGCGGAGTAGGTGCCGTAGATGGCTGGCAATGCTATGTGTAGGCAATGGAGGTGGCTCAGGTGGCTGTCGAGGGGGATTTGTAGGCAAAGGAGGTGGCTCAGGTGGCTGATGAAGGGGGATTGTTGGCGATGGAGGCAGTGCAGGTGGTTGGCGGCGATGTTTGCCAGTGAAGAAGGGGGCGATGAAGCTTCTTCGACCTAGGGTGAGGGGTCCTGTCTGTAGTTGGCGGCACATTTGTTGTTGGGGTTAGGTCATAGGGGACCCTAGAGGGCGTGATACCATCTTGAGAAGTGCTAGAATTGGGAAATTTTACTTACTCTTTCTCATCGAATATGATTCCCTTATATAGTAGGGAGTCTAGGGTTTACCGAAACAATCATGGTTTACTACAACAATTACAGGCATCCTTTCATCACAAAATAATATTCGTACACCCAAAATACTTCAATAGTTGTAGATCCCTATCTGTTCATAATTTTTTTTGATGTTACCTTTCCTTAATTTGAGAACTTTAAGATTTGAATCATGTCCTGTGGTGCAGAAGGCTGATGGCTTAAATAGATCATTTGAGAGATATCAACTGCCTTTTCAACTATGCTCAGTCTGATGTTATTATGTTGTTTCAGCTTGTCATGGTTGTTGATGCTCGTGATCCATTATTTTATCGTTGCCCGGATCTTGAGGTAAATGGCATTTATTATATAATTCTGCAACTATTTTCCACGGTACATGTTACTTGTTTTGAACTTGTATTTTTATGGTTTACTTCTTTTTTATGATAGTTCTTTTATACATTTATAATGGTTAATACTTATCAAACATGTGATTATGTCAACAAATACTGAACAGCTGATTTTATTGTGTAGACCTACGCACAAGAGATTGATGAACACAAGAAAACAATGCTTCTCGTCAATAAAGCCGATCTTTTACCATCACATATTAGGTTCCTACATCTTTCTCTCTTCTTTACCATGAAATGTATGTATGGCATGTGCCTTATTCTCATCAATCTGCCATGTGCAGGAGGAAATGGGCGAATTACTTCCAACAGCATGGCATCCTCTATGTATTTTGGTCAGCTAAAGTTGCTTCTGCTGCATTGGAAGGCAAAAAGTTAAACAACATTTTGATAGAGCATAACTGTGCCCAAGAATCTTTGTTAGCTGAGGATACTAAAATTTGCAGCAGGGACGAACTGTTGGCACGTTTGCAGAGGGAAGCTGAGGTCATTGTGCAGAAAAGGACGTCGAACAAAAAACCCATGTCGGAAGGTGGCCATTCCTCAAACAACGGTGAAGGAGTTTCAGCGTTTAATAAGCAGGTTGTTGTTGGCTTTGTTGGTTACCCAAACGTAGGGAAGAGTTCGACTATAAATGCTATAGTGGGCGAGAAGCGGACTGGAGTGACATCTACACCTGGGAAGACAAAGCATTTCCAGACAATAATCATATCCAATGAGCTCATGCTTTGTGACTGCCCTGGTTTGGTGTTCCCTTCATTTTCGAGCTCCAGGTATGATATGGTAGCATCTGGCGTGTTGCCTATCGACAGGATGACTGAGCATCGGGGAGCTGTTCAGGTGGTTGCAAACCGTGTTCCGAGGAGCACCCTTGAGAGCATATATAACATAGTGCTGCCGAAGCCAAAGCCTTATGAATCGCAGAACAGACCACCTTTGGCTTTGGAGTTGCTAAGGGCTTATTGCTCGTCTCGTGGATACGTTGGGGCAAGCGGTCTGCCGGATGAGACGAGGGCTGCACGCCAGATTCTGAAAGACTACATTGATGGAAAACTTCCTCACTTTGCCGTCCCTCCCGGTGATGTGGAGGATGGTGATGCAGATTTACAGGATGGCTTGCTCGGTTCGAATTCTACCGCTGATTCTGATTCGGAGGAAGACGAGGATGTTGCTTCATCAAAAGAAGATGGTGATGTATCAGAGAAGCCTGATATTAGCGATCTCCTTGACGATCTAACTGCGTTTGACAAGGCCTCTGACATGCGCTCTGCTACTGCCAGCGAAAAAAAGAAAAAACCAATTGCTTCACACAAACATCATAGGAAGCCTCAGAGGAAAAAGGATCGTTCATGGCGCGTCGGAAACGACGGCGAGGATGGAATGCCAATAGTCCGGGTATTCCAGAAACCTGCAGTGAACTTTGCTACAATAAAAACTGTCTGATTAACCGAAGTTCAATAAATCTTATCGCCGATTTCTGGCACTTCAGCCTGACCCTTTTCACCAGTATACCTCATGATGATCTATGCTACTATGATTCGGATGATATGCGGATTTGCAGGTTCTGCGATAAGGTAACTTCTAAATTAAAAGGACCGTAGAAGACTAATAGATAGCAGGGGCATGTTTGTATCTCGGTCGGTTGCTTAAGCAAAGCATCCAGTGAAGCAAAATGAAGCTAAGATGGCACCAGCACATCGTGGAGGCTGTTGTACACTATATACGAGAGTGTCCACCATGGATAATATGACCCTGTATGTTGTAGTTTGATATTGTTTGTTTACCTTTCAACTGTGACTGGTAAGTTGCTGCTCTGCGGATATGGAGGATGTCAGTACCTTGTCAGTTTTTAGCATGAAAAAAATGGCGGCCGGTGACGATACTTGTGCCCTCGGTGAAGCCCCTTGCCCACCCTCCCTGATCTCAGGCCGATAATTATGATTTCTCTGATAGGATGCAAATCTATGAACTTGCGAGCTATTTAAGTATTGCATATGCCATTGATGTTGCAACATGTTTTGTCGAAATTACTGCCGCTGAACTATGGGTTGAGCTTTAGGCTTCAAAATCAACCATTGAGGTTCTGAAACCGAACTTTCAGAAAACACAACTCATTCTCTATGTAATATCCTCTTCACAAGGACTATTTTCCATATCCTCATCAGGAACTCGTTAATCATATTAGATATCGTAATAATTCTCGTCAAAAACAACAAATTCATTGACATTACACAATTCAAGAGACATTCAAATGCTCATGCTATAATTTTTTATTTCAAAGATGCCGTCCATAGTTAAATGGATATTTCTCCCTCTCAGTAAAGTTCACAAATACCCTTATAAAATTGGCACTTAAAAAATGCCCCTCACCTGACAGATACAAAATCTCCCATAGAAACTTCTCTATTTTACAAAAATACTCCTGAGCAAACAGAGGGAAATTTATAACACAATAGAGAAGTTTATGAGTTTTTCTCGCAAACTAGGGCTATTCGATTGATGAATATGGAGGGGATATTCCTTCCCTCATTCCTCCTTCGGTAGACGGTCAACGTTTTGATTCTGAAGATAAAATTAGAAGGAGTTTTCCTTACCATTCCTCCGTCATCGACTTCTCCTGTCAAAAAAAAATATAAATATCATTTATCTAACAATCGTAACCCTCATATTCCACCTTATCCTCTAATTCTAACCGAATTGAAACATTGTCTTATCCTTATCTCTTTTCCTTATTCCTCTAGAGAAAAGGGTCCGTTTGGTAACAGAGTTGGGTTGGGTTGGGATATCCCCTGTTAATAGTAGTTTTTGGAAGGTTGCGAGGGTTGGAGTGATAATTGTGATGTGATATGACATTGATTATGCGTTATATTAACTTTTTTAATGATTATAATATATTTTTATATTAATAATTTTTTTGGACATAATTAAAAAACATTATACAAAAGAAATTACAGGATCAATGCAAGTAATCCCAACCCAGGTTAGGAGGGTTGAAAGGATGGGTATGCACCGGCTACTAAACGAAGCCTAAGGAGCCGTTCGGGTAGTGGGTCCCACATTAACCCACTCCTTCTCTCCCTTAACCCACTCTTCTCTCTAATGTAGGTCTCAATTTTCTCTTTTTAATACATTAAATAATCAATTCTCTTTCATCCACTCAATCAAAAAATAATACATTATACCATCATATCATATAAAAAACGATAAACTACTCAACTTCTACTCAAATTTCCAAACTTCAATATAACACAATAACTACTCATTTTTCCAAACTTCAATACAATTATATCACAACAAACCCAAAACAAACTCACTCTCAGTTTAACCCTCTATCCAAACACCAACAAAAAATGAGTTACCCTCTACCAGTTTGACCTATCCCAACCTACGTACAAGTCATTAAGATTACTCCTGTTGTGGTGTAATTACCCGAAACAAGAAACAAAGGTGGCGTTCGGCTATAAGGTTAAACCCCTCTTTGAGGGGTTTACCTTCCTTACCCATTATCTTCTCACTCTTACGTGGGCCCCACTTTTTATCTTTTTTAAAAAATAAATAAATCAATTCTCCATCATCCATTCCATCAAAAAATAATATATTATACCATCATATCATATAAAAATTATAAACTACTCTACTTTTACTCACTTTTTCAAACTTCAATACAATCACATCACAATAACTATTCACTTTTTCAAACTCCAATACAATTATATCACAATAAACCCACTTCTAACCCACCCCCAATTTAACCCTCTATCCAAACACCAAAACCAAAAAATGAGTTACATGCTACCAGTTTAACCCCACCCACCTGAACCCACTGTCCAAACACACCCAAAGACTACAAAAGTTTGAAATAATTATACAGGATCTCAAGGATCCAGATGTTAAAATCCCAACAACGCTCTTAAACCCATCACCTTATCCTTCAAAATCTCTCTTCCTCTCCTACACCTCCACCCTCTCCTCCCATGGCTTCCACCATCGCCGCATCTACCTCCTCCCTCCTCCTCCACCACCGCCTCTCCTCCCACCTCCACCGCCGCCACAACCACCACCACGTCCTCCACCTCTCCCCACCACAGTTCCCCTCCCTCAAACCCCTCTCCTCCTTCCTTTCTTCCCCTCTTCGCCTCCCCTTCCAACTTCACCTCCGCCTCTCCGCCTCCGCCTTCTCCGGATCCGAATCTGAATCAGGATCTGAATCCGACCCGACCACGCCCTCCGGCGGAGGCGAGGGCGGACGGCTCTACGTCGGAAACCTCCCGTACTCCATGACCCCCTCACAGCTCCGGGAGGTCTTCGGGCAGGCTGGTCCCGTCGACGCAGTCGAGGTCGTCTACGACCGCGTCACCGACCGCAGCCGCGGCTTCGCCTTCGTCACCATGGCCGGCTCTGATGAGGCCCGAGAGGCCATCCGTATGTTCGACGGCGCTGTGAGCCTTCTATTCTTCTGGCATATCTTGTATTATTAGATCATACGCTTCATGTAGTTTTCCATATGGTGTTAAAATCTTAATAACTAATTAGCTTGAGTACAACTGTTTCGTGTTACTAATTAACATGTTTGTGTCATCCCAAAATGCATTGTTGTTATCCTACATGAAAAATGGTTCCATGGAATTACTATACAATGATATTGCTATTGGAATATTGGATGGTGCATGGTGATCCAAGGTCATTCGACCTTGACAAGTGGATGTCTGGAAAGTGTAGAAGAAGAAGATTGAGAATGAGAACAAAAATAAGAATGAGAAACACATCGGAGGAGAAGAAGAATGAGAAACACAATGGTCAGATGGAGTTCTGGATGAGAATGTGTCAAGATGCACATGATAAGGGAGGGAGCTCGCCAAATCGTGTGGGAAGAAAAAATGGTATCGTGAAGGAGATTGGAAGGTAGACGAGAAGAAAGAAAACTAAGAAGAAAGCTGGAATAGGGATAACACTCACATGGAGCCAAAGCTTCCATTCATTCGTCAAATGCCATAAACACGAAGATAAACTCCATTTTAAAAAGGATTTTACATCAGTTATATTAATAAATGATGCATCTTTATGAACACTTGCATAAAGTAAAATAAATAAAATAAAAAAGAGTGGGTTGCATCAATTTGTTAGTAAGACAATGTTATTTTTGTAGGGATTAGAAGAGGAAAGAAGTGAATGAGAAAAAAATGATGGAATGGTTAGGAAAGGAGATGAATATATGATATTCGGTAAAAGAAAAGGGGTGGAGTGTATTGTAGTGTTGTTTAATTTGTTTTTAATCAATGAAGGTAGATGGAAAGAGGGGCACCTCTCAATTCGTCAGATTTGGGAGGCAAAGGAAATGACCTAAAACAGAAGCTTTAATCCATCATACTCCATGCCAGTCCTTTCTAATCCATCTTTCTTTTACGATGCAGGGCAATGGTACAATTACTTCTTGCATCGTCCCATTCCTCTTCCTCCCCTTCTACTCATACCATCCGAAGTTTAGCCTAAATGTGCTACTTTCGTGTTTAGTTATGTTGTTCCACAAATTCTACTCTTTACACCTTAGCAGTCGCTCGACTTGAACTATTCCAACTTTGCATTCTGTTGCAATTGGACTGCATGGAAATGAAACATATTCGATTGCTTTCTTAGTGAAACAATAGATGCATATAGTTAATCTTTTTGCCAAGCTATACTAATAATTATATTATGAAGAGTGTAACCCGGGATCAGGGCCATTGTTAAAGAAGGTTGAAGGACAGAGGACTTCCTGCAGAATTAGTTCTTTCCACTTTTAGTTGTGAGGCATCTTTACTTTGGCATTCTTCTATATCAGAATGTAAAATCAGGAAGGCCTGCGTATTCTTGTTAGATTTATACTGTTCAATTGATGTTGGAGTGACGGAATGGTGTGGGGGAGGAAATTGGTAGAATGCCCTTCTTTAGTTAAAGATGTTTGAAGATCTCATAAGGATCGCATGAGAATTGACTGTGTACTGTTGCATCGTTTCATGTTATTTGGTCATATGCTATTGAAAGCCGTCGTTTCACAGAACTCAAAGCCACTCCTTTAATTTTTACTCTTGGATAAGACTCCACAGTCATTTCTAACTCACTTGATATTTAAATTAAATATAATGTGGGGTCTCTAGTGGTTAATTTTATTTTCTGTTTTGTGATGCAGCAAGTTGGAGGGAGGACTGTTAAGGTGAATTTCCCAGAGGTGCCACGAGGTGGGGAGAGGGCAGTGATGGAGCCAAGGATTCGTGGTAGCATGAGGGACTTTGTGGAAAGTCCCCACAAGGTCTATGCTGGAAACCTGGGTTGGTCAGTCACGTCCGAGTCCTTACGGAAGGCCTTTGAGGGCCTTCCGGGACTGCTTGGTGCCAGGGTCATCTATGATCGTGATTCTGGTCGTTCCCGCGGATATGGGTTTGTTTCATTTGCCTCACCAGAAGATGCTCAAGCTGCTATTGACTCCATGAATGCTGTGGTAGGTTCTTTTTATTAGGTTGTTCAATTGAAGTTTAATTTACTGAATGACATACTGGAGGTTAATAGGAGATCCAAGAAAAATAATTTCTTTCATTTGTCCAGCAAAGTGCTATCTAATTATTTTATGAACCTTAAATCAAAATGCAACCCTTTAGTTTAAAGGATTATATTTTACATTATAAATAAATCTGTGCTCATGGCACCCTCTCTTGATGAGCATTGGCATCTGGACGTCTAATGGCACCCCTCTGTAGATGCAGAGGGTGCCGACCTTTGGATGATGCGCTTTGTGCACCAAAAATATGAACAGATAATAGCATCCCAATATCATTTTAGGGGTGTATCAGATGGTTGGTGCAGGGGATGCATTAACAAACGATATCCTTTTAGCAAACATATGCATTGGTGCTATTTAATCCAGAACAATATGCTGTCCTTGATGTTTTTTGTTTCTATCATAGTTAGTCGCTTATGACACGTCTGAATCTATTTTTCAGGAGGTAGAAGGTCGACCTCTACGCCTGAGCCTTGCTGCAGAAAGATCAACAGCCTCTGTCACCAGCTCTTCTGCATCCCGATGAACATGACTTCGGTCTGGGACGAAGTTTCAGATTTCCCTACACATGCTGTTTACATGCTGAGTCATTTGAGGCAATTTTTTTTCGATTATTTTTGCGATGGGAAGTATATGATCCCACCGATTGCAGCGATTCAGCGTGATTGAGATCAATGTAGGTGATTGAGTGTTTGTGGGAATTTGTAATTCCGAGGAAGAAGATCGATGTTGACATTTTTGTAATTTTATTGTTCGTAATGAATGCAATTTAGCATTCCATATTATAACAAACTTGATCTTAATCAGGTTTGTTTCACAAATTTGATAATGAAGTCACACAGAAATGTCTTGTTTGATCTTGCATCTTCTTTCAAGGGCACTTCATTGCATTTACACAGAGGGCAAGGGATTCCATAAACATGGGATTTGGATGTTTGTTCCTATGATGGCGGTTTTCAAGTTATTATCCTATGAAAGACGTAAGGATGTGGGTATTAGTAGGGGTGTCACTAAAGTTTGAGCTCGAGCTTGGCTCATTAATTGGCTTGCTCGATGAGTCAAGCTCGAGCTTTGAGCTTACTAGACTCATAGAGTTGAGTTTGAGCGGAGTTGATTGCCATGATCACTTTGACAACTCTAATTGATCGTTTACTACTATTATGTGTGTGTATGTGTATTTTGACAACTCTAATCTATTGTTTACTACTATTATGTGTGTTTATGAGTATATAAATGCATGGAACCAATTGTTATCCTTATTTTGTGAAGATTAGAGAAAGAAAATTCCAATTCAAGAACTTTTTGCTGCAAAATTTCCCCAAGGATCCCGATTAAACTTCTTCTCAAGATGAAAGATGGAATTTTGATTAAGCTCTTCAAATTGACTAGGTGATTTTTGTAGTACAAATTCAATATTTTTATAATGTGAAATAAAATTCCCAACTCAAGTACGCTAACTAAACTTCTTCCTCAAGATGAGAGATGGAATTTTGGTTAAGTTCTTCAAATAAGCTAGATGATTTTTGCAGTACAAATTTAAATTTTTAGGGTTTTTATCAAATTATGCCCTTCTCTTTTTTGGAATATTAGTTGTGCCCTCCATTTCTTACCGTTCTATCACTTGTGCCCTTCGGATTAGTTGTCATCTATCTCCAAGCAAATGGAAGTTAACTTTGAGGACATAAAGAGAACTAAATTTTTAAAAAAGGGTTGAAAAGTGTCCCCTCCCCCACAATCTCGTCTTCCTCCCCCTCCTCCGCCCTTAGCTTCCTCCTCCTTTGACCCTCCTCCTCCTCCTCCTCCCACCTCTTTCGCCTTAGCCTCATCGTCAAATAAACCCCACCCCCACCACAACTTTCTCCTCCGCCCCAATCCTCCAGCTCCCTCTCCTCCGGTGCCCCCTTCCTCGTCCACCTCTGTGCTCCTTCACCACCCCTACTCCTCCCCCTCCAGTGCCCACCTCCTCCAGCGTCCCCTCCTCATCCATCCTCTCTTCCACTGCCTCCTGCTCCTATTCCTCCGCCCCTACTCAACCACCGCCACCACTTCACGACATCAGGGGCAGAGGTAGGAAGGCGACGAGGCAGAGGGGGTGCCTGCGGGCGGAGGGGAGGAGGGTATGTCTGTGGGGGTGGCTGTCGGCGGAGGGACGAAGGAGAAAGAAGGGGAGGGTCGGCTACGCTGCAAGATGGAGGACATAGATGTTTTTTATTTTTTTTTTAAATTTTTTTAGCAATCGTTGGATAGGATAAGGGTTAGATTAACCCAATGATATGGTTGGGTTAAAGGGAAAACTAACGAGGGTTATGAATGTGAGACAGGGTAACTATCCGAGGGTTAATTCACGATTATGCAGGGTTATGAATGTTATTGTGAAATTACTCAGGATTATGGACGAGCATAACTGATATTGCAGTATCGCAAGGGGAACAACTTGATAAAAATCATTTTTTTAATTTGAAATCATTCGTACAGGGGATTTTCATCCCCTTTTATCTTGTTATATTACATGATAAACTATACATTTAGGGTTAATTATAAAAAAGTACCTCAACTATATGTTGATTTCCAATTTAGGGCATCATCTTTTAAATGTAACAAAGATAGGTATGATCTTATTCTTTGTCTCAAATACATACCTCTATAAGCTTCCACGATCCTTTTACATCAACGTTAACTCTAAATTTGAAAGTCCGGATAACTCTTGTTACATTTGAAAGATGAGACCCTTTATTGGGTTCATCGTATAGTTGTGGTCCTTTTCTGTAATTTATACTAACCTTTATAATCTTCATTATTATATCATAATATGGTAATCTTGCTTCAATTTAATTTCTATGTCCATGCTTTTAAGAAGTCCATTGATCGAACCATTATGGCATGCACGACAAAATCAGTTCACACAAATGAGCTTAATTTAGTGCCTTACTAGTGCACCTTATGGTCCTGGTCTCTTTAGCAAACCAAACTTGAGTAGGTTTGTAACTAGTTTACGAGCTAGGTCGATTTGGCTCTTCTGAATTCTAATGAACTAGAGCCCGCAAATTGATGTCGTTCTCACGATAAGCATCCCACGGTAAGCATCCCTACCCATTAGAGCTAGAAACGAAAAAGACAAATATGTTTTAGAACAAAAACTCAAATCGATGAGATGCAATCCATTTAAATGGTTTTTAATGAAAATAACAAATATTACCCCTACAACTCAGCTCTTGATCCTTTGTCTTTATAATACTGCCTTGATCACTCTTCTTTACGATATTTTCAAGCTTCATCCTGAACTTACGAGCAACTATAATATTTAAAAAACATCTTTATATAGAAATCAAATATATAATTTATTTAACGTGCTATAGTCACTCTAAATTTATTTTCATAACCAATGAAGCAAATGCTTCAACGAGTATGGTTAGATATAGATATTTTATTACGATTTATGTCCATTTCTTTATAAATACATTGTAATCTTCACATTAACATTAGGAATCATCCTCTTTTACATAGAAGGATTCTCTTGCTATAAAAGTGAACTCATTTTCTCCAATTAACATGTTATCAAAGTGATGCTCATATACTAACGTTGTATATCCTCTTTGTCATTTCTTTCTTTTTCCATCAAAACTTGGGGGTTCCGTGACTTAGAGAGAGGAAGGTCTCTCTCTCTCTCTCAACAACACTACTGATGAGCATGCATGCCCTTCCATGCATTTTGGATGCACGCGTGTATGAATATCCATGTGCTGAAATCTTTACTGTACATACATACACGCCTTCAGAGGCAACCACTTTTTACCTAGGGCTACACTTTTTATCTCTTAGACCAGTTTCATGCTTCCTAATTGATCGCAATGTTAAGTACAACTATTCTCTATAGGCAAAGCCATTGTCTTTTCATCCTCGATAGTTATATTAGAAACCTTTATACAACCAGAAGTGCTCGAGAACTATGTACTTTGGTCTCATGAATTCAAGGCGTATGTTAGTTGTCAGAAGAAGATTTGCATCATTTATTCACAATGACTAAAATACTTGTCTTCATGATAATTATCCTGCTATGAAATATCTCACTAACTATTTCAAACAATATTAGGCAAATAACTTATCAAGAAGACGTGGGAAGAGCTAGCTCAGAATTACGAAATTTACATGCATATATGGTTAGTTAGTTAGGGAGATTTTACCCTTAATTGTTTTTTTTAAGATCAAGTTTCATTCGTCTAAAATATCAAAGTCCAACTATTTCTCATTATGGAAGCAAATACCTAATATACTTCATTGTATACCAACGATTTTGCAAAGGTGACAAACAAACTATACAATAAAGTTGTTACGACTGCGAAAAAGAGAAACAGAAAGGAAGACAATTTTTTTTCCATTCTCACATTTTCAGTGCACTCGATCACCAAGCTCACATTTAAGGATTGTCCGAGCATCTACCATTGCATCATTTAGTGTTTTAAACCATTGAGGGAATATAGACGATCGCTTCTTATTTTTGTCTACCCTCAGTTACTAAGACATGACTCTAAGGAAAAAATTATAATCCAATGACCTCTAATGCATTGCAATGAACCGTGATAAAAAATCTAAAAAAATGATAATCTCATTTCGAGAAGAAAAGATGGATCCAAGGGATGCACAATTAGCATAGGTGTCATAAATGTTGGAAGAACATTTTTTTAGATCTGTTAAAGAATCTACCCATCAAAATACAATATCTGATTACCCCCGTCTCTCCTCCCCCTGTCTCCCTCTTCAGTAGTCTGTGTAATCGAAAGCACGCAAAGAACATCCAAACTGCCTCTCAGTCGAAGCAATCCACTCTCTCCACAACCCAACTCGACGGGACAAGAACCCCAAGTCGAATCTTTGCAGAACCCATCTCCTTCCTCTGCAAATGGGAGCACAGAAGAGCATCCATGCCGGCAGTGGTGAGAGCACTAATCTTTCTGACCCTCCACATGTTCTAATCTTGCAATATCTTTTTATGGGTCTCTGTCTTTTTGGACTAATTCAGCAAAGATTGACCTCAATCTTGATCTCACCCACAAGATAACCGCTGCCCTCTTGCTCCCTCCCGAGTTCAGGTGAGGGGCACCCCTAAAAATTTGACCTTTTTTGAGCTCTTGTTCTTGGCAGTCATCTTGATTTGTTGGTTTTTTTTGAATGGTGTTTGTAGGGTTCCTGGAGGTCCACTTTCGCAGATTGCAGGGAGGTACTATGCGTTGATTGATGTTCTTCTGTTTTTTTTTTCTGTCTGTGTTGTGATTGTTAGTGGAGGATTCAGGTTTTGCTTGAAGCACCCGAATGTATTCGGTGGAGGGGAGAAGCTGGATGCTGTGTGGGACAAAGGTTTGTGTGATTCCAACGTCGTGATCACGCTTAGGCGGCCGAGACCGGAGTGGCACTGGCAGCAGTCCTTAGTCATTCAGGTTGTTCTTTCCAAAGATTATTGTTCATGAGAAATTTTTTATTTATGCATTGCGTCAATATATGCAGAGTGATTGATGTTTTGTCTCCTGAAACAAAATGTTCGTGTTTTGGCGATGGCTTGTCATCTTGCATTGCTCAAATGGATGCGCAAGTGATTGATGTGTTTCATTCACTGAACAAAAAGATCGTTCCTTTTCATGAGTTTGAAGTCTTGCATTAGCTCAATTGATGTGGAAGAGATTACTGTTTTATCTCATGAGAAAAATTGTGATAGTGGATAATGTTATGGTTCCTGAAAAAAACTGTTCTTTTCTGCACACATATGGCTTCTTCAATTGCTCCAATGGATGTGGAAGTGACCATTCTTTCATTTCCTAAAAAAATATTGTTCTTTTTTTACACCTCTTATTGCATTAGGCAATGAAGTGAAAGTTATTAATGTTTCATTTCCTGAACAGTGCGGTTAGTGATCGGTTGATGAGTTTTTATATGGAATCGAAAGATCTTTTGTGGTTCTACGCATATGAAAGCATTCACTGCGATATTTTTCTTTAGATATGAGAATGTTCCTTAGATTTGTAGACCATGTAATTGTGTGAACTCCTAGCTGTCAATGCCTCATTATTGATTCTTGGAGACTGGAGCATTCAAAATCTGATCAATAAGTATCAATAAAGAAAGATTAGATTTTCAAGTTATAAACTGAAGCATTTCTTTCTGATATTTTGATGTAGTCATCATGTGCATTTGAAATACACTGCAGAATGCGGTTACCCCGGAGATCGGAGTCCACGGGGAACCCAACAGCAGCTTCACCCGTACAGGGAGTGGAGGCATCAATTTACGTCGGTTCTCAGTCGGGGTTGATTTGAGTGAACCAGCAACCTCTAATTGGATGAGCACTACCAGCATCAAATTTGAGGTTAGTAACTTATGACTTCTTGGTTTTATGTAAAGATACAACTTTTTTTCCTGTTGGGATGACATAGAAGCTAATAGGATATGCCTTTTGAATCGTTTAGCATATCCGTCCCATCAACGATGGAGGATTTCCAATAGCCAACGATCACGAAGGATTCCCCATCACTTGCTCGTAAATGCTCTTCACTCAATCTACTGTGTTCAATATAGTCTATGAAATGTTATGACACTGATATCTGTAGAAATAATAAAATTTGCTGCAGTGGACTTTCTCATGATAGTATGGTTGTCCTAAGGCAAGAGAGCAAGTATGCGACTGCAGACAAGCACGGTTTCTCTCGTGTAAGCTGTGTACATCGATGTCTTCTTTTACCAATGTGATTCGAGGTCTGATTTGTTATTGCAATGCCAGTTAAATATTCAAGTAGATCAAGGGATACCGTTCTTGTCGAAATGTCTGATCTTCAACCGGCTCAAATTCAATGCTTCAAAGGGAGTTAAATTGGGGAGGTGTTTGTTGTTGACAAGGTAACTGTTTGTTTGTATCTTTCCTTGTTTTTTTATATACCATTTTTTTGGCAAGAAAACAAATCTTACCTCTGTATCGGATAGCATTACAGGTGGTTCTATTGTAGGAGACATGGCGCCTTATCAAGCATTCTTTATCGGGGGACCTGGTAGTGTTAGAGGATATGGAGATGGTGCAGTTGGCTCAGGAAGATCTTGCCTTATCGTGAACAGCGAACTGACGGTTCCTCTGGTATGGTATTGGCCATTTAATTTACAATATTGGTTGAGTTTTAGCGACGCCGATGAGAGGCAATCCCTTTCATCTCACTTCACTTCAATTTGGAGGGATCATGGCATACTAGTTTAATGTTCTATAGATTCCACCACCAAATAACCATTCCTGAGATCTGTCAGATAATTTGGGGTAGTAGTAGTTTAATAACCTACTAAAGATGGAGTTAAAAAAATTAATCCCGGGTTAATTCTTTCTTTTCTTGATTTGAGAAGTTGTTTTAGTTTTTCCAAGTATTCCAAACTCTCTTGTTCAGATGAATGGCCTAGAAGCGGCTGCGTTCATGGACTGTGGATCCGATCTCGGTTCCGCACATCTTGTTCCGGGTGAGTTCAGTCATGAGATGACTTACTATGTATCTACTACATGCACCCATATGCGATCGATAACGATATCTCATTCAGTTCCATCTTTGATATCTGTTTCTTCATACTGATCAATCATCTCCGTTTCCTCTTCGTGCCTCATAATTTACCACGCATGATTTTCGATTCGGACTGGATTTCAGGTAACCCAGCATTCAGGCGTGGAAAACCGGGACGTGGTGTTGGTATTGGTTATGGCCTGCGGTGGAACTTGCAGAAGGTTCATCTTCAGCTGGATTACGCCATGAATGCCTTTCACCACAAGACGCTCTATTTTGGTATAACTAATCTTGTGTCGTGATTGCAAGCTTGAAAAGAAGACCCGACCGCAACTTTTTACGGCTAGAGTGCGATTTATTATTGTATAAGGGATCCTAGTTTGTTCATTTTTTCCTCAAAGGTGTTCAGTTTATTTTTATTTCTTTTACTCTTAGATGTGAACGCTTGATCTTTCGCATTGCATCATCGTTCGATGGATCACACAATACAAACAGAATGGTAGGTCGATGGCTGTTATGGTATTGATCATAGTAGGCGATGCTTGCATGCAAATCACATATCAAAAGGGGTTTTATCTCCGGCTCTGAGCCTATTCGGTAACAGGGTTGGGTTGGAGTAAACTCCTTGTAAATGGTTAGTAAGATGATTAATTCTTTGGTGAATAGTTAATAGATGTTGGATGATTACGAGAGTTGGAATGGTAAATGTGATGTGATGTTGGTTATATGTATGGTTACATTTAATGCTAAAATATGTTTTTGATGTTGACCTTTTTGATCGAGGTAACACAGACCGTAACATGGGTTGCATCATGGGAAGCCGGTGGCGGCAACCAATGACGTTTAAGTACAAGGTTAGATTGATAGATGGATAAGATATCTTGAATGTGGTAATCAGTCTGTTTTGGTGTTTAGATGTTGGATTTGTTGTTGGGAGGATTTGTAGGGATATGACTTTTCGAGACTTTGGATAAATGATTGGTTGGTGATTGCTACTAGAATGGTATGTTGAATGCTTTTCATAAATACACCCTATATTTGTCTATGTTTTCTTGCCCATATTAAGAAATGCCTTTTACCATTTCCCTCTTAATGTAATTTTCTCATTTTTAAAGGTTTTTTTACACTTGTGCCTCTCCGAGATTCGACAAGACGGAAGGGTAATAATGTGAATTTTGTAAGAATACATGGGTGCAAGTGTTATTACAGAACATGCATGGGCATAACTGAAATATAGCAAAAACTTGAAGGGCCACAAGAGTAAAACCCCCTTTTAAAAATGCAAATAGATCAATAAACCATTTTCCCTTTCAAATGAGTTTCATATTAAATGTGTGGTTTAGGAGCTATTTTTTTGAGATTATGATTTTTTTAAACAAACTCATCACTAACTATTTCAAAATATTATGTGATCATTTGAATTATGCCATTCAAGGACTTTTTTTATTTCAATTACTTTTTTATACAATTAAGCTTTTCCAATGACAACTTTATTTCTAATAATTCATGTCATATAATGGCATATTAATAGATCAATCATTGACCTCCATCATGGATGCTACATGGTATATTTGGCCTTGAATCCCATCTTGCAATAAATGCACATACAATCCCATCATTTTTCTATCAAATTTTACATTTTTGTCATTTGCTTTCAGCAATAAGCTGGAGAATATACCAAACAAATGCAATATTGTGAATCTCAGAGAGTGTACAAGACATGATATGGAATATATGCATGATAAGGTTGAGATAATATTATAGATACATGCAAATCACCATAGTCCAATATGATAGATGACATGTGTACATGTTGCCATGCACTATAATTGAGATTTGTGCCCATCTCCATCTGTCTGGTGCTCTATTGTTTGCATTGAAGAAACCTAGCACTAAAAGAAACTTAGTGATGTTTATTGATTAGAAAAATTCAAAGCAGTCTACAATAGTGCACGAATGAGATTTAGTTGTTATCACTCTACAACATAAATGATCTTGCTCGACGTTCTCGTGCTACTAACGTCAACCTAGGACATACCTTGGTCGATGTTAGAATTAACATCGGGTCCATCAAAATTTTTACCGACATTTTCTTAGTCGACATTGGTTAATGATGAATCCACATTTCATCATCTTTATTCTATCATTTTGGCACCAAAAACCCTAACAAATGCCTGTAAATAGCATTAATGCCATCATCTTAGCATGCATGCATGTATATTCAATTAGTGTATAAAATACTGTAATTAAAGCCAAAATTATAGAATAAATAAAAGAAAAGAAAAAGAATAAAATATTGTAAATATTTTATGACCCAAAACCCCGAGACCTAGGCATCTTGATGGATAGGTCGACCAGGAATAAAGTAGGGGGAGACAAGGGTCAAATACCTATACTTTTTAATTCATTCTTTATTCATTTTGGGACCTATTTTTGGTTTCACTTTTTATACATCAAATAAAGAAACTTTATACATGAAAGTTGTAGATAATTAAATAAAAAATACAAAATTGATTTCATTGAAAAATAATATACAGATAAAAAGTTATGGTCTGAATAAAATTCCAAAATGCCAACTTCCCAGACCCGTATCTCACAAATGACAACTCCAAATGCATCAAACTCACCTTTAATTGTATATAGAATAAAATAAGCTATTTAATGGCGGTGGTTTTGCATTTGGCGGAGCTACGGTTTGAAAGTTGAGTTTTGGACCCCTATTGTATACTTGTACAGATTTAAATATCCAATTTATTATTTATTCATTATTTTTATATTTTTATATTTTTATAATCTTATAATTATTACTTATGATAATTATGTACATTAAAATCAGAATAAAAATGCAAAGAAAACTTAAAATAAAATACTTACATATTTGGTACATAGGTATACTACTTATACCCATACCTATACAATACCTATTTATATTTTATTAAATATACACAACATATGAGAAAAATAAAATAAAAATATATTTATGTGTATAAAAGTATTCTATAATTTTATAAAATAAGAAACAAAAATAATAAAATTAAAATACACAAAAAAATAAAGTAATAAAGTATATAGATATTATACCTATAAAGGGTATAATAGGCAACTTGTAATTATACACCCCATGAAAATGAATAAAAAAATAATAAAAAAATTTATAAAAAAATAAATATTTTTCATTTTATAATTAAAAATTAATAAAAAAACATCTATTTTTAATCGATTTTCCAATCTTTTTCCTCAGACCTTTTCTGGTTGGTCCACGTGGACCAACCAGGAGGCAGCAGCAGTTGACCGCAGGTCAACTCTCTGCCCCAAGTCTGGGCTGTGTCAGAAATGAGTTTTTCAAGGTTTTTGCCCCTTTTTGGAGGGCACACCTTGCATCCTTTGTTGTTGCGGTCTGAATGACTTTTCTTCCTCGATGTATTGTCTTTCACGCCCTAGGTTTATTTGGGCCTCTGGATCACTGACGCGCCTCGTACGTCTCGATCTTTGTGCCCTGTTGACCACCATTCAAAACCGACCAACCAACCCTCTCTTCTTCTTTGAACCGGATTTGGGCGCCAATAGCTTTCAGGTGAGGGTCGAGGGCAAGCTCTCGTGACAGGGGAATCCTCCCCCATCTTAGGCGAGGTGCGGTGAGACTCCAAACACCACGTTCCACCACCTCCGGCGGCCGCGCCGCCGTGAGGTTTTCAACCTCGGGTCTCCAGCCCTTGAGGTACGTTTCTCTTCATTTTTTTGCTTTATTCTTTTCCTTGTAGCAGCAGTACTCTTTCCTACTATTCCTCTTCGAGTTACACCCATCCAATCACAACCAGCCCTCCCTCGAACTCCGGCGAGTTCCATCTCACCATTCCAGCATCCATACGCGCCGCCAATCGCAAGGCATTTTACCCTTGCGGTTTAACATTTTTTTGTGCAGGTCTTGCGGAGCACGAATGATCTGGGAGGCTTTGCAGCATTCGCCGGAGATGCCTGGGGAGTTACGGCTTCTCAGACCTCGCGGGTGAGAGCCAAAAGCCTTCCACCCTTTTTGAGACCTTCCGCCGATAGAGTAGACCGCCGGTGTGCTCCTGGACCTCATCGCAGCGAAGGAAGGAGACGGAGGAGGACGTGCGCGGCGATCCAAAGTCGCTGGGCGCAAGTTCTTCGCGTGTTCTTGCTATGCATCTCCAAGCCGTCGGATTTTTGCCTGTTCTTCCAGCGCTACAACAGCCCTTGGATCACTCCCACGCCCAGCCGTTTGATCGAGCATCGCCATCTAATCTGAGCCGTGGATTTTGAAGGGGTATCGTGAGACGAGTCGCCGCCACGTGTATTAGCAACAACAGATCCGTCGTCCAGCAACGCCTCTACGAGGGTAATTTTGCTATATACCCTCGCATGTTTTGTATTTCTTACTGAGTATTCAAACCTTCTTCTGTGGGCATTAAGTTTTGTAACATTTTTATACGGGACCCTAGATTTCTTTGCATTTTCGAAAAGACCCTTCCCAGGTGCACGTGCCCACGCATGTGCCTCCTGGGAATTTTGCAGGCACAACCCCGTAGCTTTTGCTATTACTATTTAGCCCAACATATATTGGAGTCAGTATAAACTTTTTTGGGAAATTGCGATCCAGCCCCTGGAGCTTTATCTTTTTGCTAAAAGGTCCCTGCCAGACCTTTAATTTTTGTGTGCCTAACGTAATTATTTGGAGACTCATCTTAATTCCAAAAATTCTCAAAAATTAGGGTTAAGCTCCTGTGTGCTTGTACTGTAACGCCATATTTTTAGTTTTTGATTTTGTGTCCTTTTAATATTTATTAAAAATCAAAAACATGCTTTTTGCCTACTGTCTAGCTTAGAAAATGCCAAACAAATATTAAAATACCTCGAAAAATTCCAAAAAAAATTCCTATCTGTATTTTAACCTCTTTTAGTGTCACTCCAAAAATCACTAAAAATTGCAAAAGAAAAACCTTAAAAATTTGAAAATACATAAAAACTTAAAAAAAATATAAAATCCTAGAAAACTCCAAAAAATATAAACTCAGCTCCTATTTGTTCTATATTTTATCCTCTTTATTTTAAAATTAGTTTGAAAAATTTTTGTGATTGTCTGATATTTTTAATCCCCATTTTAACCCCAGCCAGTACCTTGTCCACTGTTTTGATTTATTTCAGTATTTAAGAATACCAAAAACATTTGAAAAAATACCCAAAAAATCCCAAAAACTGTAGAAAATCATAAAAATACCAAAAAGATTTTAATTCTGAATTTTTGGATATTTTAGCATATTTTTGTAAATATTTTATCACTCCTTGTATTACATTGTTTTTATCTTCCAATATTAAAAAAAATATAAAATATAAAATTATAAAAATCAGAAAATTAAAAATCAAAATACAAAATTAAAAATTAAATTAAAAAAATACAAAATAAAAAAAATTAAAAATTAAAAACCCACAAAAACCTTTGCTTGCTTGCATAGTGTAGACCACTCACATTCACTCACACACATCTATTTGATCTACCATGTTTGCTCCCTGTGTTCGAACTCTCTGCATACTTGCTTGCTATACATTTTTTGCAGAGTTAAAAATAAATTTTGACTCCACATTTATTTCTAATTGTTGATCTGTAGTGTGGGTTAATTATTGATTAAACCTAGGATTTTGTAGTGGTCACAACACCGACTGTTGACTCGCCTTGTGAGTCAACACGACCGCTCTGAATTCTGCGTTTATCAAATGGCGCCATTGCCGGGGAGCAACAGCGAGTAGTTCTTATTTTTGTCTGTTTGTGTTTGCTTGTCTACCACTGCTTTAGTTTGTCTCTCTTGCACTTTTGATATATCTATTGATTGAGCTATCTGACCATTCTTCTTTTGTTTTCTTGCGAGGGACCGCGGAGCAAGGCGGATCGCCTAGGTGACGAAGCAATCTTGGGAAGCGGAGCCGGCTATTCTTTAGCCAAGCCGGCAGGAGAGAGAGCAGGAGTGAGAGAGAGTGGTAGATTAGTTGCAATTTATTCTTGTGAGAGAGTGACTTTGATAATTTGTAATAATACAGGTACTTGGGACTCTTGGACACTCCGGGCCTAATTTCCGGGTGTTTCACCCGAGGGCTCACCGCGGTTTTTGACGAGTTTTCCACCGCTGTCATTTGCCGGTTTTGATTTCATTTTCACTTTCTTTTATGGATTGAGCCCTTAGATCTAGGCCTGCTTGATCGACTAAATTAGGTCCAAACACACTAATAACCTTTGCATGCACCTATAGCTCGGAATTGGACTTAGTTTAATTAAACAGTTAGATCCCTTTCTTAGATCCGCCGCGCCGCGAGCCCTCCCCATCAAGCGCTACTCCTGAACTCGATGTGTCGAGAAGAGGAGGGGAGGGTCTAGACCTGACTCTTAGGATCAACGATCGGTGGTTGACTTGTGGTTCTTCACGCTAGCAGTTGCCTATCTTAGGACGATTTCCGCATTGCATATCGGCGTGTAGATTAGGTTTATAAATTTCTGCTTTGCATCCCGCATGGAGAGAGCTGGGATTCGTTGTAAGTCTTCTCACTTTGCATCCATCATTTAGGCACAAAGGTGAGATTTCCATCTTTGTGTCGACTTGCACGGCTTTTCCGACTCTATTCTCCCTCTGTTTTTGGACAAAGTAGGATCAAGAAAATACAAAAATCGTTAGGCGCTTGTTTGAATCTACTCAAAAGAAGCGATAACACCAAAAAAAATAAAAAAGGGACTGCTAAGAAAACCTTGACCAAAAATAAAATTGGTAATTGGATTCATTGATTGGGGAAAGTAACACCCTCACTTGTTTTCAGGTTGCATGGGAAGGTCTCCTTCCAAGTGAGGTGAGCGCTTCGTAAGGATTAGAGCCAAAATCCCAGCTTGTGGTTGCCTTGTGTATCGCCTGGAGTTCCGAAGTATTGGCGCTTCTATCGTACGTGGACGAGTAGTGCCTGGTCAACATTGGTGACTCTCTATTGTGTAGAGTATCGACCTTGTTCGAAGTATCGAGCCTAAGCCACGCCTTCATGGGGGTGTCTGTCTCATCGTCTCGCGTCCGAGTAGGTTCTTGCACGCTCATGGGTGATTCCGTTGCGCGCGAGATCCGAAGTATCGGTTTCGCCTATTGGCTTCCTCTCTTATTCTTTAGCTGAGTAGGGATCCAGGAAGGGTTACAAGGACCTCAAAAAGCGTAAGCTACAGGTTACACAGGAGGAGGACAAGTACGGGATACTCTTCCGGCAGTACTCTCTCTCCTTTAGGCGTAGCGCTCTAAGGACTCGTGAAAAGATTAATTCCTGAATTCAAGCCAAAACCGACAAGATAAAAGCCGAACCTTCACGGCTTCATGAGTTGAGTTGGTAATTCACCCCTGTCTTGTGTTTGATTGCTAGTTCTATCTAAGGTTAAGATCAAAAACACAGCACAATTGTACGCAATTTTGCTTCTCATTCCTTCTTCCTTCTTCTTCTGTATCCACTCTGCTCTTCCCAATAATCAAGATGATGGGACGGAGATCTCTTAGGCCGACCTTGTCGGTACCGCTATCCAGTACTCCTCCTCATTCACCTAGGACTACCTCGGAGAGTCCGCTCTCCGAGCCTGAGTTTACCTCCACCCTGTTCCCCCTCGACCACCCTTCTCATTCTCCTTCCATAAGTCCAAGAGTGTTAGAATTTACTGCATCACAGAGTTCAGGACATTCGACAACACCTGAGATTGCCTCTTTTGCTTTTTCAGAGAATTCCGAGATGGCTGACAAAGGCGAGCATCCTGATGATCATGAGCACCCTCAATACTACATTGATCAAGCCGCCATCAACAATTCACTTCTTGCATCCCTGGAGACCATGCAGAGGCAGATTCGTGACCAGGGTACCTTCATGGGAGATCTGATGAGAGAAATTGCTCAGATGAGAGAAAACCGACCTGGGGCCGGTGGTGGCGGAGGAGGAGGAGGACCTGATGCAGGAGGAGGTGATCCAGACGCTGAGTGACCACCACAGACCATCATGAGGGAATTGCACAACCCAGTTGCATCCCTCACTCATCGTTGGATCATACTCCCGCCTATCCATGGAGATTTCGAGCTTCTGCCCCACACCATTTAGCTTCTACCCAAATTCCATGGGTTGCCGACCGAAGAGCCGCACCTCCACCTCCAAGAATTTGAGATGATATGCAGCACCATCCATGATCGGTTGATGACTGAGGACACGATCAAGATGATCTCCTTTCCATTCTCTTTGGTTGACAGAGCCGCGTATTGGCTCAAACACCTAGGGCGATTCATTGATACATGGGCAGATCTCCAGACCGCATATCTGAAGAAGTATTACCCTCTCGGCCGGACTAATGCAGCTAGAGCGATGATCAGTAATTTCGTCATGATCTCGATTGAACAATTCCATGAAGCTTGGGATCGATTCCGAGAACTCATCGACCGGTGTCCACATCACGATATCTCCAAGCCCAACCTGGTTCGGAGTTTCTTCTGTGGGCTGACACCGGAGCTGCAGGGGCTTGTCAGCGCCTCTTGCGGTGGATCATATTTCTCCAAGGGTGAAGACGACGTCTGGGCCATCTATGAAGGCATGGCAGAAAATTCAACTGTGATGACCCAAGCCAGAGTCTACACACAACAAAAGCCACCTCAGGGAGGAGGATCATTCCAGAGGATCGCCCGCATCGATGCCGGTCCCACGCTTCGTCGGCAGCCGCAGCCCAAGCCGAATCAACCGCAGCCGACATGGGAATCATCAGCGAAAAGTTGGACCGCATGGAGATCCTCGAGAAGAAGCAGAACCAAGGTCTTGCCCAGATGGACCTTCTCACCAAAACCATGAGTGACCTGAAGACTCAAATTCTATGCATTCAGGAGGCACAGTCACATACTCCGCAGCCTCCCAGGTCACGGGCCGATCCGAGCAGTAGCAGCTCTACCTAGCCCTCTGCCTCACATAGACAGGTCAACCACATCCAGGCAGAGCCGGTCCAGTTGCTACAGTACTACCCAGCACAACCACCATCTTCAGACACTCAGATGGTGGTCCATCAGCCGGAGCAGCCACTGACAGTTCTTCCTCCACCCCCCTTTGAGCAAGAACCATTGATGGAAGTCAATGGGATTTGGTACGACTGGTACCCACAGCCCGAGATTCGTCGTGATCACCCCGGATTCCATTGGGGCAATGGTGGCTCCTCATCCCAGCAGCAGAATCCCGCTCAAGGACAGCAGAACAGCCAGCCACAGCAGCAACAACATCCCCAATATGCCCATCAACAGCAGTACCAGAGTGGTCCTCGTCCCGCCTATGATGGACATCAGTGGAGGCAGCGACAACAGCCTCAGCAATCTTATTCCCAGCCGACCCAGAACTATCCCTACCAGCAGCCACAGCAAGAGCAACAACCTCACTTCCAGCAGGAAAAGCCATCTGATTCTCAAGCCCCGGTTTGTGAGAACCCAGCTCTTGATGATTTTGCCCACTTCTCTCCGAACTGCGAGCATCCTTCATGCAAGAAATGGATGAATTCCGGCAGGAAATGAGGGAAATAATCAAAGGCAAGGCCGCCATACCCGCTCAGATCGAACCTAACCCGAACAGTCTGAAAAGAAAATCTGAGCAGGTAGAGTTTACAGAAGATACCTCTCCTAGTGACTATTTGAGTGACATATCTCTCTCTGTATGATGCTGATTTTGTGACTACTAGGAGCGGTAGGATGCCAGCCGGCGGCGCCTCTTCTAAGCGACAATCACACGCTGAACCAGGAGCGCCAGAGGAGCAGAGTAGCGGTGCTGATGCCGCTAATGATGATGTTGAAGACGGTGGTGCTGATGCCACCGATGATGGAGTTCCAGACGACGGTACTGAAGCCGTCGTGATACCAGATGCAGACGGTGGTGCTGATGCCACCATTTTGGATGTCGAGCCAGAGCGCGGTGCTGATGCCGCGAAGACCGGTGCTGGTGGTGGTACTGAGGCCACCACATCTACTTTTGTTGAGCCTCCCTCTGTGATGTTCCCACATTTTGTACCTATGGACTGTGGAAATAAAAAGGAAAACAAAAATATGAATAAAGGAAAGGTTTCTGTTCACATTGCGGATCCATATGTGGTGAATGATGATTATTGTATGGATTCTCCTCCTTCACAGGCACATGGACCGATTCCTAGTCCTCCATCCGTGGAGGCCCCTACCATCCCCTTCCCTGAGGCACTCCGTCGGGCGAAGGGGAATAAAAGAGAAAATCCAAAAAAGGACCAGCAGGTGGAGTTCGGCAATCAGATGATAGATAGATTCCATATTCAGCTGACTCTACAGGAAGCACTTGAGTACATCCCCCTCTTCAAAAAGAACTTGAAGGAGAAAACTACCATCCGCAAGAAGAGGAGGAACCACAGAGATCAGATCCATGTGCTCACTCATTCCACTTGCTGCACCATCCAGAACAAGCTGCCAGCCAAGCGACCAGACGCAGAAGCTCCCTATGTCAGATGCGAGATTCAGGAGCAACAGTTTGATCGTACTCTATCAGACAACGGCTCTTCAATTAACCTTCTTCCGGCAGCCTTACTCGACCGATTCGAGTTTGGTCCTCTTCTTAGGAGCAGGACAGTCCTTCAGTTTGCTGATAGGTCGACTAAGAGGCCGAAGGGGTTATTGAAAGACGTGGTCGTTACCATTCAGGGCCTGAAATTCCCTGTGGACTTCGTT
Source organism: Ottelia alismoides (assembly GCA_037367405.1). Lineage (NCBI taxonomy): Eukaryota > Viridiplantae > Streptophyta > Magnoliopsida > Alismatales > Hydrocharitaceae > Ottelia > Ottelia alismoides. Next base: position 329,424 of record JAZKJV010004231.1, on the reverse strand, counting down.
GTGTTGGACATGGAGATCCCTGAATCGGTAACTGATGCCCCCATCATTCTCGGACGTCCATTCTTGGCCACAGCTAAGGCGGTGACCGATCATGATAGCGGGAAGGTATGCTTTCGCGTAGAGGGCAAAACCATACAAATAGAGACGATCGAGGAAACCAGAGCCAGAGAGTTAGAATGCTCGGAGCAGTCAAGCGAGGCCGCGCATATGACAGAGGGAGAGCTAGACATCCACCAGGACTGTGATTTCGTGATGACCGATGATGAATCCAACTAGACGGATCCTGTAGCACCGACCCTTGCCTTGCCTACAGATTCACTATATCTAAAGCTCATGGCAGTCGAGAGCCGGGAGAGCACACCCCTGGATGAGGATACACCTGATGCTGACAGTGTTGGGACAAATGGTGCTGATGATTTTCATTCGTGCTCATCTTCTTCTGATCCCTTGGATTCAGACATTGACTGGGATGATTTTGATGACTATTTGCCTTATCTGATTCCTTCTGAGCCAACAACCACGACAGAGTGCGAGCCAGTGCAGTTCATTGATGTTTCAGCAAGCCGCCCTCTGTCAGAGATTCATGCAGAGCGAGAGTTCTCCCATGCAGACCTGGTCGCCTTCACACAGACATATCAGAAGCCAGATCTGCCGCCTCTCAGTTATCCAGAACTGAAACCTCTACTGCAGTCGTTGAAGTATAGATTCCTTGCGGGTGAGCCAGACATGCACCCAGTCATTATCTCAGCAGGCTTGACTGGAGAGCAAGAATCTTGTCTGATGGAGGTTCTTGAGAGAAACCGCAAGGCGATAGGTTGGAGTATATCTGATCTCCAGGGGATAAGTCCGGCTCTGTGCTCCCACCACATCTATCTTGAGGATGACGCTAGGCCGTCGCGTGAGTTCCAACGACGGCTGAACCCGAATCTTCGAGACGTAGTCATGAAAGAAATTTCAAAGTGGTGGAGCACCGATTTTATCTACCCCATCTCCGACTCCAAATGGGTTAGTCCGTTACATGTGGTACCCAAGAAGACGGGTATCACTACAGTTGTCAATGAGTATGGAGAGGAGATCGCTACCAGAGTGCCCACTTCTTGGAGGGTATGTGTGGACTACAGACGACTGAATGAGGCCACCAAGAAGGATCACTTCCTGCTACCTTTCATTGATCAGATTATCGAGCGGTTAGCTGGGAAGACTCATTACTGCTTTCTTGATGGGTACTCTGGATATAATCAAGTGGCCATTGCGCCCGAAGACCAAGACAAAACGACATTCACCTGTCCGTTTGGGACTTATGCTTTCAGACGGATGCCCTTTGGTCTATGTAACGCTCCAACGACATTCCAAAGGTGCATGTTGTCCATATTCTCGTACATGGTGGGTGACTGTTTAGAGGTCTTCATGGATGACTTCTCGATCTATGGCGACGGGTTCGATGCTTGTCTTGACTGCCTAGACCGCGTGCTTCAGCGCTGCATAGAGGTCAATCTTGTTTTATCTTGCGAGAAGAGCCACTTTATGGTGACTCAAGGGACGATCCTCGGTCATATCGTCTCCAACAGGGGCATGGAGGTCGATCCGGCCAAGGTGTATATGAAGGATATTGAGTATCCTCAAGCGCATCACGGAAGCGTGTCGATCGCATCGTATGCAATCGGAGCAACTAGTCACACTAGTCGTTAGATGCAACGGAAATTAAAATTTTTAACTTTAAAGATGAAACCACATGATCACGAGAACACTTCTCAGATCGTTTCATCAAACCACAAAGTATAAGGAATACCTCTTGAAGCGTGGTTGTGATCGCGAGATCCCAAAGTAGAGATCCTCCTATCTTAAGTCCGATCCACGAAGAACACACTTGCGGGCGCGATGATGAGTCACGTTCCTTCCCGCAATCCTCGATGAAGATCCAAGCGATGGCTCCCCCGATTTCGTCAAACGAAATCCGTCGTCTTCCTTTAGAGTAAGCAACTCCAAAGAAGATGGAGATCCACGAGTCGTCGAAGAAGCCGAGAGTCTCTCCTTTCTCAACACAAGATGGACGGCCATCTTTTGGAGGAGAGAAATAGAGAGGACGAGAATATGAGAGAGAGAGAGAGTTGTAACCTTGCACAACTCTTAATGATGTACTTTGGAAGGCTACCCTAGCCCTCCTTTTATATTAGTTTAGGATCCATTGGATCTCAATCCATGGACTCATAGATCCAACGACTAGGCTTGGTCTATGTAAGATCAATGGTTATGATTGTTGTTGGTTAAAACCAACAACATTTATTTATGATTAAATTAAATATATGTTGCAACATTATCAACACATTTTTAATTCAACATAAATAAATTAGTTGAGAGATTAATCATCATAATAAAATGGAGTCAATATAGCCTCCTAAAATTAAGGGGCGTCACCCATGACTTTTTCATGGGTGACGTCACCTCTATTTTGTGGCTTTATTTCTCCTTTTATTATATTATTTTATCTCTCAATTATTGCAAAAATATCCACCAAATTAATTCTAAATTAATTTGTGAATATTTCAATCATGCCATTGAACATTATGTGAATCATATTCACAACCCAAACTAATTTGTAAATTGCATTTCCAATTAATTAACAAATGTGAATCCAATTCACACTATTAATTAACAAATGCTATTTACATAAATTCTCTCTCTTATATATACATATTATAAATCACATTTATAATACACATATATCATGGATAGTATTATCCACATTCTCTAATCCTTGATAATTCATTTAATTATCTTGGATAATAATATGAATCATATTCATATTATGCTTGATAATTAAATCTCATTTAATCATCAAGTCCTTGCTTGGATATACATTTCATCAAATGAATTATTCTTGAACCCTTTCAAGAATAATGTGCTTTCTCCGCAGATACTTGGAGATAAGGACAGGGCGATTGTATTATTCCACGTATAGTGACTTGGATATTGAGATATTACCTCAAATCCAGATCTTACGAACCTCCCACAGATGCTTGATTAAATCAAGACCACAAATCTAATCTTCTCATTGTATCTGAATCTCATTCAAACCAATGTCCAACACTTGGACTAAGATCAGATTGCTTCTCTACTGAAAGGAGTCACTAAAATCCAGACCTGTTTCATCACTCCCTCGGAATGGAAGCGTCATGGATATACAATCGTTTATGATCACATCACCCTCAGGTATTCCCAATACCTGTAAATCCTGCATACTGGAAGACCCATGGTCAACCCGAAGATCAAGATCTATTTTACACTGTCTTCTTCAGGGTTTGATCACCAAGTTTCTCATTTGATCATTGGGATTTGGTATTGATCATATACTTTCCAAAAGCATATATCATACCTAGGTCTTGATCATATACTTTCCAAAAGTATATATATCAAACCTACATATTCAGTCAAGCTTCCAAAGCGAGACGACCGTGCACGGAATTTGATTCCTCCCAATATCTCATGAGTGAGCTCATGTCTTCCGGTTCAGTAGTGAACCTGTATGATCCCTTTGAGAGATCGTATTACTCATATGCCCTTACATGCACACCAGCGCGCCGGTGTATAGACCTTGGTTAGGTCATCAACCTATTGGTCTGCCAAATGTACATACTCAGACATATAACAATACATCTGTCTCCGGTCAGAGGATGCGTGCCTATGTTGTGACAGCATTCAACATAGGACTTAGGTTATCTCGATCTCGTTAAGTCAACTCTTTGACCTAACTAATCTGACACCTCCGAATCTCTATTCCTATGCAGAGGACCTACATCAAGAGGTCGGTCAGATATCAACCTATGTGAGAAAGGATTGCCATCTCCTACTCAGGCTGGAGATCACATCTTAATAATCATTTGACGGTGCTTGATGAGTCCTCAATCTAACCCTTTAGATATTCATCCAAGCACCAGCCTCTATGATTCAATTATTGAATCAACAGTTGTATGATCATTAAGACAGCCATGGTACATAACCCTAATTGTACAGAGGGACCTATTATGCAAATTATTTATTCTTCATTTCAGATCAGGGAATGATATTTTGCAATAACATTTATTGCATAATGGCTCGCCGTGGGCTCACATGTCCAACAATCTCCCACTAGCCCAAAGAGCCATTAATGGGCTAATCATTTTAAACCCACACTCATGTGACAATCATATGCTATTTTAAAATAGCTAGGTAAGCTGATCAGTCACTCTGTTCCCAAAAGACTATGCCAAGTCCTTTTACGGCACTTGCATATCCCTAGGTAACAGTGCTCGCATCCAATGCGAATGTTGCATCTAATGCAACCAATACTCAATCTAGTCAAAGCAGTTATAGTGTCTTTGACACTATTGCTTAATAACTATTATAACCAGCATTTCCATAATCCTTATCAGAATACCCTTATTCCGGGAGATCACCATCTCTCAAGGTATCCACAGTTAAGACCTTTTAGATCTCTATCTATAAAGTCTTAACTTCTTGAAAATAAGACATAGAGATCACCATCTCTAAAGCCTTGTCATCTTTGAAGATATTGTTATTACTGCAATCAAGTGCTCTTTCTCCCAATAGTAGGATTAGCAACACTATGCTACTCCCACTGAATGGCAGATATCTGGCTTTTATACACATTTAGCATACACTTAGCTTCTCGTAACTGATGCAAAGGTGCAAGCAGTTCTAGCATTCACTTCCTCAACTCTTTGAGGTGCTATCCCTTTAGATAGGTCAGTACCAAATCTCAAGGGAAGGAAGCCTTTCTTGGAATTTCCAAGAATGGAACATATCCAAGGTGTACTACTTGTGTAACAGTCCCAATACCCTCTTTTCTTTGCTTCTGAACAACTTCAGAACTAAGATCCAAGAGGCATCTTTGAGATCATATCTCAATGTATGGAATAGCCAGAATATAAAACACTTATTATCATCCTTATATCATTCCAAATGATTAGGATATTATCTACATTTAGCACGATGAACACAATGGCACTCCCACTAAGCTTCACATGGTTCATCAAGATTCTATTTGAAATCATAACACTTATGATTTCATCAAATCTGATGTTCCAACTACAAGAAGCTTATTTGAGTCCATAGATGGATTTCGTTAGCTTTCACACATTGCTTTCATCAACCATGAAGCCCTGGGGATACTTCATGTGAATATCCTCAGAGAGGTATTCTTTATAGGAATGCAATCTTGAATTACATCCCGAAGATGCAATAGTCAAGTTGTGTAGCTAATTTTAGCAATATTGTGATGAGTTCAAGCATGGTTTCCGAAGAGCAAGTCTCATTGCAAGCAATGTCTTCTCTTATGGTGTGTAGCTCATGGCTACGAACCGAGCTTTGAAGGTCTCTACCTTCTCATCAGGTTCCCTCTTCTTCTTGAAGATCCATTTACACCTTAATGGGTCAAACCCTTATAGGTGGATCCTCTAGGGTCCATATACAACACTTGTACATGAAGTCTACTTTAGACTTTATTGCTAATATCCATCTTTCCATGTCATGATCCTTAGGAGCTTCATCACATGAAGTCCGACATTGTCAGACTTAACTGACACATGGAATACATCCTCAAACTTATTTGAAGAGGTATTAGTGCTTCATCTTTAATTGTCCCTTTTAGTTTCCGATTTCAGGAGCCTCATTGTCATTTCAAGATTAAATGAGTTCCTTCACTTCATTTTCATCTTGATTCTCAAGAGTCTCAATCCTCCAATAATTACATTCTCAGAGATGAGATCTTTTAAGAATCTCAAGGTCATAAAGTAGGTATCCAATACCATACTTTATTTTCCTAATGAAGTAGCACTCTCAAGTGCTAGATTCCAGCTTACTAACATGGAATCTTATTAAGGATATATATTGTAGTCTCTACTACACATATATACATGGAAACTAAGGGATAATTATGCTAAAATTCATCATTGATCAAATCATGTCACACATAATCCAATTGTATCTCCCTACAACTTCATTGAGTTTAGGTGTGTTAGGAGGATTGAGATAGAAATGATATTCATATCTCCATAAGATATTCTTTAAATTTTATCTAATAGGTACAAGCTACCTAGGTTAGATCAAATTCATTTCATCTTTCTTCAACATTTGGTTCTAAACCAAAATTGTGAAATCTTTGAACATTTCAAAGGTTTCTCAGGTGAAGAGAAGAAATCTCATATCATACGTAATCATCAATAGATATTACATATCCATAATGTTTACTATGATATAGATGATCTACATACATCAATATGTATGAGATCTTGAATACCTCGACATCTAACACCATTCCCAGAGAAGGGTGTATTGGACATTTTACTTCGAATACAATATTCATAAGTATGTAAGATTTGAAATTTTAGACATTCTAAAGTTTCATCTCTTACTAGTCTATTGATCAAATCAATAGACAAATGTCCAAGGCTTGATGCCAGATCATTGTCAAATGATCTTCATCCTCCTATTGATCGTATAAGGTTTGATTTTCAGTATTAGAAATCTTAATGAACCATTCATTAATTTTCTAATTTTGTGGAGTCCACTAGATGTTAGATTACTATCTGAAATATTTCCATCATAACTCTTTATGATAGTTCTATCTCAGAATTCATGTTTATTTCCAACATTTAGAAACAAACAATGGGGGTATTCTAATATCTAGGTCATAGAGACATTCTCTAAGACTAAGGGCTCTCCCACTGAGAATATGAAGTCCATCTATCCAATAGAGATTGTTGTCACAACTACATCAATATCCATGTAGATGACTACTAAACCTTAAGATCAAATTTCTAATCTTCTAATATATATGCAACCAATTGCAAATGTCATTAGAAGATTGGGATACAATTGTCAGACTTTATCTTATGAAGTAAGAAAGTCAGAGTCAATGATTATATGTAGATTATTCTGATGCTCTATCTGAATCCTTCACTAAGGATTTTAGACAGATTTGATAGTCATACTATCAACACATCAACTTATTGCAGTATTGGCATTCATCTAACTCTTTGGATGTCATATGGAAGTCACAGAAGTAGGTCAACTTTTTGACTTTCCTTCTTACTCGGGTCCGACCCATGCTTCCACTGCACTCCCTTAATCTATAAACAACCATTGCTTAAGACTAAGGATCTCTTATGTTAAATTCAAAAGAATTCAATGTAAGAGCATTTCAACATTTATACATGCTTCATTAAATTCATACAATATGAATATCATAAAGCTTCATGAATGACTTGAGTATAGATAGTAGAATGATGACACTCATCATATCTACATTCATCTTAACTCTTGGAGACTTAGGTTCTGGTAGGTATTCAAACATTTTGAATACATCATCTCTTTCGAGCCACCATTCTGCATAATGCAGAGAACCATGTCATTCATGATTAAATGTCTAGAGCACATATGTATGCCAAAATATCTTCATTTCTTTTATAAGGATTATTCGACAATTACGATCACCATCGACATGTCACTTCCAAAGTACACTCGATGAAAGGTCAAGACTATAGAGACATACAAACCCTAAGGTGATGTCTTATTGTCTTATTTAATTGTCATTCCTCATTATGTTGAGGAAACTTGCTCATTGCAACCACATACAATATGTGTCCAATTGCAAGTACAATATCTGGATCAAGAGTCAATCCATGATATTTTACTGGTTATTATTGAGTATAACATTGAGTGGGTTTAATGATGGATTATCTGAAATAAGAAATTTGCATAAGAGTATATATATTATATATACATGTTTTACTTTGATTTAGGAATTTTATATCAAAGTTGTCTTGCCTTGTCAACATTGAAAGTTCATTCCCTTAATCACTTTCAATGTAAGAGATATTCTTACCATTATATCTCTAGCAAGATCTGGGATCTCCTTTCCTATCTTCGTTGCATCCCAATAATATGAGAACCTACAACTCGGATAAAAAGAAGCGGGAACACATTCCGCCTTGCAAGTCCAACTTGCATCTCCCAATTCGGTCTTTAACACCCGGGCCCACCACCCCTAAGATGATGTTAACCTGTCATTAATTGAACCAACCGTCAACAAGCTTAATACTCGCTATACGCAATCCAATATCGCCCCAATAATATGAGGACCCGATATTGGGGTCACTACGTATACGGCCTTACTCTTTCGAGAAGCAAAGAACCCGATCCAATTAAATCATATACAGGATCTGTCACTTCGGACAGGCGTCTCCTATATACAACAACTGGCGACGGAATCCTTTGCCTTGACGGGAGACCATGGATGTCACTTATGTGATCCTCCACCTCATATTCAAATTGTAATTAATTATCGTGAATCATATTCACATAATTAATTCTTCCAAGGGAAATACACATCTATTCATAATAGAGTGTTTATTGGATATAATTAATTTAATCATATTAAATTAATCATTAATCCAATCATCAATCAACAAACATGTCTTTTACTTGAATAATAGGTATATTCTCAAAGTACGTATTATTCGAATTTTAATAATTAGAAAAATACACTTTGACCTTTTCCGGCATTATACAGTCCCTACCCGCTGTCATGGCCAGTACCGACGAGAGTGGGACGGACCACATACGTTGCAACCCGCGACCCCAATGCTCTTCGACTAGGCACCACATCCGCCTCGGGAAAGGATAATACCATATAGATCATCATGTACTTTGAGATGCTCATCGGTTTTTCAACCGAAATTATACCATATAATATAAATCAAAACATTTTTGATTATATTATAAGGAGATTTGCTAGACAAATCCCCAATCCTATTCAAGCAAGAGGGTTTTCATGTAAAAGTTGTCCTACAACAATTGTAGGATAAACTATGGTTTTCATGAAAGCAATGTTTGTTGATGAACCAATGATCAAGATCTAATATCTCATCATTGTGGTTTAGGCAAGTGTCATTCAATGAAATAATTATCTCTTTAAATATTTCACAAATATTTATCACTAATTATTCCAGAAAATTAACAATTAATTTTCATCATGATAATTGAATGACATATCACAAGGTTCAAGATCAAAATTGTTAATTTCCAGCAGTGACTCCCAATCACTAAAATTAACTTATCTAGATCAATTTAAATCCAAAAAATGCAAACTCAGTTTCCAAAGATTGCCTATTTGATTTATTAAAGAACCCAAGTGATAATTCACGCATTTCAAGGCGGATTAAAACCGTAATTATCTCATTAATTACGTTCAAATCCGCAGTTCCCGCAACAGTGAATATAGTCTTATTCAAAAAGCCATATCTTGAGCAAATAAAGTCCAAATTTAGTAAACTCAAGTCCTATGGTTTCCTTGTTTAATGGAGAACAAAATCCAATTAAAAATTTCATGTTTAAACATTTAAACAGAGCCGAAAAATTCAATTTTACAGAGGTGCGAAAAATTGAAATGCAGTAAAATTTCGCAACCCTTTCAAGAACCAAATCGTCTAAGGTCTATGGATCATATCCAAACCTTATTCGACCTATGGCTCTGATACCACTTGAAGGATATTGAGTATCCTCAAGCGCATCACGGAAGCGTGTCGATCGCATCGTATGCAATCGGAGCAACTAGTCGCACTAGTCGCTAGATGCAGCGGAAATTAAAATTTTTAACTCTAAAGATGAAACCACATGATCACGAGAACACTTCTCAGATCGTTTCATCAAACCACAAAGTATAAGGAATACCTCTTGAAGCGTGGTTGTGATCGCGAGATCCCAAAGTAGAGATCCTCCTATCTTAAGTCCGATCCACGAAGAACGCACTTGCGGGCGCGATGATGAGTCACGTTCCTTCCCGCAATCCTCGATGAAGATCCAAGCGATGGCTCCCCCGATTTCGTCAAACGAAATCCGTCGTCTTCCTTTAGAGTAAGCAACTCCAAATAAGATGGAGATCCACGAGTCGTCGAAGAAGCCGAGAGTCTCTCCTTTCTCAACACAAGATGGACGGCCATCTTTTGGAGGAGAGAAATAGAGAGGACGAGAATATGAGAGAGAGAGAGAGTTGTAACCTTGCACAACTCTTAATGATGTACTTTGGAAGGCTACCCTAGCCCTCCTTTTATATTAGTTTAGGATCCATTGGATCTCAATCCATGGACTCATGGATCCAACGGCTAGGCTTGGTCTATGTAAGATCAATGGTTATGATTGTTGTTGGTTAAAACCAACAACATTTATTTATGATTAAATTAAATATATATTGCAACATTATCAACACATTTTTAATTCAACATAAATAAATTAGTTGAGAGATTAATCATCATAATAAAATGGAGTCAATATAGCCTCCTAAAATTAAGGGGCGTCACCCATGACTTTTTCATGGGTGACGTCACCTCTAAATTTTGTGTCTTTATTTCTCCTTTTATTATATTATTTTATCTCTCAATTATTGCAAAAATATCCACCAAATTAATTCTAAATTAATTTGTGAATATTTCAATCATGTCATTGAACATTATGTGAATCATATTCACAACCCAAACTAATTTGTAAATTGCATTTCCAATTAATTAACAAATGTGAATCCAATTCACACTATTAATTAACAAATGCTATTTACATAAATTCTCTCTCTTATATATACATATTATAAATCACATTTATAATACACATATATCATGGATAGTATTATCCACATTCTCTAATCCTTGATAATTCATTTAATTATCTTGGATAATAATATGAATCATATTCATATTATGCTTGATAATTAAATCTCATTTAATCATCAAGTCCTTGCTTGGATATATATTTCATCAAATGAATTATTCTTGAACCCTTTCAAGAATAATGTGCTTTCTCCGCAGATACTTGGAGATAAGGACAGGGCGATTGTATTATTCCACGTATAGTGACTTGGATATTGAGATATTACCTCAAATCCAGATCTTACGAACCTCCCAAAGATGCTTGATTAAATCAAGACCACAAATCTAATCTTCTCATTGTATCTGAATCTCATTCAAACCAATGTCCAACACTTGGACTAAGATCAGATTGCTTCTCTACTGAAAGGAGTAACTAAAATCCAGACCTGTTTCATCACTCCCTCAGAATGGAAGCGTCATGGATATACAATCGTTTATGATCACATCACCCTCAGGTATTCCCAATACCTGTACATCCTGCATACTGGAAGACCCATGGTCAACCCGAAGATCAAGATCTATTTTACACTGTCTTCTTCAGGGTTTGATCACCAAGTTTCTCATTTGATCATTGGGATTTGGTATTGATCATATACTTTCCAAAAGCATATATCATACCTAGGTCTTGATCATATACTTTCCAAAAGTATATATATCAAACCTACAAATTCAGTCAAGCTTCCAAAGCGAGACGACCGTACACGGAATTTGATTCCTCCCAATATCTCATGAGTGAGCTCATGTCTTCCGGTTCAGTAGTGAACCTGTATGGTCCCTTTGAGAGATCGTATTACTCATATGCCCTTACATGCACACCAGCGCGCCGGTGTATAGACCTTGGTTAGGTCATCAACCTATTGGTCTGCCAAATGTACATACTCAGACATATAGCAATACATCTGTCTCCGGTCAGAGGATGCGTGCCTATGCTGTGACAGCATTCAACATAGGACTTAGGTTATCTCGATCTCGTTAAGTCAACTCTTTGACCTAACTAATCTGACACCTCCGAATCTCTATTCCTATGCAGAGGACCTACATCAAGAGGTCGGTCAGATATCAACCTATGTGAGAAAGGATTGCCATCTCCTACTCAGGCTGGAGATCACATCTTAATAATCATTTGACGGTGCTTGATGAGTCCTCAATCTAACCCTTTAGATATTCATCCAAGCACCAGCCTCTATGATTCAATTATTGAATCAACAGCTGTATGATCATTAAGACAGCCATGGTACATAACCCTAATTGTACAGAGGGACCTATTATGCAAATTATTTATTCTTCATTTCAGATCAGGGAATGATATTTTGCAATAACATTTATTGCATAATGGCTCGCCGTGGGCTCACATGTCCAACAGTATATCATCAGAAAACTCAATCCACCGTCCAACTTACGTCAGTTGCAGTCTTTTCTGGGGCATGTCGGTTTCTACCGACAGTTCATTCAGGATTTCAGTCGAATTGCCCGACCGCTTACTGACTTGCTGACAAAAGACACCGAGTTTATTGTCAATGATAAGTGTCTTGCATCTTTTGAGACTCTCAAAAATATGGTTGTTTCAGCTCCTGTCCTTCAGCCACCTGATTGGTCTCTCCCATTCGAGATCATGACGGACGCTTCAGATTTTGCCGTTGGGGCTGTGCTTGGACAGAGGAGGGATGGAATACCTTTCGCCATTCACTACGCCAACCGGACTTTGGATGCCGCTCAGCGGAATTACACTGTGACTGAGAAAGAGATGCTGGCCGTAGTTTTTGCTCTAGATAAGTACAGATGTTATATTCTCAGATCTAGAGTAACGATTTACGCTGATCACACCGCCATCCGGTATTTAATGGCTAAGAAGGATGCCAAAGCACGTCTCACCAGATGGATCCTTTTACTCCAGGAATTTGATATTGAGATTAAGGATAAGCCTAGAGTCAAGAATGTGGTGGCAGATCATCTCTCCAGATTGGAGAATCTTGAGGAATCTGAGCCCAGCGCACCTATTACAGAGACATTCCCAGACGAGGCGATCTTGGCGGTCACCTCGCTCCCATGGTATGCCGACGTTGTAAACTATCTTGTTGCCAAGACGGTCCCTCAGGGTTGGCCCAGGCAGAAACTTGAGACCTTCCTAGTTAAGGCCAAGTTTTACCATTGGGAGGATCCTGTCCTTTATCATGAAGGAGGGGATAGCATCTGGAGGAGGTGCATTCCTCAAGAAGAGCAGCATAGCGTCCTCACATACTGCCACAAGCTTGAGGCAGGAGGACATCATTATGGAAAAAGGACAGCACAGAAGGTGCTTTAATCCGGCCTATGGTGGCCTACTCTCTTCAAGGATTCTGATGAATTCGTGAGGAAATGTACTGACTGTCAGAAGATGGGAACCTGCGGACAGAGAGACATGATGCCCATGCAACACATTCACTTCTGTGAGGTTTTTGATGCATGGGGGATTGATTTCATGGGCCCATTTCCTAAGAGTCAGGGATTCGAGCATATTTTGCTCGCTGTGTATTATGTCAGTCGATGGGTTGAGGCCATCCCCGCTCGAGCCGTAGATGTGAAAACCATGTGTAAATTTTTGAGGAAAAATATCATTTCACGGTTTGGGGTACCTAGAGTCTTGATTTCAGACGGGGGGTCTCATTTCATCAATGACAAGGTTAGGGCCCTTACAAACGAGTTCGGCATTGACCATCGGGTTGCCACACCGTATCACCCTCAGACTAATGGTCTTACCGAAGTATCGAACCGGGAGATAAAAACAATCTTGCGGAAAGTTGTCCGCCCAGACCGAAAGGATTGGTCACAGCTTTTGGACTCGGTCTTGTGGGCCTATCGGACCTCTTTTAAGAATCCATTGGGGACATCTCCCTTTCATCTCGTCTATGGCAAGCCGTGCCATCTGCCAGTGGAGATCAAGCATAAATCTTTTTGGGCAGTCACTGAGTTACTGTTAGATCCCGAGAGTATAGGAGAACAAAGAAGAGCAGAATTGGCAGCCCTGGAAGAACTAAGAGATACAGCCTTTTCCAACAGTCTACAGTACAAGGAGAAAGTGAAGACAGGGCATGATTCACATATCAGCCATAAACAGATTGAGCCAGATTAGAGAGTATGGTTGTTTGATTCCAGGCTGAAATTATTCCCAGGGAAATTGCAGAGCAAATGGAAAGGTCCGTATGTGGTTAGGAAGGTACATGACAATGGCAGCATCGACATATCCGAACCGTCATCTTCTTCTACCTTCCGCGTCAATGGTCAACGCCTGAAACTATATCTAGATCATGATCTGCCGACCATTGACGTTGCCCCCATTCTTCTGGTATGAGACATGCTCTTTGACTCACATCATCTGCATCTCATACATGGGTTCACTTCTATCTTCCGTTGTACAGATCATCTGTCCATATCACTCTTTCATCTGTTGAGTTATTTTCTTCTTTTCTTCTTTTCTTCTTTTCCTTTTTTTATTTTCTTTGTCTATCAAAAAGGTACCGCCCTTGTAGAGAGTTTTCCATACTTAGGACGTACTTTGTCCTAAGTATAGGGGGTGTGCACCCCGAGTATGTCCATTCTTTGATCCTCTCCATTGTCTCCTCTTCTTGTCTATACTTAGGGATATCTTACCCTAAGTATAGGGGGAGACAATCTGAGTATGATCTGTTCATTCCCACCCTTGACCCTCCCTGCTTTGTGTACAGTCTGCTATACTTAGGATTATTTGATCCTAAGTATAGGGGGACGGTCAACTTCTCATTCATTGATTCAGTTATTAGTTCTTTATTCTTTAGACTTGCTTATACTTAGTACGAGTATGTCTTCTCTTTTCTCTCCGATCTATGAGGACATAGCTCAAGCTAAGTATAGGGGGGTCGTATATACTGCGTATATACTTTAGCTATAACTCGTACTTTCGTATTTTCTTAATAATATGGCTAATAGTTCTTTAAAATTCATTATTGTTCCTCAAATTCTTTTTGGTAATTACTGATTAATAAATCAGGTGAAAATGTTTTTTGTAAAATGTTTGAAAAATAGTTTGAAAATCCTTGTGAACATTTATTGAAAACTATTTTGAAAATATTTTGTTACATGTTTTCAACCTGTGTAAAAATGTGTGTTTTGTAAAACTTATTTTCTTTGTGTGAAATAAAATGTTTGAAAAATGATTTGCAAATGGTTTGAAAAATGGTTGCAAAAATATTTTAAAAAATCTATACATACTGTTTTGAAAGCCTTTGCAAAATGATTTTCAAATGTATGTACATGTTTGTAAAATGTTTGTAAAAACTATTTTGGACTATAGTTTGCAAAAATTGTGTGAAAAAGCTTGTGTCAAATAAGTTTGAGAAATATTTACATCTCACCAAAATCCACTATATATATGTATAAAATTGATCACTTACCCTGTAAATTCTTAAAAATCCACTTCTTGTATATATAAGAAGCACTCCCATGTACAGATTTTTAACCTAGCTTTCAGCCAAAACTTTTTGTTTTCAGAAATTCCAAAAACATTTGCAAAATTAAAATGCAAAAACATTTGAAAAATTTCTTTATGAAAAATACAAAAAAATGCATGCATCATCTTTTCAAAAATCCATAAAAAGTTCAAAAATCTTGAAAATTGCATCACAAAAATATTTTCTGCATTGCATTACATAACATTCGCATTTTTCGGAGTGAGTTTAATAGTTGAACGAGTCTAAGTAAAATTCGGAGATTGGAGCTCGATTGGACCTTAAAATCTACCTAATAACAGGAACCTTATAGGAGCTGGGTTTGAGGTACTTCAGGTCTAGTTGACTTAATTCTTTGAGGATCACGGGACTTGGTTCAATGGATTCTTGACTGTCTAAGTAGAGTATTTCGGAGCACACGCACGACTCTTGTTGATAATGACCTAACTTGGACACATGCACCTTTCACATGGCTCAACTCAGTTGGAGTGGTGAGGGGATTGGATTTGCCGGTATGAGACGCACACAAGTGGAAACATTTGTCCTCCTCTAGGGAGGGAAGTGCACCCCAACCTGTCCAGTGATTAGGAAGTCTAAAGACAGGAGGCTGTGGGTTGCGATAAAGCTTCAAAAGAGGGATAGTCTACTAGCTCAAGAGGAAAAACTCCTTATGTAAATGCTGATGTATATAATATTTCAAAAAAAAAAGAGTTCAGGCATGTACAAAAATAAAAAGCCTACAAGTATGTACAAATGTTGTAAAGTCAATAAGCAAGCTTGAGCTTCAAAGTCAAAATATGTGAGCCTGCAGCAGGATGACTTGACTACACTGGTCTTGCATCCCAGGATAGGTAGCTACATTGGCTACCGTCCATTCTTCTCTTCACCCCCTCCTCTTGAGCTAGTTGCCACTTGAACTTAGAAGGGAATACCCCGCTCCTCGAGGATGGAGTTATTGGATTGGGGAATCATTGAGTTGTCGTACTGGAGAAGTCAGTTTCTTTGTCATTCTAGTTGGGGAGAGCCACCATCACTTACACTGTACGAGTCAGAATCATAGTCGTAAGGGTTTGCGTATGAGTTGAAGTATTTCTGATCTGGCTATTGAGGAGACTTGAGCAGAGTTTTGGGATTCTCAGAACTGTTGGATTTCAAATTCGGTTCTCAATAAGGTTCCGCCCGCACTAAAATTCCAAAGGTCTGACTTAAGCTCCAAACTTTGATTTTGTGAAGACAAGTTTGATAATTACACTTAATCCACCTTCTTCTTTTTCTTTTCTTTGTTTTTTCTTTTCTGCACTTATTGCATAAGTGTTTGCTAGGGACTAGCAAAGGTAAAGTATAGGGGGATGATGAATCCACATTTCATCATCTTTATTCTATCATTTTGGCACCAAAAACCCTACCAAATGCCTGTAAATAGCATTAATGCCATCATCTTAGCATGCATGCATGTATATTCAATTAGTATATAAAATACTGTAATTAAAGCCAAAATTATAGAATAAATAAAAGAAAAGAAAAAGAATAAAATATTGTAAATATTTTATGACCCAAAACCCCGAGACCTAGGCATCTTGATGGATACGTCAACCAGGAATAAAGTAGGGGGAGATAAGGGTCAAATACCTATACTTTTTAATTCATTCTTTATTCATTTTGGGACCTATTTTTGGTTTCACTTTTTATACATCAAATAAAGAAACTTTATACATGAAAGTTGTAGATAATTAAATAAAAAAATACAAAATTGATTTCACTGAAAAATTTATACAGATAAAAAGTTATGGTCTGAATAAAATTCCAGAATACCAACTTCCCAGACCCGTATCTCACAAATGACAACTCCAAATGCATCAAACTCACCTTTAATTGTATATAGAATAAAATAAGCTATTTAATGGTGGTGGTTTCGCATTTGGCGGAGCTACGGTTTGAAAGTTGATTTTTGGACCCCTATTGTATACTTGTACAGATTAAAATATCCAATTTATTATTTATTCATTATTTTTATATTTTTATATTTTTATAATCTTGTAATTATTACTTATGATAATTATGTACATTAAAATCAGAATAAAAATGCAAAGAAAACTTAAAATAAAATACTTACATATTTGGTACATAGGTATACTACTTATACCCATACCTATACAATACCTATTTATATTTTATTAAATATACAAAATATATGAAAAAAATAAAATAAAAATATATTTATGTGTATAAAAATATTCTATAATTTTATAAAATAAGAAATAAAAATAATAAAATTAAAATACACAAAATAAAAATAAAGTAATAAAGTATATAGATATTATACCTATAAAGGGTATAATAGGCAACTTGTAATTATACACCCCATGAAAATAAATAAAAATCATAATAAAATAATTTATAAAAAATAAAAAAAATTCATTTTATAATTAAAAATTAATAAAAACATTATCTATTTTTAATCGGTTTTCCAATCTTTTTCCTCAGACCTTTTTCTGATTGGTCCACGTGGACCAACCAGGAGGCAGCAGCAGTTGACCGCAGGTCAACTCTCTGCCCCAAGTCTGGGATGTGTCAGAAATGAGTTTTTCAAGGTTTTTGCCCCTTTTTGGAGGGCGCACCTTGCATCCTTTGTTGTTGCGGTCTGAATGACTTTTCTTCCTCGATGTATTGTCTTTCACGCCCTAGGTTTATTTGGGCCTTTGGATCACTAACGCGCCTCGTGCGTCTCGATCTTTGTGCCCTGTTCACCACCATTCAAAACCGACCAACCAGCCCTCTCTTCTTCTTTGAACCGGATTTGGGCGCCAATAGTTTCCAGGTGAGGGTCGAGGGCAAGCTCTCGTGACAGGGGAATCCTCCCCCATCTCAAGCGAGGTGCGGCGAGACTCCAAACACCGCGTTCCACCACCTCCGGCGGCCGCGCCGCCGTGAGGTTTTCAACCTCGGGTCTCCAGCCCTTGAGGTACGTTTCTCTTCATTTTTTGCTTTATTCTTTTCCTTGTAGCAGCAGTACTCTTTCCTACTATTCCTCTTCGAGTTACACCCATCCAATCACAACCAGCCCTCCCTCGTCGGAGTTCGCTCCGGCGAGTTCCATCTCGCCATTCCAGCATCTATACGCGCCGCCAACCGCAAGTCATTTTACCCTTGCGGTTTAACATTTTTTTTGTGCAGGTCTTGCGGAGCACGACTGATCTGGGAGGCTTTGCAGCATTCGCCGGAGATGTCTGGGGAGTTACGGCTTCTCAGACCTCGCGGGTGAGAGCCAAAAGCCTTCCGCCCTTTTCGAGACCTTCCGCCGATAGAGGAGACCGCCGGCGTGCTCCTGGACCTCATCGCAGCGAAGGAAGGAGACGGAGGAGGACGTGCGCGGCGATCCAAAGTCGCTGGGCGCAAGTTCTTCGCGTGTTCTTGCTACGCATCTCCAAGCCGTCGGAGCAGCCCTTGGATCACTCCCACGCCCAGCCATTTGATCGAGCATCTCCATCTAATCTGAGCCGTGGATTTTGAAGGGGTATCATGAGACGAGGCGCCGCCACGTGTATTAGTAACAACAAATCCGTCGTCCAGCAGCGCCTCTGCGAGGGTAATTTTGCTATATACCATCACATGTTTTGTATTTCTTACTGAGTATTCAAACCTTCATCTGTGGGCATTAAGTTTTGTAACATTTTTATACGGGACCCTAGATTTCTTTGCATTTTCGAAAAGACCCTTCCCAAGTGCACGTGCTCACGCATGGGCCTCCTGGGAATTTTGCAGGCACAACCCCGTAGCTTTTGCTATTACTATTTAGCCCAGCATATATTGGAGTCAGTATAAACTTTTTTGGAAAATTGCGATCCAGCCCCTGGAGCTTTATCTTTTTGCTAAAAGGTCCCTGCCAGACCTTTAATTTTTGTGTGCTTAACGTAATTATTTGGAGACTCATCTTAATTCCAAAAATTCTCAAAAATTAGGGTTAAGCTCCTGTGTGCTTGTACTGTAATGCCATATTTTTAGTTTTTGATTTTGTGTCCTTTTAATATTTATTAAAAATCAAAAACATGCTTTTTGCCTACTATCTAGCTTAGAAAATGCCAAACAAATATTAAAATACCTCGAAAAATTCCAAAAAAAATTCCCTAGTGTGTATTTAACCTCTTTTAGTGTCAGTCCAAAAATCACTAAAAATTGCAAAAGAAAAACCTTAAAAATTCGAAAATAGATAAAAACTAAAAAAATATATAAAATCCTAGAAAACTCCAAAAAATATAAACTCAGCTCCTATTTGTTCTATATTTTATCCTCTTTATTTTAAAATTAATTTGAAAAATTTTTGTGGCTGTCTGATATTTTTAATCCCCATTTTAACCCCAACCAGTACCTTGTCCACTGTTTTGATTTATTTCAGTATTTAAAAATACCAAAAACATTTGGAAAAAATACCAAAAAATCCCAAAAATAGTAGAAAATCATAAAAATACCAAAAATATTTTAATTCTGAAATTTTGGCTATTTTAGCATATTTTTGTAAATATTTTATCACTCCTTGTATTACATTGTTTTTATCTTCCAATATTAAAAAAAATATAAATTATAAAATTATAAAAATCAGAAAATTAAAAATCAAAATACAAAATTAAAAATTAAATTTAAAAAATATAAAATTAAAAATTAAAAATTAAAAACCCACAAAAATCTTTGCTTGCTTGCTTAGTGTAGACCACTCACATTCACTCACACACATCTATTTGATCTACCATGTTTGCTCCCTGTGTTCGAACTCTCTGCATACTTGCTAGCTATACATTTTGTGCAGAGTTAAAAATAAATTTTAACTCCACATTTATTTCTAATTGTTGATCTGTAGTGTGGGTTAATTGTTGATTAAACCTAGGATTTTGTAGTGGTCACAACACCGACTGTTGACTCGCCTTGTGAGTCAATACGACCGCTCTGAATTCTGCGTTTATCAGTTAACATCGAGGAAAAAGATCTAGGGTGATAAAAAACCAATAACATCCACTTTATGGTGAACCAATGTGGATCTTTTATCAGAACTTCAACATAAGGAAGTCCTAAATTTTTTCCGAAATTGGCGCTATTTTTCTTCCCTCCAAGAACCCTAAACCCAAAATTACGACGACTGTTCCACTTCAGCCCTTTTTCTCCTGCACGATGCTGCCATCCTTCTCTTTCAACTTTCGCCACCCTCTCTCCTCTACTACTTTTTACGCCGCTCGTGCCTTTGCTGCCAGTTTTCTACAGGTATGTCTCTCACCTCCATTGCATGGTCTCCTCTCCCATCTTCATCTTTTGTTCTTATTTTCAGTCTCTACCATGATGATGACCCATACAACATTTTCTATCATCATCAGGCTTGATTTAGGCTTGATTTTGAGTGGATAAAAATTTTCCGCATGGGTTTAACTGCCCGGGGGAACAAAAATGGAAAATTTTATTTTTTTTACACTGGAATTGGAGGTCACATACGGATGGAAGTGGCGGAGGTTGGCGGCGGAGAGGGGTTTCTCAAGTTTTGCGTGATCGGTTAGAGATGACAGGTGGAGAGGCAAATCGATCAGCGCGGATATCTTTATCCTGTTTAAAATCTAAATACGGAAACAGAAATCGATATCTTGCAGACATTGACAATCACAAACCATAACCTTGAATATATACACACATGGATATGGAAATAAATCATAAATGAAACACGAATATTTAATAATAGATATGAATTATCCTATATAATGAAATTTTCTAACAGTTAAATTCAATATAAAGGTTTTTTGTAAAGTTGAACTTAATAGTTAATTAAGGAAAATTTGTTTAAAATACAAGCACAATAAAATAAAAAAGGAAATAAAGTAATACATTAAACTAAATAACTTTTATGATAATAGTTAAATAACAAAAATATGTTTTTGGATAAATTACCAAAAAAGAACTCAAACTATGCATCGATTTCCCAATTAGAGGCCTCATTTTGGAAATACTTCCAAGATGGCGCTAAACTTTCAATTTTATGATATAACATCGATACAAAAATGTTGCAAAAGCTTACGAAGGTCTTATTTGAGACGAAAATAAGATTGAATTCTCTTTGTTACATTTTAAAAATGATGCTCCTGTATAGTTGAAGTTCTTTTTGTAATATGTCCTATATATTTTCTTACTGCATTTGATAATAAATTAAAAAAAGATCTTATATCATGTGTACCCATATAATTTATTTAGATATATGTTCACACACATTGATATATGTCTATGCATACTGAGATTCAATAATACATATATTTGTATCCTTATTTGACAGAAAAATTTGTAATCATATCCATATCCTCAAAAAAATAAAAATGTTTGGAATCGATCATGCAAGTTAATTTATTCACAACAACAATAACGATCATAGATCTGCAAAGGGTCATTATAAGTATTTTACTCAATTTGATAATTTATATGGATTGTTTCTATTCTTTGTATTAAATATTCTGCTTTATTTGGTTCATAGACCATCATGTTATATGGACCATCCTTCTATAAAATCGAGAGAAATGCTATTTATGACTATTTGTTGCTATACTTATTACGAATGAGTTCCAAATTTACCTTTTATTGACACTTTTAAAAAATCTCTTTAAAGAAGAATATAAAAAAAATGCCAAAAGTTTGGAGAGTTATATTGCCATGTTGCCTTTATGTCTACAAAGTTGTCCATACCTTGCAACTATTACAATGTTTATAGGTGATAATTGAAGAATTCCACCAAGGTGTGCCAACTCTCAAGTTATGTTTTTTTGTAATATTGAATTATACATTCTTATTTCCATTGTTGTTTATAATTTCAATTATTTTTATGTAAATGTATAAAGGGTAGAAATAAGGACTTTGTTAAGTATAAAAATCCATCCAAGACTTCTCAAGTTAAGGAAGGTATTTGTGGATCTATTTTTTTAAACCAATATCATCATGATGTAAATTACGATTCAAAGACACAATCAATTACAAGCAATCCACGAAGAACACACAACTATGTGGAAAAACCCCACCAGTGTACTGGAAAAAAATACTACATGCAAAGAGAGGTTCTACTATGATGAAAAACTGGAGTATATGTTACAAAATCCTATGAAGCAGTGCTCTCCTGGAATGAGACTTCCAGATAATCCACATCACACCCTGAAATACATGTATATTAGAGTAAAATGGTAAATGGATCCTAATCGGATCCAAGAGATTGTACCATTAATCATGTCAGTCAAGATCCATTTATGAAATGTATATAGATCATATCTCGATACTGACATTCTCAAGAGTGAAGATGCAAGAAGCTAGGCCACGGAGTCTTTGAAAGGACGGAAAAAGCTGAAGAACAAGGAAATGTCCCGGATATATAGTGTGAGTCCGGCTAAGAAGGTTAGTTATTAGTTGTGAGGTAGAATATGAGTCCGTGTAGAGGACGACGACGAAGGACAACAAACTGACACTGGTCTCCCATAGGCATTAGTCAAGAGAGAGATTATCAGGAAGAGGCGAGAGAGGGGGAAAGAACCCAATAGGTTGAGGTTGCAGATGTAGTCCTGTATAGGCCTCATACGAGCTTACTAGTCTACCTTCAAAAGAGCTCCCCTTAAGACAACTGCTTTCGAGGGTTGAGAAAAGCGTAGAAGGAAGTCAATGCATCGGTAAGTCAGGTGCGAAAGAATCAGGGCAGTTCTCTAATCCACTAGTTCAAGCGCTTTCATATTTTAATTAGGGAAAAGACAAGGCACTTCCGTCATATTATCATGTTTTATTTATGATCTTATTTTCTTTACCTTCTTATTTTGATGAAACATGATTAAATATGCGAATGTCATGCTATTGCATTAGAATGTAATTTGATTTTATATCTTCATTACTGCCAAGGTTTTAAAAACTGAACCGAACCGACTGGTTGAACCGGTTAAACCAAGAATCGAAGGAAAAACGATCCAACCATCCTATTTTTATTCAGAACATAAAAATAAGTCAAAACCAGATAAAACCCGATTGGACTGTCAAAATCTGATTAAACAATTGAACCAAACCGCCGGTTCAACTATCCATTTTTCAACAAAAAAATAATTTTCAATAAATTAACAAAATACAAACTTTTTAGAAATATTTATAATATAATCGTATTTTAACTCATGGTATATTACCCATTTATCTCTTCTCCTTTGCATGGGTCAAGGACTCATTATCGCCTGTCCATTTTTGTCATATGAGCATTGCCTCCCTCTTCCCACATTCTGTATGGGATTATCCACTTATAACAATAATAAATAAAGAAGATGATGTCATAGTCGTACTATGAGATACAATAAATTAACAACACTTATCAGTAATTATAGTTTAAATAGAAGATTATTAATTTTTTACATCAGATATGCATTATAAAAATTTTACAAAATATGCTTATTATGCCCTTTGAATTTTTTAAATAAATTTTATACACCTATCTTTAAAGCAATTTCACTTGCTCCCATATTTTCTTAAAAAATTCACACTATTATGCCTATGTTGGTATAATATAGGAGCACAAGTGTACCAATAAAAGGCCACTACTATGCATTTTTGTAAAAATATAGGGGTACACATGTAATTGTATAAAAAATATGAGTATAAGTGTTATTGGAAAATTTTGAAAGAATAAGAGTAAGCAAACCCTCAAAAGATATGATGTAGCATTTTTCATATTTATTTGTATGATATACCGGTCCAACTCGGTTCGACCCGGTTGAACCATATAAACCAAAGCAACAATACTATAGTTCGGTCTTTTCCGATTTTTATGAACTGCTGACGTCATCGCCGGTTTGAACAGTCGGTCTCATTGGTCCGATCATAAAAACCAAAAACCAATACCTGCCCGGTTTGATGTCCGGTTCGGTTTTTAGAACCGTGGTTGTGTGATATCATGTTATTATCTCAATGAATTTGAAGCCGCTCGAGGATTTATTGGATACCACCATCACTATTGCAATAATCGACCGATTAGATCGAATAGTAACCACGACTATGCAAAAGAAACTTCTCACGGTGGCCCTATAGGTGAAATAAAGTCCCCCATGGTGCCATAATAGCTAATTCGTCAAATCTTCTTCTAGGTTCTTTCTCCCGCATTGCTTTGTGCTTGCTCGGCTTCCTTAAGACATGTTTGGTTGCTGGGTTGGGTTGGGGTACACCGGTGTACCCCTCCTTCCAACCCTCCCAACCCTCCTCACAGTTTACTATTCACAGGGATAACCCAACCCAACCCAACCCAGCAACCAAGCATACCCTTAGTCTTGAGGAGCCTTTCCCACTCAATTGCGACCCTAGTAGACCCCTCAGAGGAGAACATTGGTCATGATGTGTGCCGTGGGAAGGAGTATCCACAGTAGCGATGACCCAACATATAGTCCAGTCTTGAACATGGTTCGTCGATACAACAACTTCGTCAAGCAATTCTCAATCAAATCCCAAATTTGTTGCCAAATAGACTATTGAAGGGTTGATTAATTGAATCGTCAATATTTGGCCAATAGTCACTCCGACCGAATAATCGGTCTGACCAACCAGACAACTGACCAACTATTCAACCAACTATTAGATTTTTTCTTATTTTTTCTTTTTATTTTTTTTAAATGTTCAAAGATTTTGATTTATCCCAATACCGTCTCACTTTCCCCATGGTCGTTTTTTTGAATGACTTTAACTACCATGATTAAATAGAAGTCATGATGAATCATCTCTTCTCTTTAATTTGGAATTAATCTCTCCAATTTGTGCATCTTGACTTATCTAAATGATACTCTAGATATTAATCGAATATGAGTCGCGCATAATTTGTAAAGCTTTCATCATTTTACTCAACTGTGACCAAAATTTACATTGAAGGAAATTGATCTCGCAACATCAATACTTCATGTTGTATGTTGTTTCTCATCATTTAAGTTTCATATTCTCTGTTGAACTTTTATATATTTTAAATATATATAAATATATAGGATGTACAATAGTTGATTAAAAATCAACTAGTACTTTCAACTTATTAGTTGATGACCATATATGTATCTATATATAAGAATATCAATATTTTACATATTTTTTTATATTTATAATAATTCAAAAATACATAACTGAATAATCTAAACAATCCTCCAAATACCATTTATTTTTTATTTAGTGATCCATCTGACTCAATACCATGGAAGAGGATATCAGACATCTCTTTAGATTGTTGTGTTGAATATTCATGTTTCTTATTTTAGACGTTAAATATTTGTAGTTGGACAATATCTTACTATATATAATAGACCATGGAACAGATACTCTTCATGGTACTGTAGCTATTTTTTTTCCTTTTTTACCAGCATATTATCTATATGTACATAGAGAATGAGAATGACGTGGTGGTTGTAGTGCTACTATAATATATTCATAGTGAACATGTAGGATTGACACGATGAACGAAAATTTTACATATTACAATATTTTTGTTGTTTTTCATATGATTTAACTCTAGGAACATTTTTTACGTTGTTTTGTTAGAAGAATTTAAAATTAGTTGCTTGCTTTCTAAAAATATAGAAAATTTAAATAAATAATAAAATTATCATTTGGAAAATTAAAAATGTATTTACTATCAATTCTTTCTAGATGGGTTTTGGTTGGATGAAAAACTATGATGTTATATCTATAGAAAAATTTAAGTGTATACTTCCAAGAGATTTTCCTTATGTGATTAGATGTAGATATGAACATATCCACATCTTTATCAAAGTAAAAATATGAATACCATGCTTAGTATTAAAAAATGTTACAATATCCTAAATAATTGATACAAATATAAAAATATTATAGATCATATTTGGAGAATAATAATAATAAATACACATGTATATGGTGAAATAATATGAACCAAAAATTTAAGTGTATGTATTTCATTACAATTGTATTAACTATGATGAAAGAAAATCAAATTTTATTACATAAAATCACAATTAGCTTGTAGTTATATATTAATATATATAAGGATATGAATATTTGTCCATATAAATAATATGCATTTTAATATTCATTTCACAAGTTTTCGTAGCCACGTTCCGTGACCACAACTCATTTTTCTTGTAGTGATATATCAATCTATTTTCTAGAATATATCCAATTTAAGACAACAACAAAAATGATTATTTTAAAATATTTTTTATTATTTATCTTCAAAGGTGGAAATTAAGTATTTTCTAAAAACAATTTGGTTTTTTATGAAAGATTATTTACATTATATATGCATGTTTCAGTAGATCTTTTAAGATGTTGTAGATATCTTATTATGTTTCGTAAAATTTCTGGTGCAACGCACAAGCCCGAAATGCTTAAACTCAAATTAGTACTCCTTCACTTTTATAACTAAGCCTCGCACTTTGTGACTAATAGATGCAAAAGTATGTTTGGGATGTGCAGTGACACATCTAATATAAAAGTGACACGTGTCTATGTTAACTCCATCATGGAGATCCCTCTTTGTGAAGTACGTCTAACTTTATATTTAGGCCTTGGGGACTATTAGTTTGAATTTCTTTCCTCTGCTCTTATCATGAAGAATTATTAAGCAGAAATGAAAAATTCATGAATAGAAACCCTATGGAAAAACATGTTTGAAAACAAAGTCAACGGGTATTTCTTCCTCATGATATATTTTACGAATTAAAAGGAACTACCTTTCTGTGCATGTTGAATTAAAATGAAGTATGTTATAAGATGCATCTATTTCATAATTCTCCATGATAAAATTATCTGCGATGCAAAGGAGAAACACACTTCCCGTGCAAAAGCACAGGTCCCACTAGTATTTCATTAAATTAATTTGCGTGGTATCACGCTTACGTGTATGTTTATTGATAATGGTTTTTTAATTGCCCCTAAAAGATGGCTTCACTTCTTCATCGAAAATTATTGTTTTATTAACATTACGCATAGTTTTCAAAGGATGTATTCTTATTTTATAATAATATATTAGGCCATAGATGCTCAATCTAATATTCTTTCTTGAGGCGATGCCTATGAATCACATACATACACCCATTCACATCATTTCTTTTTTTATCTCCTTTTCTACATTCCACAAAGAATAAATCGTTGCTGAACATAATGAAAGATCAAGAGGACTGATTTTTTTAGGGATTGATCACTTGTATATTTCTTAACTTCTGCAATATCAGTTATGCTCTCTCTTTTTGTAATATCAGTTGTGTCCATAGTTCTACACTTTCGCAATATCAGTTATGTCTCTACTTTAGCCTTCGTCCTATTTGAGAAGTTTCTACTACTCAACTCGTCGCGATCCTAGCCTTTTACCTTTTAGGCGTTGCAAAAATATGACAAAAAAAGGCATGCAAATGCAAACTAAAAGGATTTTCTCTAAAAAAAACGATCAATCAAGAGCACATATCGAGAGACTTTGTACATCTAGGGTTTCTTTCAACTTACTAAAAATGTGGCAGGTAAACTTGGACAGTATAGGAGGATATGAGCATTGGAGCCATTCGTTCATAGGATTATCCTTTAAATAAAGCTACTTAGATTTGACGAATTCGAATTTCTTATTACAGCCATAGGAGATTTGGATATCTTTTGGGATAGACTATTGGACTGCTTCTTATCAGGAAAAAAATACTAATTTAATTTTGAATGAGCATGTGATAGTCCTATCCATGGTTCCTCTGAAAGGGACAGCCTTCGGCAAAAATGGGACCTTCTCATGTAATTGCAGATATCTCATTTTTGCCTTCTGAGTCAAATTGTATATTAATAACATATAACATATCAATTTGTATGTCGGCACCATACACATCAACATCAGAATGACTTTAGGGTTTGAACGTGTAAGCAAAGTGAACTTTTTTTCTTGTCTCCTCACACATCTCTTCTTGCATGCATACTCGGGCATGGTCGTCGTCGGAATAAGTGGAGCTTATCTCAGGATAAGGGAACTTCATCCCGAAGCAAGCCACCCAGAATAAATAGTCACATTGTCCATTATTTCTGTCTACAATATTTATTCCTTTCGTTATCTTTCAAACCAACCACTCACTCTAGGGTTCTATTCTCTCTCTTGTCTCAAAGGATAATGTGGCTAACTTGATAAGGGAGAAAAGGTCTTTGGGGAAGAATAGACCTCAGAACAAAGGTGTCCCCAAACTGAATAAAGATGATATTTGACTCTTGGGCTGTTCGGGACAGAAATAATGGTGGTGAGATAAGCATTGTTTCTGTTGGTTTAGAGGGAGAGGATAATGACGAATAAGCGTAGATGAGGATGGATAAGATGTAGTTATTTTCTATTCTCTGTTTGGTTGGCACAAAAGGAATAAGGATGGATGATATTTGTAAGGAATAAGGATAGATAAAGTATGTAAGTTAGAGGAATGAGGTTGCGTGATGGCGAGGCTGAGGGATAAACTATCCCTCCTTCCATGAGAAAGGCTCCATGGCGCAAATAACGAGAATCACATGACAGGTAGGAAGTCAGGGCGAACCCGCCCTTATACTTCCCTATTCCTCGTGCTATGATGCAAACAAATAGCCCTTAAGGAGATTTTTACACCACTGCTCTTGTAAACTTTGCCAATTATGCAACAACCCATGCTTCTTCATATTTACCACACAACCCCTGCAAACTTACTCAATCCTATACTGCAAGTGGCCAATGAGTCAGCAAGTTTGAAAGGGTTGTGAAGTGAGGTAAATGTGAAGAATACAAGGGCTGTCGCGTAATTCGTGAAATTTACCAGGATAGTGGTGTAGGAATCCCTTGACTAAAATAACATGATATAGTTGGAAGGAGGCAGACGGATGAAGGGAGCTCGACCCGTGCACTGCGGGTCAGGATTAAAAGCCATGGATTTGAAATGACCAGAGGAAGATCTCTCGTTGTAGGTGGTTTCCTAGCAAAGGACGATGTTTCAACCTACGACGAAGGTATGAGAAGCAGGGATAACCTTGTCAGAGGGATCCGGAAAGACCAAAGAAATGTTGGAAGGAAACTATTAAAACTGATGCAGCTTTTTTCAGATCTAAGCCAAGTGGAAAAGACTTGCTTATTGCAGTTGTTCTCCATGCTCCATAAAAAGTGCTGTAACAAAAATATACTCCAAAAATGCTCAGTGCCCTTTCCACACAACTTGCCACGTGGGTATTAAATAAATACCAAACAGCATCAATACTAGCCCTTTACCTACCAGGCATTTCTTCTTCTTTAATTAAAGCAGGCAACGAGCTTTTTCAAAAGTCTGCCAAAAGTTAACGATCAATCAAGAAAATATGTATTAACGAGTTAGGAAGGACAAGCAATGTGGATGCTGCAAATTTCATGTCTCTTCATTCTATATCTATATGAATCACCAGTGAAATGAAAGATATCAAGTGAAAAGGTCTTAAGATTCACAACCGTCCATCAGTCTTGAGAAATGAACTGCAGCTGCCTCGATCTACAGATCGAGTTCAACTTGACAGTGATAGGGATTACGAAATATCCGTATATGATGCTTAAAGGAACCAAAAGAAACACAAGCTATTGTCAGGTACAGGAGTTGGATGAATGAATAAAGCGGCAAAAAAATAGAGCAATGTAATAGGAATTTCACAGTAGTGTCTCACGAACAAACAAAATGAAGGCCAATCGTCTGCCACGCTAACATAGTGAGTATAAGTACCATCTATCACAGCAGGCATATATGTATTGCACAAAACAGAACGAAGGGCTATATTTCATAGCACCAAGTACACATAGCATTGAGGAAGTACTCCCAGTTTATTTTCAACTTTGTTTCCATAAAACAGAGGGGGAAGGTTATTCTAACTCTACCCCAGATCTTATTTATATAGATAGGATGATTCTACATATTTAGTATACATTGCACATTAATATACACATCGAGGATCGTACCTGCATAACTGCATGCCATATTTACAATTGTCGTGATAACTGAGATTCTCTTCAACTCGTCATCAGATGCAGAAGCAGCAAATCCCACGTCAGTTGTCATTAGCTTCAACAGAACTCTCTCCTCTGATAATAGATCTAAATAGGCAGGTTAAATCACTAACAAATACAAATGTCATAAATAAACTGAAATATAAAAGCAATCAAATATACATTGAAAACCGCACAGAGGAAAAAACTGTCATATTGCACAAAAAGGAGCGTCATCCTGATTTTTTGAAGAAAAAGAGGGTAGGACGTCGAGAAAACGCCTACCCTGATGTCATCATGTTCATACGCTACGCAAAGCGAACCACAATCAATTGGCATATTTTAATTTAGATCCAAAAAAACCTACAAATGAGGAAGTCAAATTCAAACATCATATTGGTGTCATTTTTATTATTTAAAGTGAACTGACATTATTCATCTTGATAAGTGTGTGTGTGTGTGTCGGTGTGCATGTGCATGAATGCTTGTTTGCCTGTATCTGCTTGCAGGCATGTGTATCTGTACGTATTGCTATAAAACTCATGGATGGATGAGTAGATAGGTCAAACATATGAAGAAACCTGCTCCAGAGTCCTAATGGGGAAAGAATGCCTAACAAACTGGGTAGCCGATGTTCCCCATTAGAAAAAGGTAGTAAGAGCAACCATGTCATGCTCCAAAGGTGCAATATCTAAATAATGGGTTCCATAAAATATAAGCCAAATGATAGTCTAAAGAGTATTTTAGGTTTATACTTGTGTCGATAACTGAAGGATAATGAATAATTAAAAACAAGAATGCAATTCACTTAATTTTTTAAAATGCATAAATAAATAATCCCAATGCACACAAAAATCTTACATCCTTTTGGCTGACAGTCAAGCACCCCTTCATTTGCAGCTCAAATAGGACCATCAATCCGAAACTGGCAGAATTGCAGCAGCAACACCGAAGCAATCCTGTCTTTGCCCCGCTCAGTTGCGGAAGATTACCTTATTAGCAATCTGCATTAATGGCCCCAGGCTTTCAGGTGCAAACTTCCTTGCAAACAGGTATGAATAACTTGAGTTTGACCTTCGCAGTTCCGTAATAAGCTCCGCCGAGACTTCCTCTGGGCCATACGTATGTGGATGCCCATCTACACTCCCAGTCCAGTTAACCCGTGTGAGTGTGTAGTGACTGCATCCATCAGGATCCCCCATGGAGAGCAATGTGGGAAAGTAATGTTCTTCTGGGTAGCAAGAGTATTGGTATTCCTCGAGGCATGGGAGACGGAACTTTTTCCACAGCTTTTGATCATTGACGACCATCATTGCGTGCTTTCTGCTGAGAATGAAGAACTGAGAACCCACACGGAACTGGTCAAATGGAACCTCTGGCATCATCACATTGTCCCCTCGGGCAACATAACTATAACAAAAGATGGGTAGATTGAAAGGGAATATGTATTAAAGCATACAAAGCTCAAAACTAAGAAATGAAGGATTGGAAGGTGTATTTAGTTAACATTTCAAAAGACATGCAATGCACCAGGATGGTTTTAGCAACACATATAAGAAAAGAACAGCACCACACGTGGAAATGAGCCAGAGAAGCATTGCTAAGGCAAGACATACACTGGATATTACAGTAACTGACTGGATTTACCATTCCAACCACTAAATGGGGATGCCCCAACTTCTGTTATGGCATTCCACTAACCAAACAACAAGTCAATTTCGGATTTATCCCGATCAGTGAATATGCTACAGTGATATCCGTAATAAAAAAGAGAGGTCTCGAGAATAAAGCAACGGATTCTTCAACAGCCAAATAAATCTAGCATTCCAAGAGATAAATGTGGGTTTCCCAACTTCTTAGTAGGATTTTTCATCAACTAAACTATGCATAAAATTCTGGAACAAGCTGGATTATCACAAGCAAACGATCTATGGTACTAGCATCATTAATAAAAAGTTAAAAGATGCATCTTTTTTCTAGATTTCGCAACAACTAAAAACAGAATACTCATGTATTTTGACTGAGCTAATTTTGGCAGCATACCCGACTCGCAGCATACCTGACTCACAAAATTAGGACTCATTCAGCACAAACAAATCTGCAGAGAAGATTAAAAAGGGGCCTCCTTGACAAGACAGATGCGCAACTAAATATTCTGATTAGATATCTCATCAACCAAATTATGTCTCAAATTCTAGAACAAGTATACCTAGACTATTTGTATTACCACCAATAGAAAAAATACTACAGAAAACAGAAAAATAAGAGATCTAAAAAAAGATATCTTTCATGACCACAGCAACAACTACCAGTCTCCGCAGATGGAATATTGGCATACCGACCCAAAGAGGCAGTGATCACTGATCAGCAGAGAGGCTCTTAAGAAAACAAATCATGGCTATCATCATTAAATAAAAGTTACAAAAGAAATCTATTTTCTAAATTTTAGCAGCAAGTAGTAGCCGAATAACCCTTATTTGACTAAGCTAAATTTGGTACTATATCCTACCAATCAACCAAATTATGCCTCAAATAGGGGAACAAGTAGACTTAAACTATTGTGTTATCACCAACAAAAGAATAGAGCAAAAGCAGAAAAAGAAGGCAATGTTCACGATCAGAGCAACAAAAAAAAAGAGCCACAGCAGTGAGGATAGGGAAGAGAATTCTGGCATTCATTATGGAGGATCTCGAGGGAAAAAACTATGGCAGTATCATCAATATAAAAAGAACATGAAAAAAGTTATTATTTTTCCAAATCATACAACAACTCTGAAGCTGCGACCCGGGGACTGAGCAGATTGACCTAGGACGTACTCCCCAATCAAAATTTCCTTCTTTTCTAAAAGTATGAAACAAGCAATCAATAAAAACACAAAAGGAGGCATTTTGGCGGTACCGGTCACGGAGGCCAGGCTCGGCGGAGAGGATCTCAATGAAGCTGCGACCCGGGGGGGAACGGAGGAGGGCGTTGTAGGTGTAATTGAAGGAGTGGAGGGGGATGCAGTGCTGGGAGAGGAGGGCGAAGAACTGGTTGCGGGGGTCGTGGAGGAGGGCGTGGGCGAGGAGGCGGCGGGCTGCGGAGATGAGTGTGGGGGAGGCGCGGCGGGTGGGCCGAGAGGGGACGAAGCGAGAGGCGCGGAAGTTGCCGCCGGGTGGGGGGAAGGGGTGGTAGGGGTCGGAGTGGACGTAGACGTTAAAGAGGGGGGAATTGGGGAGGAAGAGATCCCAGAGAGGGGAGAAGGGGAGGTTGGAGTTGGTGAGGAAGAGGAGGGCCAGCTTGGGGGGGCGGTCGGAAGCGGGATGGTGGGGGAGGAGGGAGGCACGGCGGAGGAGGGAGAGGTCGGAGAGGGAGGGGGGGATAGGGAAGGAGGGCGGGGAGGGGAGGAGGAGGAGGAGAGGGGAGGAGGAGAGGAGGAGGAGGAGGAAGGCGAGGAGGAGGAAGGGGGAGGAGGAGGCGGATGGGGCGGAGGGCGAGGGCGGAGGGGAGGGCGGCGGAGGGAATCCCATCGGTGGGAGAAAGTGGAGTGGAGTTGGAGGGAAGGGAAGGGAAGGAGGGTTTTGGTGTTGGACAGAGCTCAACTTTGGAAATTGAAGAAGATGAAGTCCCAACTCCCAAAGAGAGTCACTATTAAGAGGTCAATTATGCTTTAATTAAGAATGTGAGTTTCCACCCAATTTGGTGGGAGTGGAAAGTGGAGTGGAGTTAAGGGAGGGAAGGGAAGAGAAGGGGGTTTTGGTGGACAGAGATTTGAGCGGACTTTGGGGAGGTGAAACGTACGCTGCAAGGGGTATGTGCAACAGAGTCTGCAGTAAGCTTTTGAGCTGCTCGATTTTGATCGAGCGGTTCGTATGATTTTACACTTTTTGTGAGCATGTATCGTGTAAAATCGTGCGAATCAATCGGTTCAAGCGACTGCAGTGGACACGGCACCACAATAGAGGATCCACTCTGTGACTTTGGAAATTGAAGAAGATGAAGTCCCAAGAGAGTCACTATTAAAAGGGTAAATATGCTTTGATTAAGAATGCGAGTTTTCCCCCAATCTCGACACATATGTTAGATAAATAATTTGTAGTTTAGAGAACGATTTACCCAACAAATTTTATTATTGTAATCGTAAAATTGGTCATCTACCATGTGATCATCGATTGAGATAGATCTGTGACATCTGACATACCAACAAACTCCTCTTGCCTATTCAAGCTTACTCCTCTTTCTCCTTGAAATATGTGTTTAGTTTCTACATTGTTGATTAAATATTCTATTATAAATTTTCATTGCATTCGAATTTTTGGCGGAACTATAATGCAAAAATAATATTTTCTTGCAAAGTAATCATTATCTTAATATTGTTTAGAAAATGTTGTTTAGTTGACAAATTGGTTGGATAATATCAGTACAAAATAATATTTATTTGAAAAAAGATATTTCAAATATTATTGCAAACTATTAACTTTTGACATTTTGTTATGAAAATATTATTTTCTGATGAATTGGTCATTACATTAGATCCTTTTTAAAAATAGCAAAGGAAGATTTTCGAGAATGAGTTTATGAAAAGTATCTTCTAATAGAAAGTAGTTTTCTTCAAAAATATATTTATGCATATTTACCACCAAATATCTTCCACCAAATATATACATTTGATAAAATTATTGGCACCAAATTTTGTATTTTTTCGATTTAATCAAAAGATTAAATTCTGCCTTAGTTTTTTATATTCTTGGATGTTATAGATTTTTTTAAAAATTTCTATTTAATCATTAAGATTGGACATTTATGTTTGTACAAATAGAAAAGATGATCCTTAAGATGTTATAATCATAGTCACTTGATTCTAATAAATTTCATATAGTTTGTATTGCTTAAGCATTTACGTACTCAGCATCTTAAGTGCTAAAAAAAGCTTCTATTCAATCGACTAATATTTCATAACTAATATAGTTAAAGTCAATACTAATAAGATTATCATGTTTATTTTATAAATCATATATAACTAATAAATTCAAATATCAAATTTTAAAATGACGGGGAAATATTCATAATTGACTATAGACATTATATTCACAATAATTTGATTCAAATAAGTTTAACGTTTAAGTTTTAGATCATTCAAGTGGCTACTTCGTTGGAACCTTATGTGTTAAGGAAAAGTTCCTGCCTCATCAGTTCATACTATGTCCTCAACTTAGTTAAAATCATCACTAATATGATTATGATGTTTCTTTTTCAATTCCTCTATATGATTATTAAATTTTTATCAAGATATATTACTAATATGTTAAAAAATCTTTATAGATAAAGATAATCACATTATTTTAATTAAAAAAATGGTTTCTAGTCATGAATTGTTGAAGTTATTATATAATTAATGCTTTACGCATTAACGAAGAGCTCTCACTTAATGTGCATCTACGGTCTAGATAACTTTTTAAAGTCGATACTTTTAGATTAAAATTTATCTTCTAAATTCTCATTCTTTATCCATAAAAACATGCTTTAAATTTGAGAATAAAATGTAGCAAGATCTTATTTAAGTATTAAAAGAGTTGTACATATAAATTGTTTGATATGAATTTCCTTGAAAATGTCTAGAATTGTTACTTTATAAATCTTCTAGGAAGAAGGAATCATGTACGATAATACAATAATAGTACACTATGATATAAAGGTGGATTATGATAATGATGAGTATATCTCTCATTTGTAGTTATGATGATCTATCGTCAAAGATATATACCATAGTTGGTTATCAAGAAAAGGACACTAAATTAAAAGCATTACATGGTTAAGAACATGATTACATGCATTTTATACAACCCTTCTTTAAGATGTTGTAATAAGTTTATTAATGATAAACATATATAGTTCACTTAGAATGATGCAACTAAAGTTAGAAATTGACGAGATTGATGTATCTCCTCATTCATCTCCTAAGCGAGATGTAATTATGGTGGATCACCACCAAGAGTGACTGCGAATTCAAGATTGGCATGAAGTAAGTGCGTGTGATATCCATGGAAAGTAACGAGGATCATATCGAAAGAGATTTTTATGATGATGACAATGATGACAAAGTCCCTGACAGAACTACTATGTACATCGATCACCTTACATAAAGATCACTGGTTTAATTGTCAATAAACCAATGGAAGATCATCTAATCAGCTATAACATGAATCTAGATTCTTTGGTTGAGTTGTCAGATTTTTTTGAAAATAAATATTGGATCTTTACTTCCTATGCAAAGGAGATACAATTCTAGAAGAATATTGAATAAATGTTGTGCGTACATCCCTTGGAACAGAAAATTGGGTGAACAAAGTTTCTTTCTTTTTTTGTCAACTAGGGATTTTTTGCCTTTTTTTGCACTTGCGGTCTAACTTTGGGTCCAAAAGTCTCTTTTTCTTCTAAATAGAGTCTAATCGGGCCAAGATGTCACCTCCATTTCCTTTTTTTAAAGGAGAAAGGAGGTATAGCCCCAAAAATAGAGCTCACCGCAATTTTATTCTTTAGTACACGATTACAAGATTACACGCCCATACAACACCAAACAACGAAACTACACGCTACTCCATGAAGCCAGCAAAGCCCTGCAGTGATCCAACACCCTCTCACAGATAGAAGGATGCCCTTTAAAGATTTCCTCATTTCTAGCACACCAAATGGCCCAGATGATGGCAAAGGGACGAACCATGTCCTCGTGAGAACTACCACAAGTCGTCCTAATCAAGCTCCAGTATGCCAAAAATAAAATCAATAGAGAATTTAATATCTAGAGCATGACTGATCGTGATCACTTTAGGGTCATATATGTGTGTGTGTGTGTGTGTGTGTGTGTGTGTATGTCTATGAGATGATTGTGCTCCTAATGACTATCCTTGGAGGCTTCGTGATACTTATCACAAATGTAGATTGTTGGGAAATATACATGAGTCATAGAGAGCATACTTGGCATAGTCAAGTTCTACTTAAAGATAATCATAATTGTATTTAAAATTCCATCTTATGTAGAAAGTATAATCATAGGGTAGTTTTTTTAATAATACAATTGCTAGAAAAGCATCTTATATTATAGGAAAGACCAATAGCAGGTCAAAAAAAGGCAAGCTAGAAGATAGTTGACAGAAAGGTGATCTTATTAGGTGAGCCAAGAAGGCAGAAAATCAATCTAGTTGACGTTAGTCCTAATCATCCTACCTCTCACTCACCCCTTTTATGTGTTAAGGACTAAAGTGAAATATCTTTGCTTTCTTTACAAGAACCCCAAGGGACGCACACTGACTAATAGGGTGGAGCATTGGGCCGGGCCGGCCCGGACCCAACCCTGACCCGACCCACAAAAGCCCGAGCCCGGCCCTGACCCGATACATATATGGGCCGGGCTCGGGCTCTCATATTTCCCAAATATCAATCTCGGGCCGGGCCCAGCCCGAACCCATGAAAACCTATGTTGGCCCGACCCGGCCCGCATCCCCTCCAACATGGTGCAATGGCAAGTTAATTTATGTAGCATATGGTTCAATTCGATCAAAGACAAAACGCTGGTTTGGATTAGAAGCATTATACGATGCAAATGGAAAAAAACTCAGAAACGAATCAATGATATTTTGCAAATTCCATTCTGAGTCTACCGTCAATAAAAGTGTTATAGTAGAAACTAGAGAACTACACAATCAAGCATCAAGAAAAGAATTAAAAAAATAAAGATTTACACAATCCACCACGTATCTTTTTATGCCGTCATGCTCATAACTATTGTTACGTGGTGACTGGTTATAATGTTCTCCATCACAACTTTTTGGAGATATTTGAATGTAATAGTTCTCGTCATTTGCATTTCGACTTGAGATTGCACCTGTAATCAATCCTCATCTACTCCGAGATCCATTGCACATACATGCATTGATGATTTGTAAATGGAACCATGCAAAATGTATTCGAAATTTAGTTCAATATAATATATTATTCTTTATTTGATCAACGTAAGTTTGTTTAATATTTGCAAAACTAAAACTTCTTTAGTTCCATAAATATGCGTGTATCAGAGGCAGACAACGTTATTGGACGCTTACATTTACATTAAAACCGTATATTTTAACAGAACTGGTGCAAACATGTTCGTTGCAACGTAAGGTACCAAACCAAATTGGGGGTGGGTCGAGCCCGGCCCGAACCCGAACCCGAGACCACGGGTCCTGGGCCGGGTGAGGGTTCTCAATTTACTAAAAAACACGGGCCTCGACCCGGCCCAAAACCCAAAAAAAATTAGTGGGTCCGGGCCGGGCTTTCTCGGGTTGGGCCGGGTCCAACCCAATGCTCCACCCTACTGACTATGATTCATACATACTAACAAAACCTCTCTCTACAAGGGGATTGATACCTTCTTACTACTCTCTCGCTTCCGAGACTACTTTCTCTAGTCTAAATAGGCTATGGCCGAGCAGGCAGCTAGGTCTGGAATATGAGACTCTAGTTGGACTTGACTCATGCCTATTATTTCATTCATTATCTTTCTTATCTACCCCTTTTCTATACTTACAGGATAAGGAACAAAGCCTTCACGTTCCACATCTCAAATGCTGAGATCTAATTGAATCATGGTTCCAAGTATAATAAAAAATGACAGTCCAAAAATGTAATGTTATCATCAGTTATAATAAGACATGGGTGAAGCAAGTATATATGGATAATACATATGCTGATATATTACTGGGACTTTCTTATTGTTATCCAATTCTAAGCACTAATGCAACCCATTTATTAAACAATTTGGTAAACACTTCTAGTCACTTGTTGGTTGATGTAAATAGTGACTTATTCCATGTCTTCTTTATGGCTGTGGAAAGGGTATATAAATTATAACTCAACCAACTGTGACAACTTTTATTTGATAAGTGCTTGTTTTACTAGAGTGAAGAATTTGCTCCCTGATATGTTCCTTTGGATCATTATCATTAAGAGGAAGTAAATTTATGTTTCATGCAAGACAATACACATCTTAACAGTAATACCAATAAGTGGTCATAGAAGAAATTTTAAAGCATTGCTATAATGACTAATAAATTTGGGAACTATAAAATGATACAACATACATGATCATGAATAAATGGCGGTTTCCATTAAAATAACTACATAATAAACTTGTCTAAAAATTTAAATGGTTTCTCTAAAGGGATTAGATAATTTTTCCATTTTAACTCTGACTCTAGTTGTCTTTCATGGCAGTACCACAATAAATATTTTATGATGTGCTACTTAAAGGGAGTCATATTCTACCACAGTATAATAAAATTGCAAAAACATAGACTTCATACAAATGCATGATATTTCTGATGTTAGATGTAGTGAACATTTAGTGTGTACATGTGGATTCATGCAAACAAATATCGTAACATGTCATTATTGTATGTGGTTTTATAAATGTCAACATTGAGAAAATTAATAAAATCTCATGATATTACATGTCAGATTTGTTCCCATAGTTATTTTCCCACTCAATTTTTTTATTGTCAATTTTGGTGTGGTATAAAGTAATCACCAATGATGTCAATGAATGTAATTTTCAAGCCTAGTGTTTATCACATAATAGAGGTTTTAAAAAAGATTTTGTTATTATTAAACCTCAAATTTGTTTTCAAATAAGATTGAATGTGAATTATTTTTCTATCTTAGCATAGATTAAGGGTCGGATATGATGGGCAAACTTTCAATTGTGGAACATGTGCAAAACACTTAACAATATAGTATCTATATGTTTTTGTGTCTTTTATGGGATACTTGTGAACTTTTTATGTGTTTTAAATTTTTTTTATTTTATGTATACTTATTTATATATTGATATAGATTTGGATTTTATCATATATATTTTTATTATTGTTTATTATACATAAATTTTATTATATTTTTAATTTAAAAATTTTAAACTTCTTATAAAAATATATGTTTTAATTTTGAAAACAAATGATATTTAAGATATAAAGAATCTTTTTATTTTCTAATATAGGCGTAAAATACTCAAAATTTGAAACTATTTTTATGTTTTATATTTTTTACTTTTTAAAATTTTCAGAAATTTGTGAGGTTTTTAAAGGATTTATAATTATTGTATTTTTGGAAACAATTCTAATTAAGTTAGAAGATGACTTTTAAATTTTTTGAATTTTCTAGATTTTATACATTTTTAGAAAATTTTGAATATTTTAGGACTTTATAGTATATTCCATATTTTTAGTTGGTTTTTGGATATTTTTTAGCTTATATTAAAATCTATGTAATATAGATCTTGAATTTTTTTATGATAGTTACGACTTTTTAATGAGTTTATTATTATATTTTTATATTGACATGCATTTAAATTTATAAAGGTAATAAACGATAATAGTTTTTAATTAAAATTTATAATTTTACTATGCAATATGTAGTAGTTTTAGGCATTTTTAGTTTTCCATGTTTTATATATTTTTATTATTTTATAAGTTTTAGAAATTTATTGATTTAAAGCAATGGACATTATATCTGTTTTGGACAACTTTTTGTTTATATATAAGGGAAGTATGATTTTTGGGGTTTTTATTCTATGGTGTAGACTTTGGCATTTAAACCCAACCTCTAGATATTAACTAAGGAAAAATAAAAAATAAAATCAAAAGGAGACCTAAAATATTATAAAAATAAGAAATGCATCTTGAGTTATTTACATGCGAACTCTTAATGAAGTTTGAAAATGCAATTAAAATGCAACCTAAAAGTACTGCATCCTGTTGATATCTTTGAGAGAATTTAGTGACATATTTTTGGGAGATTTTTCACTACGATCTATAATTATACATGTGTTTTACATTTTGGATATGGATTGTTATATATATATGATTAATGGAAATGTTGTAGTATTCATTTCATGTTATTTGTTTATACTATTATTGAATATTTCAAATGTTAATATAATGTGCATGACATGAGTTTGCTAAGCATCAAAATTCATGGGAAAATTGGATAGTGGGACTAATACCGCCCTCCCATCAGTCCCAATAGTTGAAGAGGTAGGGCGACAATGATCCCTTTCATTATCCTTAATCTTTAGACCCTTAATCGTGGACGAAAACTTGAACCTTGAGTTAATGGAATCATCGTAGCTTAATTCACATAATCATAGAAAATCAAGTAAGAACCTTGATAAACAGGATTTGTCAAGGGTCTAGGAATCTCGCAAGGAGAGAGATCCAGTCGTTGCATTGATCGCTCAACAAACCTCAGTTAGTCAACAATTAACCCACAATATGAATAAAGCAATGAATAGCAAAAATGAGTTAAAATTTATTATAACTCTATTTGCAAATGTGTATAGGTGTAAGCATGTGTAGAGGTCGAACACTGGGAGCAAACGGGAGAAGGAGGTAACATAGATGCACACAAAAATTCTGTCTTTTATCTCTTGTTAAATTATTATTTTTGCGGGTTTTTAATTTTATATTTTTTATTTTATTTTTGGGTTTTAAAATTTTGTATTTTCTTTTATATTTTTCAATTTTTATATTTCTTTTTATTTAAATATAATATATATATACATATATGTATGTATATATATGTACAACAAAAGGAATATATATGCTATATGGATAAAAATATATAAAAATATGTAAAATTCAGTAAATATAATGTTTTGTTATTTTTATATTTTTTTTCTATTTTTTGTTATTTTCTATTACTTATGCTATTTTTTTATGTATTTTTATGGTAAAAAATATCCCAAATAAGGGATTAATACATATTCTGAAATTAGTTTGGGTTTCAAAAGAAATAAATAGGTATAAAAAGTACCCAAATAAATTTTAAGATATAAATAATAATATATAGATAATTATAAAATAGAAAAACATATTTTGGTATTTTTTGGATTTTTATATTTATTTTGTTGGATTTTAGAGCTTTATGATTTTTTTCTTTTTCTATTTTAGGGGTTTTTGTTTTTTATCTCAATAAATATCAAAATAGTCTATATATATTTTTTGTGATTTTTCAAAACATTTTTATATTTTTTTGGAATTTTTATATGTAAATATGGTAAAAAGAGGCTCATTTTTATTTTTAATAAATAGAGAAAATGTAAAAAATGCCAACTAAAATATAGGTGTGAATCTACAAGGCATAAAGCATTTATCCCTATTTTTGTGGATTTTTAGGAGTCCTGGCAGGGGTGTTTTTGCAAATAAAATAAAGTCCAGGTGGGTTTATGCAAATACACCAAAAATTTACAACGTGATTAAAATTTTAATGCATTGTTTAACAATAACAAAATCCGACAGGACTTACATCAAAATACCCTTCACGTGGGACAACACGTGACGCACACTAAGAGGACCAAAATGCAAATATCAAAAAGTTCAGAGACCTCGCATTAAATTTTACAAAAATATATAACGTTAGTTTGAATTTATTGGACTAACTCATAAATACAAAAATTTTCAGGGGCATACATGCAAATTTGCCACATCGCGTGGGACGGCACATGAGGTGACATGGATTGGATCTAATTGCAATTTACGGAAAGTGTAGGGATCCATTTACAAAATTTACAATTATTTATAAACATTAACTTTTAATTGCAGGACTGAATAATAAATACAAAAAATGCAGGGCAGAGTATGCAATTTACCCCTTAATAGTGTGCAGGCGGATGGCTGGGATGGCTTCACTAATACACGTATCCACTCCACAACGGTCGATGACGCTTCGCAAATCAATGGTCGAGATTAGATCACTTATCGCGATCGGACGGTGAAGACGTGGCATGATCCGACGGTTGCTGCTACATCTGGAACCTCCTTCTTGATCAGACGGTTAGGAGGCATGGTTGACGAACAGGGAAGAACACTTTCTTGGGCGAGGTTCTCCGGCGAGATTTCTCTCCTCTGACGGCCTTTGCTGCTCCAAGGGGTCCCAAAAGCTTCCTGGCAGGTGTTTCT
Source organism: Ottelia alismoides (assembly GCA_037367405.1). Classification (NCBI taxonomy): domain Eukaryota; kingdom Viridiplantae; phylum Streptophyta; class Magnoliopsida; order Alismatales; family Hydrocharitaceae; genus Ottelia; species Ottelia alismoides. The sequence continues at coordinate 286,333 of JAZKJV010004231.1, read as the reverse complement.
ATCTCCTAGGGTCAAAAAATAGCACGAGGGGGACCGAAGCTCCTCCGCGAGGTCGGGGAAGACGAGGAGCCCTAGGTACCTCCGGCATTGCTTGAATTCGACTCCTGGCACTCATTTGAGCGCCTATCCTGCATAGAAAGAACGAGTGGCTCGAGGGTTTCGACATTGACCTAAGATGAAGCTGAAATGCATAGAGGGTGAGATGGGCGATGAAGCTCCATCGAGGAGTGGTAGATTGGCTTCGATTCGCAGAACCCGAGGGTTTCTGGTTAGATACGGGTGGTGGGTAGGTGCAGAAATATAAGGTGAACAAAGATGAGGTGGTCAGTTGGTCGATCAACAGCGGAGTCACGGTAGAATCGTTCGTCGGAGCGGAGCTCCGATGAACTACAAACAGTGGATTTTACGCTAAATATACACACTAATCACTAATCTAATTGCATAATTAAAAAGTTGGAACGAAATTATATCTAAAATGAATAAAGTGCGTAGCTCATACCTGGCCGGAGCCAAGGAGTAGAGACATCGCTGGAGTGCCGCCATGGGTGCACCTCCTCCATCCGCGAGCCGCCGTAGAGCTCAAGGGACCTCCCCTTATCACGGGGATGCACGCTAGGCCAAGCCCAGAGGCTTTATGACTTATGAAATGACCAAATTTGGAAGAGGTGGGAGAATGTTTTATTTATAGACATAACGAGCACCCTTATTTAACCAGGCGATTGTGAAGAATCGGTGATATGTACAAGAGTTCTGAAGATCTGGCGTGGATTTATGATGATCCATGATGATTTTTGTTGAAGGAGTCAAGGGCGATTAATGTACGGATCGTGCGATGAAATCGTGAGAATGGACAGTTCTGACGGGCCAGGTAGCAGATGGGACATTTGACCCGAGGTCAACAGTCCCTGTGCAGCCATTGGGCCACGCATGTCGCTAAACGACAAAACATGGCATATTATTAAAAAATAATTAATTTTAAATAGTAAATGATTTTATTATTTTTTGAATATAAAATAAAAATGTATATTATTTATGTAGTATTTTATTATGTTTTTTATTTATTTTTTGGCTTTATTTATTACTAGTTAATTTTTATTGGTGTATTTATAGGTATATTCATCTATGTTTTTTGCATTTTTATTTTATTTTGTATATTTTATTTTATTATTTTATTATATATTTATGAATTATTTTTGTGAGTATAAATATATCTTTATTTTATTTTTATGATGTAATTTGTACACTTAAATAAATAGATATGTGAATTGTATAGGTATATTTATAGGTATACCTATATTTTATATACATCTTTTTATTTTAATGTATTTTAATGAGTTTTATTGTGGTTTTTATTTTTTAGTATAATATAGATAATATTTACAATATTATAAAATATGAAGAATAAATAATGAAAGTATATATTTTCCCTTTTATTTATATACATGCATAACATGGGTATTTTATCTATGTTTTCACATAGGTTTATTTTATTTTTTATTTTATTTTTGGTTTTATTTTAATTTTAATATGCACACGTGTTATGAATAATGTTTACAAAATTATAAAAATATGAATTTGTAAAATAATAAATAATGAATAAAATGAATATTTTAATCAGAGTAATATACAATATGAGCCTAAAATCTAACTTTCAAACAGTAACTCCAAAAAATATAAAACCATCACCTTTAAGTAGCTTGTGAAAAGTTATATACAATTAGAGGTGATTTTAATATATTTTGATTTTTTGAAAGATATGGGTCTGTGAAGTTTGGTTTTTGGCTCCTTATTTTGTGTATAAAATGAACATTGTGTATTATATTTGTACAAACTCAATTTTGTATTTTTATTTACATTATTATCTACAACTTTCATGTACAAAGTTTCTTTATTTTATGCATAAATAATAAAGAATAAATAGGTGACAAAAATGCATACTTAAAGAATACATGAATGTCATTTTTATTCCATTTTTTGGCCCTTATCTTCCTCTACTTTATTCCTTGTCGACCAACTGAATTCTTGACTTGGTCTTGGGGTTTAGGGTCATAAAATATTTTCCATATTTTATTCCCTTTTCTTTTCTTCTCTTTATTCTCTAATTTTGGTATCAAAAACCTTATTTTATATACAAATAATACATTAAATAATGAATGCTATTATGCATAAATTAATGCTATTTATATGCATTAGGTAGGGTTTTTATTGCTAAAATGATAGAATAAAGGTGATGAAGTGGAGACTCATCAAGCCTTCCTCTGAGGATTCAATTTTCATAAGCCATCAGCAATTTTGAAATAAATAAAAAACCATATCATTACTTCTTAAGTGCCATGTTTATGAGTTCGAAGACTCCTTGGCCCTTACAACATGTCCAAGACTTCCTTACTATGCATGACATTGTAAATTTTGCTGGTATAGTATAGGAACATATTTACATGAAAGATTTTCATTTTCTTTTAAGAAAAAGGGTAATCAATGACTTCATAATTATGAGACATTGATTATTACTTTGACTTCCCTTAGAGAGGTATTTCTATTTCTTTCCATAATCTCTTAATAAATAAATATTCTCTTTTTCTAAGGCATAACAAATAGTTTTATGAAGCATGAGAAAGATTTAATTATTTATAGAGGAAATACCCTCATCATGGAATCAAGCTGTTGATATTATCCAATTTTTTGTGATGTTTTATTTAAACCATTCTGAAGAGTTATTGATGATTCTTGTGAGGGGAATTACATTAATTAAGGAGAGAATCATGTCTTGTCACTTTTTCTGAAGTCAAGGATAAACATTTATTAATATTTTTTTAATGGAGAACAAGACATAAGGAACTATCAACACCGTAGAGTATGACACTACAATATTGATTCTTCCATACAAAACCTACTATTGATTGCTCATAAGCTAGACAAGATGGAGTTGTTAGAAAATAAATGGACATAATCAAAATAATAAGAAATATAACCCTTGAAAAAACTCATGAACAATATTTATCCTTTGACAACGAGTGTAAATCTTGCTACTTTGGACCAACCCATATCATTAGATGATTTTCTGGATTCAAAAGCAAAAAATGAATGTGTATCACTGATGAACCGCTAATTGACATAGTTAATGACATCAAATTGTAGTACAACTACTTAGCAATCTATCAGAAGCTGAGCTCGAGGAGGGGCTTGGTTAGAATAAAATAATGTTTAACCTAAGCAAGCCAAACTCGAACTCAGGGACACAAGCTACCCTAATGACTATTCATATCGTAATATATACGTTAAGTGATTAATTTATCTACCTAGGTGAACCTTGAACAAACAAATGCGATGCAATACAATAATTATGCCATTGAATGCATTTTTATGGAATTTTATGCAAGTTTAAATGAGGTGACTAATGCAACATAATGAGATGATATGCATACAAATATGCATGCACAAATAACCTCCTAAACAATCAGGAAATTGAGCAAGATATATACAATTGACTTCATTAACATTTGATGAAGAAATAGCTCCAATTTCCATTAATGGCATTTAAATAAGCAAGCAAAGTGACACATGATACCCAAATAAGTGGTTATATTCCAAGTGTCAAATCATGAGTTTAATGGTACCGTTAGCTAGATAATGAAATAAGCATTAAAATGCAATTAGAATCACTGAAAATAAGTTCACATGCTCAAGATATAAGCAAAATTGTCCAGGGGCATAATTGTAAATAAAAGCATGGAAATAAATGCAAGAAACTTCACAAACAAACTCATGAGGGGCATTTTTGCAAATAGGAAAAACTGTCGGAACTTCCCTGAAACTTACCCGGGCCCACCACGTGAGGCATGCATACCTAAGACCCATCTATGAATCTGGGGAACTACGAGTTGGCTGCAAATGGCCCTGCCCGCACATGCCAAGCATGCGCGCACATGCTCAGAGCTAGGGTTGGTCAGATACAGGTGGTGGCTTGGGCAAGTAGATTGCACGGGTGCTTCAGAGCACGCTCGATCCCACCGAACCGAGTGGGTTATGGCAGAAGCTGGGGCGTCATTGAGGTCGTCCAATCCTCATGATTGGACGGTGCATGTGGCACACGCCATTCTCCTCCTCCGCCTTCATGAGGCGGCGATGGCCATGCTCCATTGATATCTCCTTCGCTCTTCCACATCCTAGATGCCCCGCTGAGGGTTCGATCACTACTGCAAGTTGGCCGCAAAGGTCGTCGTGATTCGGGGAAGCGATGAGGAGGTATGGATCATGTATTCTATGAAGGTTCACTGTAGTATCTGCTCTAGAATGGAGAGTGATGTGGAGCTCCGACTAATGAGGAATTGACCTACAAAATGGGGTAAGGTGTATAGATGAAGTATGAAGATGATGTGCATGCATAAGTGGAGTGGAATGGGGCTGAGAGGGGGCATTGAAGGTAGAGGCCTGATGTATCCTCCACCATGAAGATGGAGGAAGAGGATCGACATGGAGAGGGCTCTGGAGGAACGGATGAGGTGAGTGAAGCCTTCCGTGAGGATCATTGATCCTCGATGAAGGTGGGGAACTGGTCAAAGTGCGGTGAGGTGCTCTATACAAGGACGAGAAAAGACCCAATCAAAAAGGAAGAAAGTCTTACCTAGAGGATTGAAGAACATACGGGGGTGATTAGAATGGCTTGGACTGAGCTTCGATTGGATCTCGGGTGTTTACTCGGCCTTGGCAGCCGCACTAGGGAACTCAACGACCATGAACATGGTTGTGACATGGTCATTCAACCATGGGTCATCTCTAGATGTTTTGTCCCATTGTCGCACTTCAATCTATCTCCCCCTGTCATGGAGAGGGGGAGAAAGCTTGGGTGGAGCTTTTGATAAAGGTGAACAGGACAAATCATGATGGTTAAGGGATATGTGAAGGGAGTTCAACGAAAGTTCCCAGGATGTTTGACGTCGAAGACCAACTGCTGGCAGTTGCCCTAGAAGATAAGTCATTGAGGATAGATGGTACGTCGTGAGAGAGGATGGTTTGGTCTATGATGGGGATGTGGAGTGAGGTTATGATGCTTCATGGGGATATTAGAAGAAAGTGGAGAAGATGACGGGTTGACGAGGAGTGATGTGAAAGAGGAGAACGATTAGAGGAGGAAGATGAGTCGAGGGCCATTGGATCATGCAATACAACGGTCCATAGCACGACACTGAGGGAGGGATCCAATCAGATCAGAGGATCATATCCAAGGGTGGAGAATGGTAGGATGCTTGACGGGCTTAGGAGCGTCTCATTAAAGTGATTAGTTGAATCATGTGTGCTTTAGAAAGGGACAAAGGGTTGGACCACATGGCTCAACCAGAGGGAGCCACATGGCACAACAACAACAAAGCCTTTTCCTACAATTAAGTAGGGTCGGCTACATGGATTCTTTGCCTCCATTCAGATCTATCTTAGGTCAATCCCGAACTTATATCCACAAAACTAAGATCCCTTTGTATGGTCTCTTTCAAACACTTCTTGGGTCGTCCACACCCTCTCTTAGCCGGCTCAACATCCCAACACTCACATCTCTTAACTGGTGCATCAGTTGATCTTCTTTACAAATGACTAAACCATCTTAAGCAGTTTTCTCGCATCTTATCCTCGATCAGAGCTACACCAACTTTCTTTCTGATTGCATCATTCCGAATCTGATTTTTACGTGTGTGTCCACACACCCACCTTAACATTTTCATTTCTACTACAACCATTCTCTGTAAATGTTTACGGTTCACAGACCAACATTCAGATCCATAGAGCATAGTAGGTCTCACAGCTGATTTGTAAAACTTTCCTTTAATTTTTAAAGGAATTTTCTTATCACATAGCACAAAGAGGCTCCTCTCCACTTTATCCAGCCTGTATTTATTCTATTAATAACATCTCCATCAATTTCCCCATCATGTTGCAAAATAGATCCCAGATACCTAAAAGAATCTCTCTTCTGAATGTTATCATCACCAATCTTCACCTCGATTCCTTCACCATTGCTTCCATCAAAGATGCACTCCATATATTCCATCTTAGCCCTACTTACACGAAATCCTTTACTCTCCAACTCATGTCTCCATACTTCAAGCTTCTCATTTACTCCATCTCTAGTTTCGCCAATCAACACAATATCATCAGCAAATAGCATAGACCAAGGTAAATCACTCTGAATGTGACTTGTCAACTCGTCCATAATCAAAGTAAAAAGAAATGGACTGAAGGTTGAACCTAGATGTAAACCAATGTTGATGTCAAATAGCCCGTCTTCCCAGACAGGGTCCTTACACAAGATAAAGCCCTATCATTGACGGATCCGAAAATGCCAAGTTAAGAGGGTGTTTTTATTTGTCGTGCGTTGTAGGTGGCAATCGGAAACGGTCAAGAAAATAACCACACAAAATATTTGTCAATTTGATTAATACGGTTTTATGTTTATTTTACTTGGGCAAGTCCCAAAGTCGATCACAAGGAGGCAAAGGAACAACCTAGAGTTATGTCTATCAAAGTTCGTGCGCGGTTTTCGAAGCAGTCTTTTTTGGAATTTTTGGATGCAATATTAATTTTTTTATGAATTTTTAAATGCAAACAGGATGAATTTCAATATTTAATGATGATAAATACTAAACCTACTTATTTTCAAGGATCAAAATTATCTAAGATCTATTACTAGGTGATTGATCTCAGAAAAATCCTGAACCTCGAAAATGTGAGATCTAGTACCTATTAAAAATTAAACACTGAAATATGCAAAATGATTTTTACAGGGCAAATTATGGATGAAAATGCAATTCTTTTTGGGCACAATGTCAAGCACAATTAACTCTACAATATATGATTTTTCGAGAATTTTTAGAGCAATAGTTAATCCAATATGAATTTTAGAGCACAGAATGGGCAAAATATGTAAATTTTCACAAAATAATTATTTATCAATTAACCATCAATCACAAAAATTCCCACAATATGTCAAAGTGTAGAGAATTAATTGACAAACAAAATGCTATTTTTGAATAAATAAAATAAGACTCAGAAGAGGTTCAAAACAAAGTGGAAATACAGGGGTACCGATGCAATTTAAAAAAATAAATAAAATGTAGAAGGGGGGACTGAAATGTAAATACCAATAACTGTGGGCCTTTGCTTGCAAAATTCCCATAGCACATGACCCCTGGGGTAGATGGACTGAGCTGCGAATCAGGGGGTCTTCGGGGGGCTTTGTGCAATTCTCCCACGGTCACGTGCGGAGCACTGACCTGGGTGACGCAAGGTCGACGTTCCCCATGCACGCGCCTTGCGCGTGTTGGGGCCTCGGGCTGTGTGCCTGAAGGTGGAGCGGAGGGTGGTGGGCTGCCCAGGCGGAGGAGTTTGGCGGAGTCGCGGGCGGTGTAGCGACGTTGGAGGCGGTGTCGATTGGAGCAGATGAAGGCGGAGGTGCGGAAGGCGTGGCGGTGCTGGTGGTTGTCGTTGATGAGGTTGAAGACGAAGCTGGGAGGCGATAGGGTGGTCTCGTGGAGGTAGTTGTCGATGGAGAACGTCGGGCTCGAGGCAGAGGAGAACGACGAATGCGGGGAAGATGGAGTGGCGGAGATGTACGGTGACCACGGTGAAGAGGAGCTCAACAGAGATAAAGAGAGAGAGAGAGAAGATACCTGGAGAAGGGGCTCGACGGCGTAGCTGCCGGAGCGAAGCAGCAGCGGAGTAGCTTTGCTGCGACGAGGGCGTGAAGTCCTTGGACCACGTCGGCAAGGGTTGGCTGTCACGACCTCCTTGAGAACGGCGGATGAGAGAAGAGGGATGGCGGCGTGGTTCCTTAAATAGGGTAGAAGGGTGCTCGGCGATGCAGAGGATCTGACTGGGATTTGACGACGGTGATGGGCGATTCACGGCGGAGCAAATCGCGGCGAAATCGCGGGGAGATCTGTGATGGAAGGCAGTGCGAGATGTGCGGAGGAGGAGGCCGGAGAAAATCATGGGGCGGCGAAGCTCCAATTGGGAAAGGAGGGTGGGAGGAGGACGATGCACATGGGCCGTCCGATCGGGCACGATCGGACGGCCCGCAGAGGACCACGTGGCATGCAAGGGGACAAGAGAAGCTCCGCACGTGCACCCATTTTATTATTATTTTTATTTATTTTATAAAACAAATTAATAAATATACGAAAAATGACTGACACGTGGCGGCACCAGGTGCTGCCACGTGTCAGCACCAGAAAATTCGGAAAATAAATACTTTAAAAAATAGATGACCTCGGATCAAAAAAGTTTCTTCACAAAATTGCTCGTCTTGATGAGATCTACAACTTTCGTAAAGATCACAAAACCAAAATCGATCATTTGCACAAAGTGGTATTTTGGGTATCCCATGTACATAAAACACCTTGATTTTGGGGTTTTGTAATTTTTATGTCAATTTTAGATTAGATAAAAATCCGGAAAAAATATGATAAATCCGAGATAAATAATTACATATTAATATATATTTTTTGGATTTTTATTAATCAATAAAATATGTACATAAAATATTAGATCAAAAACTACTAAATTATACAGTATACAAAAGAGGCCCAAAAACCAACTTTCACATATGAGCTCCGATTCACTTGAACTTGATCTTGTTTTGAAGGTAATTGAATGAACATTAGTTTAAAAGTGAGTAGGATTCAATCGGACACTGGATGATGAAGATATGAGGTTTTAGTCCGAAAATCCTGAAACTAGGGTTTGGGTTTTTGGTCCACTTATATGGGTTAGTTAATTTTTTGTATTTTTTCTTTATTCTTGTTAGTGATATGTACACAGTGGAAGTGGTTTTGGGTCATTCGGAGTTAGCATGAATGAGTTAAAAATCCGGGAAGTTAGGCTATTTATAGGTCATTTTTGGCTTGGATTTTTGGGTTCTTATTTTGTGCAGAAATTTGTGCTAAAGTGCCATTCTTATGAAAACATGCATGAATGCTAATTATGCATAATAGATGCAGAAATGATGTTGATTTTGAGGGATTTGAGCTTAATAAATGAGATTTAGAGTGATGAATTCGAGATTCAACATCCCCCCATACTTAAAGCATGCTCGTCCCTAAGCATCAAAAAGAAATGCCATGAAGTGAAATGAGATTGGGTTCCATACCAAGACCATGAGTTGAAGGTGAAAGTGAATCTAGACTCAATCTTTGGATTAATAGCGTGGCGGAACTTCTGTGAGATTTAGAATTTTAAAATCAACAGCCCTCAAGTTCTACATATCATCGTGACAATTTCGGCTCAGAAGTCATCTTAGATCAATTGTCTTCCAAAGAATACCCTATTAACATTGAACAATCGACTCTTGTGTGTGAAAGGTTTTAGCTCTTCCACCCCAGCATGCCGGACTACCGTGTAAACCTCCTCTCCAGTAACTCGTCCTCGGGGAGTCAGGTATTTCCTTCTAAGGTCTGTCGTGCTGTGTTCACAACCGAATTGGGGGAGAAGTTAGAAGAAGGAGAAGAGAATTGGAGGGAGGCCAGTGTAGTCACCTCTCCTTGTGAAGATGGCCAGTGTAGCCGAGTCTCCACCAAGATCTGCAGGTTTCTTGAAGCTTGGACCTTTTGGTCATATATTTATTTGGTAGAATGCTTCTTTTTATTTGGAATTTTTGGTGGTTCTGCTTGGATCTTGTTGTGCCCCTACGGATATAGAATCTTTTGTTTCCGTACATTTTTTGGGGTCTTAGAAAAAATTGTGCCCAGTCGTCCATCCCTTATCCGAAGCTTTATTTCAACCTGTACTCCGGTCTTTAGATTTCCATGCTACCAGAAAAGAAACTCACACAGTCTTCCAACATCCTGTTTGAGTTAAGCTAAGTGCATAGTGCGAGAGTACAAATTAATTCCTTATTCCATAGTTGTACCCAGAATGAAGAGACCAGGTTAGACACTAAGACTTAAACTATGTACATTGTCAAGTGGAACTTAAAGAATTAAGTCAATGACCTGAAGATTCTAAAATCCTATTTCTCGGTGAAGTTCCTCTGAAAATTAGGTGGATTAAGGTCAAGTCCAGACCACTCTCGGTTTCTACTCATAACTCGGTTCAGAACCCGATGACTTTTCATAGATGCAAATGAATGCAATGCTGGATGAAGTGCAGATGTGTGGAATGCAGACACATTTCTTTCTTTTGATTGATTTTTTTATGAAAGGGATTTCGTTGTTGTTTTTATGCAAAAATGAATAAGAAGCCATTTTTTTTCAAAAATTTTGGGCATAGTCAGTGTTAGTAGCAAAACTCTTTTTCTTTTCTTTTGTTGTTGTTGTTTTTTTTAAATTAATTACCCACCCTGTAAATACATATAGACTTATGTCAAAGTACGAGGTATGGCTAAAATATATACACAGTATATATACAGACCCCCCTATACTTAGCGAGTGTCGTGTCCTCAGAGTACAAGAAGCGTAAAGAAGACATAACTCGGGTTAAGCATAAAGAGTAAATTTTTGATATACAATGGTCAGTTCCCCTATACTTAGACTATGAATAGTCTACGTATAGAAGAAGAGCGCAAAAAAGGTGGTCGGGATATGTACATGAAGAGAATATATATAGGTGGGCGTCGGTTCCCCCTATACTTAGGCTCTGGTCATCCTAAGTATAAGAGAAAGGGGAAAATGGAGCGATTCGGGAAAAAGACTATGATGCAGAAAAATGGTATATACAGATAGCATCGGTCCCCCCTATACTTAGGCCTTGGCCTAAGTAGAGGAAGAAGTTGTACAAGGAGACCGATGTGGTCGGGAGGGAGGGTGGGTAGCCATTTGATGACTGGGAATTTCAGAGGGTCTAGATATCTCACAAGGCGAGAAATCCAGTCGCTGATTTGATCACTCCAAAATTCCCAAATCCATCAACAATTAACCAACAATGAAATATATGCAATTAATATAAAAAATGTGGAGCTAAAATTTATTATAACTCTACATGCAAGTGTGTATAGGTGTAAGCACAAGTAGAGGTCGAACACTGGGAGGCGAATGATTGAGTATGAATTTGGTTGCGCAATTATTCAATTCTTGGTTCATGTCCAATTCTTTATTGTTTTTGTGGGTTTTTAATTTTATATTTTTTATTTTGGTTTTTATAATTTTTATTTTGTTTTCATATTTTGTATTTTTTATTTTCTTTTTATATTTTTAATTATATAATATAGGTATATAAGAGAAGAGAGAGGAGTAATATATAAGGATATATATTTATATTAATACTCAATATATATTAGATATAACATTGTTTTTGGCTTTTTATATAATTATATATATTTTTTATTTTCTGATTTTTTCTAATTTTTATGTTTTTTTTCATTCCAAAAATATCCCAAATAAGGGCTTAAATATATAGGCCGAAGATAATGTGGGTTTTAAAATTATAAAATAAGTCTCAAAATTACCCAAATTAATTTTAATATGTAAATAATATTATATAGATAATTATAAAAGAAAAAAATATATTTTTGGTATTTTTCAAGGGTTTTTATATATTTTTTTTAGGATTTTGGAGCTTCTTGAAATTTTTATATTTTCTTTTTCTTATTTTTAGGGGTTTTCAATTTCTGGACTCAATATATATAAATACATCATATATAATATTTTTGTAATTTTTCAAAAACAATTTATATTTTTTAGGTATTTTATCATTTAAACAGTGATTATTTAGGCTCCATTTGAATTTTAAAAATTAGGTAAAATGCAAAAAATGCTTGTTAAAAATATGGGCGTGAAAGTACACTACATGAAGCATCTAACCTAATTTTTGTGGATTTTAGGAGCTACATAGCTATTTTTAATAAATACATAAAAGACGTAAAATTAAAATAGCCTAGCAGGGGCATTTTTGCAAATAAAATAACATGCAGGGGGTACAGTGCAAAATGACCAACTGAAATAAACATTCGTTTAAATTTTTGGAACTATTTTACAATTACAAAAATCTGTGAGGGGTTCATTGCAAAATTCACGCGCCTCACGTGGGACTGCACGTAAGGCGCGGAGGGACCATTTTGTAAATACTAGAACTACAGGGGCCCTTTTGCAAAAAGTACAATTTTATTTACACATGAAATTTATTTTACAGAATTAAAATCTAAATACAAAAAGGCGCGAGGCTATATGTGAACATTACCCCATTAGGCGCGCGATCCAACGACTGGGCTTCCTCCACTTGACACGCATCGCCTCCACGTTTGCCGATGCCGCTTCGCCGATGGAGGGCTGAGATTAGATCATCTGGGTTGATCTGACGGTCGGTGCAGAGCTCCGTCGAACGACGCTGATCACAACTGGGACTTCGTCTTCATCTGACGGCGGGGAGGGCGTCAGGAAGAACATGGAGGAAGGTTCGCCAGGGCGATCTTCCTCCGATGATCTCTCCGTACCCTGTCGGTCTCTACTGCTCCCAAAGATCCCTACACGTCGCAGGTGCTCCCAGCTAACCGTAGGAGGCTTCAGATTGGCCTGGAGGTCATCGGAGCGCCGCCACCAGGTCGATGTCGAGGTGGCGCTCCAGGTACCTCCGACGGGCATCGAAGAACACCTCCAGGTGCTCCAAAGCACCTTGTACCTGCACAAAATGAAACAAGGGACGAGGGCAAACTGCCTCGTCCCGTTAGAACTGAAAATGGATGAGGGATGCTTCGGGCGAGGATCTCCGGCGAACTGGTGGGAGAGGGAGATCTGGGAACCAGATCTGGTGAGGATCTGGGTGAGCGAAAGTGCCTGGGATGAAGGGAAATGAAAGGAGAAAAGAATGGAAGGGGAGGCGAGGTCGGTGAATGGCAGGAGCACCACTAATGGATTCGCCGAAGCGGAGCTCCGACGAACTACGGGGGCTCGATTCTACGCTATACCTAATAGCTAAACGCTAATCTAAAGAAGGAAACAAAATGTTAAAACTTAAACCTAAATAAAAATGAGTAAAGACGCAGCTCGTACTTGGCGAAACACCAAGGAGCAAAGGCCTCGCCGGAGCGGCGGCCTTGGGTGCAACCTCCGCCTATTCCAGCCGATTCAAGGTGCCGGCAGCGTCCTCCTGTCACGAGGAGCACAACCAAGACCGAATACGAGGGAGAAAATGGGTGAAGGCTGACCAAATTTTGCGGAGGAAGCGGAGGCTTCTTATTTATGAACATGGCGGCACCCTTATTTGACCGGGCTGTAGCGGCAAATCGACGATATGTACAAGGGTTCCAGAATCTCGGCGCGAATCTCGGATGATCAGAGAGTGTTTTTCATGAAGGGGCCAGGGATGAATGATGGATGGTTCATGCGCGAAAAAAGGGAGAAGACGGGTGGAAAAGATGGGTCGCGTCTAATTAGGCGGCTGGAAGTCGAGTTGACCGAGCGGTCAACGTTCGCAGGGACCTGATTTGTCCACGTCTGCACGAATTTGACTTATTATTTTAACATAATAAATGATTTTATTAGATTATGCTTATAAAATAAAAAATTTTTATTAATTAATGTAGTATTTATTTATTATTTTTATTTAATTTTTTTAATGTATTTCTTTGTGCGTTTATTTTAATAATGTGTTTATAAGTGTATTTACATGTATTTTGTATAATTTATTTTGTATATTTTATTTTACTATTTTATTTTATCATTTTATATAATTATAACTTATTTTTGTGAGTATAAATATAATTTATTTAATTGTTATGAGTTTATTTACATATTTAAATAAATAAGTTTATATACTATATAGGTATACTTATAGGTATTTTACCTATATTATATATACATTTTATTTATTTAATGAATTTTATTTGTTTTTATTTTGGATTTATATTTTTAATAAATTTTATGTAATATTTACAATATTATAAAAATATAGATGAATAAAGAATTAAAGAATAAAATCCCTTTTTATTTATAACATAGGTATTTTGCCTATGCATTGCATGGACTCATTTTATTTTACAAATTCTTTTTGGTTTTATTCTAATTTTAATGTATACATATGTTATAAATAATGTATATAAATTTATAAAAATATGAATTTGTAAAAATAATAGGTAAGGAATAAATTGAATATTTTAATCGGTATTATGTACAATAGTGGCCCAAAACCTAACTTTCACAGATGAACTCCAAAAATTATGAGTCCAATTTTATTAAATAGTTCTTGGAAAGCTATATACAATTAAAGATGAGTTTGGTGGATTTTGAGTTTTTATCTGCAAGATATGGGTCTGTGAAGTTGAGATTCTGGCTTTTTAGTCTGTGTACAAAATGTACATTGTGTGTCATTTTTGTACAAACTCAATTTTGTATTTCTATTTACATTATTATCTACAACTTTCATGTACAAAATTTCCTTATTTGATGAATAAATACTTATATACAAAATAGGTGTTAGGGTTAGGGTCATAAAATACTTATTCATTGCCTAGTCCATAGCTCTCCGAGGGTTATCTGCGAGAGGCTATGACACATTTTATCTCTTGGTCTCTTCTGCTGGTAGGCGGTCTGCCGTCTACCGAGGCCACATTTTCTGTGGATCCGTCTGATGGATCCGGCTCCTTTGAGCCTTCTCTCGCCTTGACGATCCTCGCAAGGACGAGATGTACTCTGACTATTCACTGTGTAGATCACAGCCCTTCCCGAGGCCTATCTGCGGAAGGATGTGACACTTTCTTTACGATCGGCTTCACTCATTGCTGGTGCCGCCACCTTATTGGGGGCACGAAGCCGATTCGTCTAATATGGGCAGTCGGTCTCCCTTTCTGTTTGAGCGCCCAATCTATTGGGGCATGAGACCGACTTGCTGAGGCTCCTTTGAGTCTGCTCTCCTTGACTGTCCTCGCAAGGATGAGCTCTTTTCTGAGTTTTTCGTGACTAGCTCGTAGCTCCCCGAGGGTTATCTGCGGGAGAATGCGAGACAACACTGGTCTTGCATCCCAGGATAGGTAGCTACACTGGCTACCGTCCATTCTCTTCTTCCCCTCCTCCTCTTGAGTTGGATGCCACTTGAACTTAGAAGGGAATACCCCGCTCCTCGATGGTAGAGGGCTGGATTGGGGAATGTACAAGTCAGCTTCATAGTCATAAGGGTTTGCATATGATGTAGGCTAGTTCTGACCTGGCTATTGAGGTGATTTGAACCGAGTTCTGTGACTCTCGGAGACTGTTGTGCTTTGAATTTGGTTCCCTACTAGGTTCCACACACATTTTCACACCAAGGTCTAACCTGTGCTCCAAACTTTGATTTTGTAAAGATGAGTTTAATAATCATGATCAATTCAATTTATTGTTTATTTTTGCTTTTTCTTTTCTTCTTATTCTTTATTCTTTTTGTACTTATTGCATAAGTGTTTGCTAGGGACTAGCAAAGGCAAGTATAGGGGGGTGATGAATCTCCATTTCATCATCTTTGTTCTATGCATTCATGCATGTGCATCTAAATAGTGTATAAAATAATGTAATTAAAGCCAAAATTATAGAATAAATAAAAGAAAAGAAAAAGAATAAAATATTGTAAATATTTTATGACCAAAACCCCCGAGACCTAGGCATCTTGATGAATAGGTCGACAAGGAATAAAGTAGGGGGAGATAAGGGTCAAATACCTATATTATTTTATTCGTTCTTTATTCATTTTGGGACCTATTTTTGGTTCCACTTTTTATACATCAAATAAAGAAACTTTGTACATGAAAGTTGTAGATAATTAAATAAAGAAAAATACAAAATTGATTTCACTGAAAAATAATGTACAGATAAAAAGTTATGGTCTGAATAAAAATCCAGAATCCCAACTTCCCAGACCTGTATCTCACAAATGAAAACTCCAAATGCAGTAAACTCACCGTTAATTGTATATAGAATAAAATAAGATATTTAATGGCGGTGGTTTTGTATTTGGCGGAGCTACGGTTTGAAAGTTGAGTTTTGGACCCCTATTGTATACTTGTACAACTTAAAATATTCATTTTATTATTTATTCATTATTTTTATAATTCTTTATTTTTGTTATTTTGTAAAAATTACTTACAATATATATGTGCATTGAAATCAAAATAAAACTCAAAGAAAACATAAAATAAAATACATGTAGACACAATACATAGGTAAAATACATACACATATATTACTTACAATATATATGTGCATTGAAATCAAAATAAAACTCAAAGAAAACATAAAATAAAATACATGTATACACAATACATATGTAAAATACATACACATATACCTATACAATATATTCCTTTATTTTATTAATTATACAAAGAACATCAGAAAAATAAAGTAAAAATATATTTATGTGTATAAAAGCATGTTATAATTTTATAAAATAATAACCCAAAAATAAAGAAATCAAAATCACAAAATAAAAATAAAATACTAAAATATATAGATATTATACCTATAAAGGGGTATAAAAAGTAACTTGTAAAAATATACTTCATAAAATAATTAAAAATCACCATAAAATAATTTAAAAAATAAGAAACATGTTTCATTTTATAACCTAAAATTAATAAATTCATCTTCGATTTTTAAATGATTTTACAAATAATTTTTGCTGGGTTTTTCCTGGTTGGTCCACGTGGACCAACCAGGAGGCGCCACCAGTTGACCTCGGTCAACTGGTCGCCTTCCCCCCTGCGTCGTGTTAGAAGTTGGTTTTTGAGCCAACTTCTTGGCTTTTTCACGGCTGAACCTTGCATTCTTTCGTGATGAATCCTTCTGCAAATCCGAGCCTCGATCCTTGGTCTACCCCGCCATGCGATTACCTTGGGCCGAGGATCACTGAGGCGCTCCAGATTTTTCGTTCTTTGAGCCCCTGCCGCTCGAAGTCAAACCGCATATATGCGGCCGGCCACCTTCGATTTGAATTTCGAACCCCAAACTTTGGCCCTCTCGTGCCCCTAGTGAGCTCAATCGTCTCCTGGAGGTGACAGCTCTGGGATCGACCCTTCCAGGTGGCCGATCAGCGCGGCTAAGGGTGTTCCCTCGACCTCCGGCGAGCCTCGTCGTTGAGGTTTCAACCTCGGGCGTTCCCGGCCCTTGAGGTACATCTCTTCCCCTCATTTTTCTCGCAGTAGCATAGCCATAGTTCTAGGATCAAAAACCCTAAAAAATGCTCGCTTCCATCATCCCAATCGATCGATCCATTCATCTCGCCGGAGCGCACCTCCGGTCGAGCATCATCGCTTCATCTCAAGCCTCTTTTCCACCCTCCACGGAGTCCAGGCACTTTGCCCTGGACTCTATCACCTTCTTCTGCAGGTTCGCGCGCAAGAACGGCACCTGGGAGCGATTTTGAGGTTCGCCGGAGGAACCTGGAGCTCCTGAGCTCCGCCGCCGTCGCAAGCGAAGACCAACTCCTTCCCGGCCATTTTGAAGCTCCCCAGACACGGAGATAGCCTGCAGGAAGCGATCGGGGCCATTTTGAGGCCTGAACGCCGACGAAGGAGGACATGGGAGGTCGCGGAAGTTCGCCGTCGTCGGCCTTCTTCCGCGTTCTTCCTCCTGGCCTTGCTGCCGTCCGATCAAGAAGGAGCCCCAAATTTAACATGGACCGTCCGATCGTCAGAGCCCGCCACCATCAGATCTCATCTGAGATCTGATCTCAAACGTCCAGCCCGAACCGTCATCGGGAGCAGAGGAGTCGCCACGTGTCAAGTGAAGACCCCCCGGTCGTTGGATCTGCCTTGTGAGGGATTTTTGCAAGTATACCCTCACTATTTTTGTAATTTTCATTTAGTCCTGAAATTTTGATTAGAAGTTTAAATATTTTGTAAATTTTGCAAAAAGGCCCTCGAACTTTACATATTTGCATATAGGTCCTCTGCCACGTCACCTCACGTGACCTATTCACGTGAGGTGTGGGCATTTTGCGAGGAGGCCCTCGGGTCTTTTATTATTTCGTTTCAGCCAAGGAATTTTGTAGTCCAGTGTTAAACTTTGGGATATTTTGCATATGAGCCCTGGAGATTTTTGGATATTACGTTTAGGTCCCTGCCAGGCGCGTGTGTAGCACGTGTTGGGTTTGGACATTTTGTACTAATACCCTTCTGGGTTTTGTATTTGATTTCTAGTCCATTAAATGCAAGTTTTAGTTTAAAATTTTGTGGAAATTTTGTAGAATAGCCCCTGAATGTTTGTCCAATTGCATTTATACCCCTGCCAGGCTTGTTTAATTTTTGTATGCTTGTTTTAATTAGTTAAACCATCATTTCACTTAGAAAAACTCCACAAAAATTAAGTTAAGCTACTGTTAACTTGCATTTGCACGTCATATTTTTGCATTGCATTTTTATTGCATTTCTTATTTATTAAAAAAAATCAAAAACATGCATCTATTTCCCTGTTTGCATTAGAAAATACATAAAAATTATAAAAACTTTTTGAAAAATTCCAAAAAAATCATATTTTGTTTATTTCATCATCTACCAGTGTCAGTCCAAAAACCACTAAAAATTGCAAAAGAAAAATCTTAAAAATTAGAAAACCTGTGGTAACAAAAAGAAAAACAAAAATATGAATAAAGGAAAGGTTTCTGTTCAAATTGCGGATCCATATGTGTTGAATGATGATGATTGTATGGATTCTAATCCTTCCCAAGCACAGGGACCTATTCCTAGCCCTCCATCTGAGGAGGCCCCTACCATCCCCTTCCCTGAGGCACTCCGCCGGGCGAAGGGGAATAAAAGAGAAAATCCAAAAAAAGATCAGCAGGTAGAGTTTAGCAATCAGATGATAGACAGATTCCACATTCAGCTGACTCTACAAGAAGCACTTGAGCACATCCCCCTCTTCAAAAAGAACTTGAAGGAGAAAACTACAGTCCACAGGAAGAGGAGGTATAGAGATCAGATCCATGTGCTCACCCATCACACTTGCTGCGCCATTCAGAACACATTGCCAGCCAAGAGACCCGATACAGGAGCTTCCTATGTCAAATGCGAGATTCAGGAGCACCAGTTCGATCGTACTCTATTAGACAGCGACTCTTCTATTAACCTTCTTCCGACAGCCTTACTCGACCAATTCGAGTTTGGTCCTCTTCTTCGGAGCAGAATGGTCCTTCAGTTTGCTGATAGGTCGATTAAGAGGCCAAAGGGGTTATTGAAAGACGTGGTCGTTACCATTCAGGGCCTGAAATTCCCCGTGGACTTCGTTGTGTTGGACATGGAGATCCCAGAGTCGGTAACCGATACCCCCATCATACTTGGACGCCCATTCTTGGCCACAGCCAAGGCGGTGACCGACCATGATAGTGGGAAGGTATGTTTTTGCATAGAGGACGAAACCATAAAATAGAGACGATCGAAGAAACAAGAGCTAGAGAACTAGAATGCTCAGAGCAGTCCAGCGAAGCCGCGCAGATGACAGAGGAAGAGCTAGACATCCACCAGGAGTGCGACTTTGTGATGACAGATGATGAATCAATTTGGAAAGTTCATGTAGCACCGACCCTCGCCTTGCCTACAGATTCACTATATCTAAAGCTCATGGCAGTCGAGAGCCGGGGGAGCACACCCCTGGACGAGCATACACCTGATGCTGACAGTGTTGGGATGAGTGGTGCTGATGAGTTTCAATCCTGTTCTTCTAATTCAGATCCCTCGGATTCAGACATTGATTGGGATGACTTTGATGAATACTTACCAGGTCTGGTTCCTTCTGAGCCGACAGCTAGGACGGAGTGCGAGCCGGTACAGTTCATTGACTCAGCATATCGCCCTTCGTCAGAACTTCATGCAGAGCGAGAGTTCTCTCATGCAGACCTGGTCGCCTTCACACAGACATATCAGAAGCCAGATATGCCACCTCCCAGTTGTCCAGAACAAAAACCTCTGCCGCAGTCAATGAAGTATAGATTCCTTGCGGGTGAACCAGACATGCACCCAGTCATTATCTCAGCAGATTTAACTGGAGAACAAGAATCTCGTCTGATGGAGGTTCTTGAAAGAAACCGCAAGGCAATAGGATGGAGTATAGCTGATCTCCAGGGGATTAGTCTGGCTCTGTGCTCCCACCACATTTATCTTGAGGAGGACGCTAGACCGTCGCGTGAGTTCCAGCGACGGTTGAACCCGAATCTGAAGGAAATATCGAGGTGGTGGAGCGCCGATTTTATCTACCCCATCTCCGACTCTAAATGGGTTAGTCCGTTACATGTGGTGCCCAAGAAGACGTGCATCACTACAGTGGTGAATGAGTCTGGAGAGGAGATCGCTACCCGAGTACCCACTTCTTGGAGGGTTTGTGTGGACTACAGACGATTGAATCAGGCCACCAAGAAGGATCATTTCCCGCTTCCATTCATTGATCAGATTATCGAGAGGCTAGCTGGGAAGAGTCATTACTGCTTTCTTGATGGGTATTCCGGATATAATCAAGTGGCCATTGCGCCCGAAGACCAGGAGAAAACGACATTCACCTGTCCGTTTGGGACTTATGCTTTCAGACGGATGCCCTTTGGTCTATGTAACGCTCCAGCGACATTCCAAAGGTGCATGTTGTCCATATTCTCGGACATGGTGGGTGACTGTTTAGAGGTCTTCATGGATGACTTCTCGATCTATGGCGAAATCGATACTTCGAAACTCTCTCGTAACAGAATCACCCGTGAGCGTGCAAGAACCTACTCGGACGCGAGACGATGAGACAGACACCCCCGTGAAGGCGTGGCCTAGGCTCGATACTTCGGACAAGGTCGATGCTCTGCACAATAGAGAGTCACCAATGTTTACCAAGCCCTACTCGTCCAAGTACGATAGAAGCGCCAATACTTCAGAAATTCAGGCGATACACAAGGCAGCCACAAGCTGGGATTTTGGCTCTAATCCTTACGAAGCACTCAACTCACTTGGAAGGAGACCTTCCCATGCAACCTGAAAACAAGTGAGGGTGTGACTCTCCCCAATCAATGAATCCAATTACCAATTTTATTTTTGGTCAAGGTTTTCTTAGCAGACCCTTTTTTAATTTTTTTTGGTGTTATCGCTTCTTTTGAGTGGATTCAAATTATTAATAATTATACGAAAGTACGAGTTATGACTAAAGTATATACAGAGTATATACGACCCCCCTATACTTAGCTAGAGCTATGTCCTCATAGATCGGAAAAGAGAAAGAGAAGACATAACTCGTACTGAGTATAGACAAGTCTAACGAATAAACGAACGAGGAAATGAAGAAAATAGAAGTTGACCGTCCCCCCTATACTTAGGATCAAGTAATCCTAAGTATAACAGACTGTACACAAAGTAGGGAGGGTCAAGGGTGGGAATAAACAGATCAAAGACTTAACAAATCAGGGGTGCACCCCCCTATACTTAGGACAAAGTACGTCCTAAGTACAGAAAATTGACACAAAGGGGCGACACCTTTTATTTAGATAAAGAAATATGAAAAAGAAAAAGAAGAAAAGAAGGAAAGATAGACAGATAGATGAAAAGATCATGGAGAATGTACGCATCACTCCCCCTATACTTAGGGTGAGATATCCCTAAGTATAGGCAACAACAGGAGTGACGAAACTGAATGACGAAAGAACAACGCGGTGTATACCCCCCTATACTTAGGACAAGGTATGTCCTAAGTGTAGACACAAAGATATGGCGATATATCTAGGGCACACATAACATGCGGGAGAAAGAATGAACAAGACACACATATATACAAGTGGTGAAGAACTGGTGAAGTACAGGACGGTATCTGACAAATGAACACCGTACTCGCGTCATCATCTCCCTATGAGAACAGTGACGCAATCAGAAGGTGAAAAGACACCCGGATAAGCAGTCAAGTGGTTGTCGGCTACCGGGGACAAATAGATCGGAAAGTAAAGCGGGGACCAGTAGCATGAAGCAGTCAATCGACTCGTAGGGTCAGCATGAGGAAACAGAGCCGATACTATAAGACGGGAGGAAGAAGGAACAGTACAAATTCCTCCGGTCAATCAGAGTCTCAGAAAGATATGGAAGATAGAGAATAGGAGACATCGTGGCATTCGGTGGTCATGAGGTCGGAAGATCACAGGAGACACACCAAATACCGCAAGTCATGGCTCAACCCTGTGAGGGTCGTCAAGATGAGCAGGCTCAAAGGAGCCAGAAATCAGACCATAATCAGAAGACTTGGTTCAGTGATCCGCAGATCGGATACACAATCAGAGAGAGGACCAAGTACATATATCAGGAACATCGGCTCCGTGCTCCGCAGATCGGAGGCACAATCATAAGGAGACCGAGTACACAGCTCAGAAGACTCGGCTTCGTGCTCCAACAGATAGGATACACCAGAAATGAAACCGAGTACCTAGAAAATGATGTACCCTCCCGCAGATAACCCTCAGGGAGTAGTACATGCTAATCGTCGAATACGCAGAAAGAGACTCAACCTTGCAAGGGTCGTCAAGGCGAGCGGACGCAAAGGCGTCAGTGATCCATCAGACGAATCATCAGGTACGGTCTCAGTAGGCGACAGATCGGTGATGAATCTATGATTCATCACTCTAAAAGTTAAAAATAGAGCCTTGTTCCCGAGTAAATAGAGGCATATTTCCCTTTATATTGCATAAATAGCATTCATGCATACATACATAATACATGCATTTTAGCATTCAACTTGCATTTAAATAAGAAGCCAAAATCCCTTGTAAAATGTTCCCTCATAAAAATAACCTCTTCCTTATAATATGTACTCCTTAGTTAATAATATAGGGAAGAAAGCCAGAAAGACCCTTGTAAAATAGCCAATAAAGCCAACCCCTGGACCATAAAATACCCATAACTCCCTCATACGAACTCCAAAATAGGTCTACTCACTTTTAGAATAATACACATTAAAAGACCTTTAAAATGAGACTAATTTCATCCAATTTGGAGCTCGTATGAAAAAGTTGTGTTTTTGGACTTCTTAGTATACTACATGTATGTATATTTGTATCTTTGTATTTATGTATCATATTTGACCTCATCTCCGTCTTTGGTCAACATGAAACTTGTAGATCTCATCGAGATCTACAACTTTCATGTTTTGAGTTTTTCCAAATTCGGCCCCCACTTCTCTCTACACATATATTTTCTTCCAGCCATTCACAGCAGGCCACGTGGCGCCATCTGGTTGCACCACGCGGCCCGCTCCCCTTGCCCAGGCCGCCGCGCCTCTCAGCCGTTGGATGGTCTTGTTGATCCAATGGCCAGAGGCCCTCCACGTGCACCCTCAATGACCGCCGTTTGATCATCTCCAGGGATTCATCTGAGCCACCCGCGCGCGCCTCGCCCACAGCACGACACGCGTCCATGTCCACCTTCTCGCCTCAATTCCACTCCGCCGAGCTCCGCGTCGGACCTCTCATCCTCGCGGACCCCTCCACGCCCTCCGACGCTTCATTTCACTTTCCATCGATCTCCAGCTCCGCCACTTGGCTGGAGCACCACCGCCAGACCGCCTCTGTTTCGCCTTAGGCCTCGCCGACCATCCCTACGTCTCTACAAGTGCACCCAATGCTTTGACTATCCTTCTAACATCTGCAGGTACCATCTTGTGCATTGGCCGGAACTTCACCGGAGTCATCCTCGAGCTTCGACGCCAGCGAGCTCCGATGGCCTTCTCCAGCTCCTGAGACCACCGTCACCTTCGCCGCATCGCCGTGCTTCTGCTGGGACACCTCCGAGGCCTCGGAGAGCGTCACCGACACCGGTAGGAAAGGGCGGAGCAAAGGCCCAGTCGCCGGAGCTCCACCATCTCCTCCGCAGGCGACGGAGGCCCGTTGAAGGAGAAGCCCCAGCTGCCGTTCGATCACCTCGATCGAACGGTTGAAGTCGCGCCACGTCGTCACTCAGCCGACCCTCACAGGTGTCGTTGGATCCTTCCAGATCTAACGGCGCTTAGCGAGGCACGTGTCCAACCTCTGCATCAGCCAAGAGCCGTAGGATCTATCTCTGATCCAGCGGTTTACATTTAGCCACGTGTCCCACATCTGGAGCAGCCAGGAGCCGTTAAATCAACTTAGATCTGATTGCCTGAGATCTCACCACGCATCTTCACCGCCATCCATTGGATCGAGCTTGATCCAAGGGTCCGCAGCACGCCACGCATCCCTTGGTCTGAGCCTCTTCCCCGACCTTAGGCTCGGATCACCCGAGGCTAGCCGAGCCTCTCATCGAACCTCCAGGAGCATCCGAGCCGAGCCTCTCACCGAACCTCCAGGAGCACCCGAGCCGAGTCCCGAGCCTCGTACGCCGCCCGAGCCTAGGCCGACCACGTGAGGAGCACGTGCGGCCTGGGTATTTTGCACAGAGGCCCTCAAGACTTTTTGAAATTACAAAAAGGTCCCTGTGAAGCAGACCCCACGTGAGGAGCACGTGCCTGTGGAGAATTTGCACATCTTTCCCCTACATTATAGGTAATTGCATTTGAGTCCTTGTCAGCATATTTCTTTTATGCAATTTTGTTTTCTTGTATTGCAAATACACCCCTGTCTTTGCACGCATCCCTAGGTCTCATTTTACATCATTTTTAAATTCCAAAAGTTGCATTTTGTTGAGAAACTTGTCCTCTATCTATTGTGCCACTTGTCACATTTTTGTAATTGTAGTAGATTTTTAAATGAATTAATTGGTTGATTTGTGTAATATTTTGCCCAGTGAGACCTTTTATTTTATATTTAATTTTATGTAGCTCCAAAAATTCTCAAAAATTTACAGTAGCTCTAGAAGAATGAACTTAACATTGCATAAAAATTTCATGTCATTTGCACACATATCGAGGCCTGAATAAATTGTTTAGTGATTTTCTTATTCTAATTTTAATAAATTCATTTCACATTGAAATTAAAGTATGTAAATTTTCCTAGATTCCTTATCATTAAAACTCTCTAGGATAATTTTATTTCTTGAAAAAGATGTGATTTGTTATTTATTAAAAATAAATTAGTGAAAATGTCTACATGTTTAATTCACTGTAAATTCATTTAGTGTCTAAAAATTCCTAAAAAAATTAGGGTAGCTTAGTTTCATCATAATCCATCATCTGGCCAATTTTCATAATTTTTGGACTTCATTCGATATCTTAAATTGATTTAACTTTAAATTGGCTTGATTTTGCATGTGTCTTGCATAAAAAACCCGAAAAAGACTAAAAATATTCCCTCTGAAAATCGAACATTGGATTTTGCTAAAAATCAACCTAAGGAGACAGCTGCCTCCCTGAGTTTGACCTTGGACTTCACCAAGTAAAAAAATTCTGCCGCTTGAAATTAACTCGAATCTAATTTAAGTGGTTTTTGATTAGCCCTCTCGTATCCGACTGCAACGAACACATCTAATTAATTTGGACATTAATCTGACCAAATTAACAAGGGAGCGGGAGGCGTTTATCAAAATGGTGTCGTTGCCGGGGAGGCACGGCTTAGGTTAATTTGCAGTGAAATTCCAATTGTTTGATTTTCAATCCCCGGGTAGTCTGACCCCCGATTTTTCTTGTGAATATTTCTCTATCTTTTAAATTTTTGCATTTTTATGTCGTTCTTTATCTGACCTCAACTTGTTTTTGTGCGAGGGACACCGGAGTCGAAGACGCTTCGAGGAATACGCATTCGAATTTGTTTGAGTGATTTGAGTGAACTTGTAAATTTCATTGATTTCTACATTTTTCGCATCATTTCCAGCGGTTCCCGTTTGGGTTCTCGCGTGTGTAAAAATAGTGGAACTGTGTCCCCGTGTGCTGTGTGGTTTGAATTGTAACTTAGGCTTGCACTAGCGGCTCCTCGAGCCACTTTAGGAATTGCTTGTGCTCGTAAATTTTTAGGACCACACATACACTTAAAAGACGCACCTAGACTGCAGATCTAGCCAAATTGAACTTGTTCTTCACTCGCTAATAGAACTGCCTGTCTTGGAGTGGATTTTGTCGTCTGCATTTGCATGTAGTGTAAAATTTCAATACTGTTTTGCATCCTGCATAAAAGCGAAGGGATCACTGTAAATCTTCTTAACTCAGCATACACATCATTGTTTTTCGTGCATCGACTTTTCTCGATTTCCCCCTCAGTTTTTCAAACTTAAATTAAACGGAAATTGGGACTGGACGTTAGGCGTGCTGTGTGGTTGGACTAACAAGTGAGAACTTAACTTAAAACAGGGACTTCTAACTGTATTGACCAAAAAAATTGATAAAATTGGAAAATTTATTTGCGGGAGACTAATCCCCGACCTTGTTTTCAGGCTGAGTGAGGGTAATTGAGTGTGTGTGAACACCTTAAGGCAGAGCCCAAATCCTCGCCTTCCATATCACGGGCCAACTGATCCTAGCAAATATCGCGAGTTGGATACTTTTAGCTCAGTGACAAGTAGCAAGTAGCCTCCACCTGTTCGTGGGTAGATAGGGGCGAACCAGCGGTACTCTGCGACAAGGCCTAGCTTTGTCAGCCTCCGCCTGCTTGCAGGTAGATAGGGGCACGTCTTTGAGTCCCCAACTCCGGATAGGAGCGAAGAAAGGAAGGATCGGCGTTATCTTAGGCGACATGATAAACAGGGAAGACGCATCCGGCTCTGAGCTGACTTCCCTATAGGCTGCGTAATCCTTGCTATCTTGCTTGAAAAATCACACTTAAAATTTACAAGATAAATTGGACTCGGCTTCGAGTCCTTCACTGTGTTGAGTGTGAAACCAGGGTCTTGGATTAACTTGTTTGCTTCAGGTAGGAGCAAAATCCTATCTTCTTCTCTCCACTTCAAGATGAATGACTGGGGGATATCGACACATTATTTTCCAATCTTTCTCTGAGTCCCCCACGAAAATCATCTTCACAGACCCAAGCGCACCTTGAGCCACCCAAGACTCATGACCCTCTTGAGTTCTGGATCCCTCATACCCATGGTGGTTACTCTAAAACCAACCCTTTCCTCTCCTCCGAGCTTACCGAGGAAGACCATCGCCTCGGTAACCCCTTCCTTGATTTGTCCTCTGACACCGATCTTTCCAAACCCCAGGAATAGAGGACGAAATGCCACCTAAGCAGCAACCACCGAATGAGGAGCAACTACAACAGATCCTTAATCGCCTTGCTGAAGCAGAACAAAGAAATGCAGATCTCACAGCCAGGATGGGACAAATCATTTTAGCAGGAGGTATTGACCGATCAATGGTTGATGCCTACAACCCGGCAGAAAACGAGATACAGAATTGGTTGGCACCAGTGGTTCCCGCCGAAGCATTTGAACTAAAGCCCCACTTCCTTAGCCTGCTACCGAAGTTCAATGGGAATATCAACGAAGAACCGTACACTTTCCTTCGAGACTTCGAGCTGGTTTGCAACAATCTTAGCCATCCCAATGTTGGCCAAGATTACATTAGATTGAAGGCCACCCCATTTGCCTTAGGAGATAAGGCAGCACATTGGCTGAAAAACCTAGGGGTGATATGTACTACCTAGATGCAGTTCAAGGACCTCTTTCTGAAAAAGTCCTACCCTCTCAGTAGAAATAACCAAATGAGAACGAAGATCACTAGCTTCTCCCAAGGACCCAGTGAACCTTTCCATGATGCCTGGGACAGGTTCAATGACTTAGTACAGAAATGCCCCTGCCACGGCATTTCTAAGGCGATCTTAGTCCAGACCTTGTTCTGTGGTCTAACCCCGGAGATGCAGGGGTTAGTAAGTGCCGCCTGTGGAGGAAGCTATCTGAACAAAAATGAGAATGATGTATGGAAGATCCTGGAGCAGATGGCGGAGACCGGCAGGTCGCATGCCACAAGGGCCTATACGTTGTCTCCCTCAAACCTTTCCAACGAGACAACCCGAAGGACTGTAGCAGATCTGATCGAGGACCTCATTCCCAGCATGGGGATGATTGCTGACAAGCTAACCATGGTCGAGCAGATCCACAAGAGAGTCGCGGAACTTGAGTCTCTTTCGCGTCTACCAAAGCAAGTAGAGGAACTTTCTGAGAAGGTAGCTAAGATAAAGCTACCTGCCCCTTCTGCACCACCTGTACCTGTACATCGAGTCCATCTTGTACAGGAACAGGCACCGGGGCCTCAGAGTGGCTGGGATCAGACTTACACCCAGCAGGACCAGCATGCACCCCCACAAGTGGAGACGAGATACGAGGAGCCTCCGCAAGTGTACGAGATCAACGGGCTTTGGTATAGCCGTGACCCGATTGTCAGGCAGGCCGAAATGGGGAAGGGTCAGCCTCACCGCCCATCCCCAGCATACCAAGAGACCAGGCCCGTTCCCGCACCACGCTTTCAGTCCAGGCTCGATACTTCGGAAAAGGTCGATGCTCTGCACAATAAAGAGTCACCAATGTTGACCAAGCCCTACTCGTCCACGTACGATTGAAGCGCCAATACTTCGGAAATTCAGGAGATACACAAGGCAGCCACAAGCTGGGATTTTGGCTCTAATCCTTACGAAGCACTCAACTCACTTGGAAGGAGACCTTCCCATGCAACCTGAAAACAAGTGAGGGTGTGACTCTCCCCAATCAATGAATCCAATTACCAATTTTATTTTTGGTCAAGGTTTTCTTAGCAGACGCTTTTTAAATTTTTTTGATGTTATCACTTCTTTTGAGTGGATTCAAATTATTAATAATTATACGAAAGTACGAGTTATGACTAAAGTATATACAGAGTATATACGACCCCCTATACTTAGCTAGAGCTATGTCCTCATAGATCGGAAAAGAGAAAGAGAAGACATAACTCGTACTGAGTATAGACAAGTCTAACGAATAAACGAACGAGGAAATGAAGGAAATAAAAGTTGACCGTCCCCCCTATACTTAGGATCAAGTAATCCTAAGTATAACAGACTGTACACAAAGTAGGGAGGGTCAAGGGTGGGAATAAACAGATCAAAGACTTAACAAATCAGGGGTGCACCCCCCTATACTTAGCACAAAGTACGTCCTAAGTACAGAAAATTGACACAAAGGGGCGACACCTTTTATTTAGATAAAGAAATATGAAAAAGAAAAAGAAGAAAAGAAGAAAAGATAGACAGATAGATGAAAAGATCATGGAGAATGTACGCATCACTCCCCCTATACTTAGGGTGAGATATCCCTAAGTATAGGCAACAACAGGAGTGACGAAACTGAATAACGAAAGAACAACGCGGTGTATACCCCCCTATACTTAGGACAAGGTATGTCCTAAGTGTAGACACAAAGATATGGCGATATATCTAGGGCACACATAACATGCGGGAGAAAGAATGAACAAGACACACATATATACAAGTGGTGAAGAACTGGTGAAGTACAGGACGGTATCTGACAAATGAACACCGTACTCGCGTCATCGTCTCCCTATGAGAACAGTGACGCAATCAGAAGGTGAAAAGACACCCGGATAAGCAGTCAAGTGGTTGTCGGCTACCAGGGACAAATAGATCGGAAAGTAAAGCGGGGACCGGTAGCATGAAGCAGTCAATCGACTCGTAGGGTCAGCATGAGGAAACAGAGCCGATACTATAAGACCGGGAGGAAGAAGGAACAGTACAAATTCCTCCGGTCAATCAGAGTCTCAGAAAGATATGGAAGATAGAGAACAGGAGACATCGTGGCATTTGGTGGTCATGAGGTCGGAAGATCACAGGAGACACACCAAATACCGCAAGTCATGGCTCAACCCTGCGAGGGTCGTCAAGGTGAGCAGGCTCAAAGGAGCCAGAAATCAGACCATAATCAGAAGACTTGGTTCAGTGATCCGCAGATCGGATACACAATCAGAGAGAGGACCAAGTACATATATCAGGAACATCGGCTCCGTGCTCCGCAGATCGGAGGAACAATCATAAGGAGACCGAGTACACAGCTCAGAAGACTCGGCTTCGTGCTCCAACAGATAGGATACACCAGAAATGAAACCGAGTACCTAGAAAATGATGTACCCTCCCGCAGATAACCCTCAGGGAGTAGTACATGCTAATCGTCGAATACGCAGAAAGAGACTCAACCTTGCAAGGGTCGTCAAGGCGAGCGGACGCAAAGGCGTCAGTGATCCATCAGACGGATCATCAGGTACGGTCTCAGTAGGCGATAGATCGGTGATGAATCTATGATTCATCACTCTAAAAGTTAAAAATAGAGCCTTGTTCCCGAGTAAATAGAGGCATATTTCCCTTTATATTGCATAAATAGCATTCATGCATACATACATAATACATGCATTTTAGCATTCAATTTGCATTTAAATAAGAAGCCAAAATCCCTTGTAAAATGTTCCCTCATAAAAATAACCTTCTCCTTATAATATGTACTCCTTAGTTAATAATATAGGGAAGAAAGCCAGAAAGACCCTTGTAAAATAGCCAATAAAGCCCTAGAACCCCTGGACCATAAAATACCCATAACTCCCTCATACAAACTCCAAAATAGGTCTACTCACTTTTAGAATAATACACATTAAAAGACCTTTAAAATGAGACTAATTTCATCCATTTTGGAGCTCGTATGAAAAAGTTGGGTTTTTGGACTTCTTAGTATACTACATGTATGTATATTTGTATCTTTGTATTTATGTATCATATTTGACCTCATCTCCGTCTTTGGTCAACATGAAACTTATAGATCTCATCGAGATCTACAACTTTCATGTTTTGAGTTTTTCCAAATTCGGCCCCCTCTTCTCTCTACACATATATTTTCTTCCAGCCATTCACAGCAGGCCACGTGGCGCCATCTGGTTGCGCCACGCGGCTCCCTCTTCTTGCCCAGGCCGCCGCGCCTCTCAGTCGTTGGATGGTCTTGTTGATCCAATGGCCAGAGGCCGTCCACGTGCGCCCTCAATGACCGTCGTTTGATCATCTCCAAGGATTCATCTGAGCCACCCGCGTGCGCCTCGCCCACAGCGCGACACTCGTCCACGTCCACCTTCTCACCTCAATTCCACTCCGCCGAGCTCCGCGTCGGACCTCTCATCCTCGCGGACCCCTCCACGCCCTCCGACGCTTCCTTTCACTTTCCATCGATCTCCAGCTCCGCCACTTGGCCGGAGCACCACCGCCAGACTGCCTCTGTTTCTCCTTAGGCCTCGCCGACCATCCCTACGTCTCCACAAGTGCACCCAATGCTTCAGCTATCCTTCTAACATCTGCAGGTACCTTCTTGTGCATTGGCCGGAACTTCGCTGGAGTCATCCTCGAGCTTCGTCGCCAGCGAGCTCCGATGGCCTTCTCCAGCTCCTGAGACCACCGTCACCTTCGCCGCATCGCCGTGCTTCTGCTGGGACACCTCCGAGGCCTTGGAGAGCGTCACCAACACCGGTAGGGAAGGGCGGAGCAAAGGCCCAGTCGCCGGAGCTCCACCATCTCCTCCAGGCGACGGAGGCCCGTTGAAGGAGAAACCCCAGTTGCCGTTCGATCACCTCGATCGAACGGTTGAAGTCGCGCCACGTCGTCACTCAGCCGACCCTCACAGGTGCCGTTGGATCCTTCCAGATCTAACGGTGCTTAGCGAGCCACGTGTCCCACCTCTGCAGCAGCCGAGAGCCGTAGGATCTATCTCTGATCCAGCGGTTTACATTTAGCCACGTGTCCCACATCTGGAGCAGCCAGGAGCCGTTAAATCAACTTAGATCTGATTGCCTGAGATCTCATCACGCATCTTCACCGCCATCCGTTGGATCGAGCTTATCCAAGGGTCCGCAGCACGCCACACATCCCTTGGTCCGAGCCTCTTCCCCGACCCTAGGCTCGGATCACCCGAGGCTAGCCGAGCCTCTCATCGAACCTCCAGGAGCATCCGAGACGAGCCTCTCACCGAACCTCCAGGAGCATCCGAGCCGAGCCCCGAGCCTCGTACGCCGCCCGAGCCTAGGCCGACCACGTGAGGAGCACGTGCGGCCTGGGTATTTTGCACAGAGGCCCTCAGGACTTTTTGAAATTACAAAAAGGTCCCTGTGAAGCAGACCCCACGTGAGGAGCACGTGCCTGTGGAGAATTTGCACATCTTTCCCCTACATTATAGGTAATTGCATTTGAGTCCCTGTCAGCATATTTCTTTTATGTAATTTTGTTTTCTTGTATTGCAAATACACCCCTGTCTTTGCACGCATCCCTAGGTCTCATTTTACATCATTTTTAAATTCCAAAAGTTGCATTTTGTTGAGAAACTTGTCCTCTATCTATTGTGCCACTTGTCACATTTTTGTAATTGCAGTAGATTTTTAAATGAATTAATTGGTTGATTTGTGTAATATTTTGCCCAGTGAGACCTTTTATTTTATAATTAATTTTCTATAGCTCCAAAAATTCTCAAAAATTCACAGTAGCTCTAGGAGAGTGAACTTAACTATGCATAAAAATTTCATGTCATTTTCACACATATCGAGGCCTAAATAAATTGTTTAGTGATTTTCTTTTTTTAATTTTAATAAATTCATTTCACATTGAAATTAAAGTTTGTAAATTTTCCTAGATTCCTTATCATTAAAACTCTCTGGGATAATTTTATTTCCTAAAAAAGATGTGATTTGTTATTTATTAAAAATAAATTAGTGAAAATCACCCTGTCTACATGTTTAATTCACTGTAAATTCATTTAGTATCTAAAAATTCCTAAAAAAATTAGGGTAGCTTAGTTTCATCATAATCCATCATCTATCCAATTTTCATAATTTTTGGACTTCATTTGATATCTTAAATTTATTTAACTTTAAATTGGCTTGATTTTGCACGTGTCTTGCATAAAAAAACCGAAAAAGACTAAAAATATTCCCTATGAAAATCGAACATTGATTTTACCAAAAATCAACCTAAGGAGACAGCGGCCTCCCTGAGTTCGACCTTGGACTTCACCAAGTAAAAAAATTCTGCCGCTTGAAATTAACTCGAATCTAATTTAAGTGGTTTTTGATTATCCCTCTCGTATCCGACTGCAACGAACACATCTAATTAATTTGGACATTAATCTGACCGAATTAACAAGGGAGCGGGAGGCGTTTATCAAAATGGCACCGTTGCCGGGGAGGCACGGCTTAGGTTAATTTGCAGTGAAATTCCAATTGTTTGATTTTCAATCCCCGGGTAGTCTGACCCCCGGTTTTTCTTGTGAATATTTCTGTCTTTTAAATTTTTGCATTTTTGTGTCGTTCTTTATCTGACCTCAACTTGTTTTTGTGCGAGGGGCACCGGAGTCGAAGACGCTTCGAGGAACACGCATTCGAATTTGTTTGAGTGATTTGAGAGAACTTGTAAATTTCACTGATTTCCACATTTTTCGCATCATTTCCAGCGGTTCCCGTTTGGGTTCTCGCGTGTGTAAAAATAGTGGAACTGTGTCCCCGTGTGCTGTGTGGTTTGAATTGTAACTTAGGCTTGCACTAGCGGCTCCTCGAGCCACTTTAGGAATTGCTTGTGCTCGTAAATTTTTAGGACCACACATACACTTAAAAGATGCACCTAGACCGCAGATCTAGCCAAATTGAACTTGTTCTTCACTCGCTAATAGAACTGCCTGTCTAGGAGCGAATTTTGTCGTCTGCATTTGCATGTAGTGTAAAATTTCAATACTGTTTTGCATCCTGCATAAAAGCGAAGGGATCACTGTAAGTCTTCTTAACTCAGCATACGCATCATTGTTTTTCGTGCATCGGCTTTTCTCAATTTCCCCCTCAGTTTTTCAAACTTAAATTAAACGGAAATTGGGACTGGACGTTAGGCGTGCTGTGTGGTTGGACTAACAAGTGAGAACTTAACTTAAAACAGGGACTGCTAACAGTATTGACCAAAAAAATTGATAAAATTGGAAAATTTATTTGCGGGAGACTAATCCCCGACCTTGTTTTCAGGCTGAGTGAGGGTAATTGAGTGTGTGTGAACACCTTAAGGCAGAGCCCAAATCCCCGCCTTCCATATCACGGGCCAATTGATCCTAGCAAATATTGCGAGTTGGATACTTTTAGCTCATTGACAAGTACCAAGTAGCCTCCACCTGTTCGTGGGTAGATAGGGGTGAACCAGCGGTACTCTGCAACAAGGCCTAGCTTTGTCAGCCTCCGCCTGCTTGCAGGTAGATAGGGGCACGTCTTTGAGTCCCCAACTCCGGATAGGAGCGAAGAAAGGAAGGATCGGCGTTATCTTAGGCGACGGGATAAACAGGGAAGACGCATCCGGATCTGAGCCGACTTCCCTATAGGCTGCGTAATCCTTGCTATCTTACTTGAAAAATCACACTTAAATTTTACAAGATAAATTGGACTCGGTTTCGAGTCCTTCACTGTGTTGAGTGTGAAACCAGGGTCTTGGATTAACTTGTTTGCTTTAGGTAGGAGCAAAATCCTATCTTCTTCTCGCCACTTCAAGATGAATGACTGGGGGATATCGACACATTATTTGCCAATCTTTCTCTGAGTCCCCCACGAAAATCATCTTCACAGACCCAAGCGCACCTTGAGCCACCCAAGACTCATGACCCTCTTGAGTTCTGGATCCTTCATACCCAGGGTGGTTACTCTCAAACCAACCCTTTCCTCTCCTCCGAGCTTACCGAGGAAGACCATCGCCTCGGTAACTCCTTCCTTGATTTTTCCTCTGACACCGATCTTTTCCAAACCCCAGGAATAGAGGATGAAATGCCGCCTAAGCAGCAACCACCGGATGAGGAGCAACTATAATAGATCCTTAATCGCCTTGCTGAAGCAGAACAAAGAAATGCAGATCTCACAGCCAGGATGGGACAAATCATTTTAGCAGGAGGTATTGACCGACCAATGGTTGATGCCTACAACCCGGCAGAAAACGAGATACAGAATTGGTTGGCACCAGTGGTTCCCGCCGAAGCATTTGAACTAAAGCCCCACTTCCTTAGCCTGCTACCGAAGTTCAATGGGAATATCAACGAAGAACCGTACACTTTCCTTCGAGACTTCGAGCTGGTTTGCAACAATCTTAGCCATCCCAATGTTGGCCAAGATTACATTAGATTGAAGGTCACCCCATTTGCCTTAGGAGATAAGGCAGCACATTGGTTGAAAACCTAGGGGTGATATGTACTACCTAGATGCAGTTCAAGGACCCCTTTCTGAAAAAGTTCTACCCTCTCAGTAGAACTAACCAAATGAGAACGAAGATCGCTAGCTTCTCCCAAGGACCCCAGTGAACCTTTCCATGATGCCTGGGACAGGTTCAATGACTTAGTATGGAAATGCCCCTGCCACGGCATTTCTAAGGCGATCTTAGTCCAAACCTTGTTCTGTGGTCTAACCCCGGAGATGCAGGGGTTAGTAGGTGCCGCCTGTGGAGGAAGCTATCTGAACAAAAATGAGAATGCTGTATGGAAGATCCTAGAGCAGATGGCGGAGACCGGCAGGTCGCAGGCCACAAGGGCCTATGCGTTGTCTCCCTCAAACCTTTCCTACGAGACAACCCGAAAGACTGTAGCAGATCTGACCGAGGACCTCATTCCCAGCATGGGGATGATTGCTGACAAGCTAACCATGGTCGAGAAGATCCACAAGAGAGTCGCGGAACTTGAGTCTCTTTCGCGTCTACCAAAGCAAGTGGAGGAACTTTCTGAGAAGGTAGATAAGATAAAGCTACCTGCCCCTTCTGCACCACTTGTACATGTACATCGAGTCCATCTTGTACAGGAACAGGCACCGGGGCCTCAGAGTGGCTGGGATCAGACTTACACCCAGCAGGACCAGCATGCACCCCCACAAGTGGAGACGGGATACGAGGAGCCTCCGCAAGTGTACGAGATCAACGGGCTTTGGTATAGTCGTGACCCGATTGTCAGGCAGGCGGAAATGGGGAAGGGTCAGCCTCACCGCCCATCCCCAGCATACCAAGAGACCAGGCCCGTTCCCGCGCCACGCTTTCAGTCCAGGCCAGAACAAGGGTACCAGCCTCAGCAGTACCAGCAGCAACGCACCTATCAGTAGGGGCCAGCACCATCCCATCAGCAGCAGCAATATCGGCATGGCCAGCAGGGCCAATATAGAACCTCGTCTGCACATCAGCCAGCCCAGCCCACTGAATTGGAGTCCCTCACCTTGGCGATCCAGACCCTGTCTGATGGGGTCCACCAGATGCAGAATGATTATCTGGATATGAGAACCGATATCAATCGTGTCTCTCGTACCCAGGACCAACAGATGGCGCCAAAGACCCCGATTCCCGCACAGGTTCAGGCCAACCCGAACAACATACTCCATGGCCAGAACCGACCTCGTGATCAGATATACTATTCAGATAATTATTTATCTGAACATGTGATCCTTTCGTACGATAATGTAAATCATATGTCCCTCAGGAGCGGAAGGACCGTGACCATACCTGATCGGGCACGGGCACAGAAGGAAGGAACTTCCAAGTCTCTACCTGAGGAGAACTTGGAGGAAGAGGAGCAGCACCACCACCACCATCACCGGCAGAAGAAGAGGACATCTGAGTCCTCGAAGCAGCATTCCTGCATCATTAGTGAGTCCGACGAAACTGATGAAGAGCCCGCACCTCCATCTGAGGAGGACTGTCCAGAAGAAGCGGAAGACGCATCACCAATTTCGCCCCGGCATATTTCTTTCAGTTCGAGTCAGAGTCCTAATCTGTTTCAGAGTCCGAGTCATGTACATAACGCAGTTCCAGCTTTCAATGAAAAGATTTCAGTTTCAGAACATGAGTTAGAGTCAATAATCCCTTTCCCCCGAGCTCTTACGGGTGGAAAGAAGAAAATCTAAAAAATCCAAAAAGATGACCCTGAGATGGCTGAATTCTGCAACAAATATATCAAGGTCACAATCCCCTTTGACAAGTACGTGGATATGACTCCTGCATTTCAGAAATACCATAAGGTGAGATGCACACCTACTAGGGTTAGCAGGAAGACCAAAAGCCGTGTTGAAAAACACGTTCTGTCAGTAGCCACGACTTGTGCAATAAAAAAACTCGTTTACAAGGAAATGAAGAGACATGGGTGCACATTATGCAGTGAGTCATGTTGATGACATCGCGTTTGCACGCACTCTCCTGGACAATGGTTCCTCCATCAATCTGATGCCTCTAACCCTCTATGAGCGGCTTAATCTCGGACCTCTTAGTAAATCTAGAGCCCTTCTACAGTTTGCTGATAAATCAACCAAGAGGTCCCGAGGAGAATTGAGGAACATTGTGATCAAAGTCGAGGGACAAGAATACATGGTGGACTTCACTGTCCTGGATATGGAAACCCCTCGTAATTGGAGAGACTCCCATATCATTCTAGGTAGGCCCTTCCTCAGAACAGCAAGGGCCTTATTTGATTATAAGATCGGGAAGATTCAGTTCCAAACTCCAGGCGGAGATGAGGAACTCGAAATGAAGCAGACAAGATGGCAGAGATCGGATTCAGAATCCAGCATCGAGTACTCTTCTTCCGGAACAGACTGCGATCATGTAGACACAGTTGGGCCATGGAGACAGAACCCACCCAGCACCGATGAGTCCCTCCCTTCCGGAGATGATCCAGTGCATGAATCAGTTTGCGAGGTCCTCAGAGATGAGTACAGCTCAGAACCTGCATCGCCCTACATCTTCGATGACATAGAGGCCCAGTTGGGCATGTCTGTCCTCCCCTCTTTAGGACAATCGGAAGATGAGGATGACGAGTCGGACGTGGCTTTTGCCGATTGCATGGAGACTTTTGACGATCCGACTCCTAAGCCGAACAACTTGGTGGCAGTCATCACAGAGAAAGATCCAGCCACTTCCAACACCGAGCCAGATTAGATTGAGCCAGACTTCTTAGACGATCACACTATTCCTGAGCTCAAACCCTTACCCGCAACCTTAACGTACGCCTTCCTTGTGGGTCAAGACAAGAAATTTCCGGTCATCATCAGTTCGCGATTGACCGAGGAGCAGGAATCTCGCTTGCTAGAGATCTTGGAGAAAAATCGCAAGGCAATAGGCTGGAGCATTTCTGATCTCCACGGGATATATCCCGCTCTGTGTTGGCACCATATTTACTTGGAGAACGAAGCCAAACCCTCTTGTGAATTCCAACGCCGGTTGAATCCAAATTTACGAGAGGTCGTGAAGAAGGAGATAGAAAAATGGTGCAACGCGGGTTTCATTTACCCAATCTCTGACTCTAAGTGGATGGCCCCAATTCATGTTGTCCTGAAAAAGTCAGGAATTCAGACGACCACCAACGAGGATGGAGAGGAGATCGTGACATGAGTACCCACGTCGTGGCGCGTCTGTGTGGATTATAGATGCTTGAATGCCGCGACGAAGAAGGATCATTTCCCCTTACCATTCATTGATTAGATCTTAGAGCGACTAGCGGGGAAAGAGTTCTTTTGCTTCTTAGATGGGTTCTCGGGCTACAATCAAGTAGCCATAGCTCCAGAGGACCAGGAAAAGACCATATTTACATGCCCCTTTGGTACCTATGCTTTCAGGCGCATGCCCTTTGGGTTATGCAATGCTCCAGGTACTTTTCAAAGATGCATGATTGCTGTATTCGCCGAAATGGTCGGCGAATTCCTGGAAGTCTTCATGGACGACTTCTCGGTTCACAGCGATTCCTTCGATTCCTGTCTTAGGAATCTGGACCGAGTCCTCAAAAGATGTTGTGAGGTTAATCTGGTGCTCTCATGGGAGAAAAGTCACTTCATGGTGACGGAGGGCATTGTGTTGGGGCACGTCATCTCCAAGAGAGGAATGGAGGTTGACCCTGCCAAGGTGGATGTGATCAGACGACTCCAACCACCAACCAACGTCAAGCAGTTGCGGTCATTCATCGGGCATGTTGGATTTTATCGGAGATTCTTTAAGGATTTTTCTAAGATTGCCCGACCGCTAACTGAGCTTTTAGGCAAAGAAATGGAGTTTATTGTTGATCACAAATGTCTTGAGGCCTTTAAGTTATTGCAAGAAATGATCATGGACGCACCCATCCTACAAGCCCCAGATTGGTCTCTACCTTTTGAGATCATGACGAATGCATCAGACCATGCTGTTGGGGCTGTGTTAGGACAAAGAAGAAATGGCGTCCCATTGACAATTCACTATGCAAGCAAAGTGCTTGACCCCGCTCAGCGTAACTATAGAGTTACGGAAAAGGAAATGCTTGCAGTAGTGTTTGCCTTGGACAAGTTCAGATCTTATTTAGTTGGATCCAAGGTAACTGTGTTCACTGACCATACGGCACTACGGTACTTGATGGAAAAGAAGGACGCGAAGGCGCGTCTTCTTCGGTGGATTTTACTTATCCAGGAGTTTGACTTGGACATCCGTGATAAACCTGGAAAGAAGAACGTAGTGGCCGATCATCTCTCTCGTCTCGAAGATCTTAATACTTCCGAGGATTCACCAATTCGAGACTCCTTCCCTGACGAGTCGATTTTTGTTATCGACTCACTCCCATGGTACGCCAATATCGTGAATTATCTTGTCTTCAAGAAAGTTCCCGAAGATTGGCCCAAGAGCCAAATCGACCGACTGAAGTCGGACGCTAGACACTACCATTGGGAGGATCCGATCCTTTTCTTTGAAGGACCGGATTGTGTCTGGAGACGATGTATTCCTCAGGAGGAATACCAGAGTGCCCTTTCTTTATGCCACAGCTTAGAGGCAGGAGGACACCACTCCGAGAAAAGGACCGCGTGGAAGGTACTTCAGTGTGGCTTCTACTGGCCGACTCTGTTTCGCGATGCCACCGCCTTCGCGAAGTCGTGCCTAGTATGCCGTCAGTTCCAAGGATGAGATGCCAATGCAGCCGGTCATCATTTGTGATGTCTTCGACGCCGGGGGCATCGATTTCATGGGCCCATTCCCTGTTAGCCACGGATTCGAATATATCCTTCTTGCGGTTGATTATCTATCCAGATGGGTGGAGGCTATCCCGACCCGAGCCGCAGACAGCAGAACTGTCTGTAAATTCATTAGAGAGCACATCATCTCTAGGTTCGGGATCCCCAAAATGATGATATCAGACGGGGGTAGCCACTTTGTGAATCGGGAGGTGAAGAAACTCCTGAAGGACTACGACATCGAACACCGTGTCGCAAGTCCTTACCACCCACAAACCAATGGTATGGCTGAGGTGTCGAATTGGGAGGTGAAAACCATATTGCAAAAGCTTGTCCCCCCGGACAGGAAGGACTAGTCTCAGATCTTAGATCAAGTCCTCTAGGCGTATAGGACGGCTTACAAGACACCGTTAGGTACCTCCCCATTCCGAATGGTATTCGGAAAGCCGTGCCATTTGCCCGCAGAGTTAATGCACAAATCAGAATGGGCAATCAAGAAGGTCAACTGGAACACACACCTTGGGCAGAAGCAAAGAGACATGGATCTGAATGAGCTTGTAGAAGTTAGAAACCGCGCATATGACAACAGCTTGGTGTACAAGGACAAGGTGAAGCGATGGCATGATAGATATATCCGACGAAAGACCTTTGTTCCTGGACAGAAGGTATGGTTGTTCAATGCTAGGCTGAAGACTTTCCAAAGCAAGTTGAAGTCTAAGTAAACGGGCCCATTTGTCGTCCGTACGGTGCATGATAGTGGATGTGTCGAGGTAGATCAATGTAGGTCAAGGGAATGCTGGCAAGTCATCTTAGGTCCTCGAAATAGTGTGAATCTATCAATCATCAAGAGGGCATAAGATCAAGTGAGGGACCAAATAATCAGGTCAATCACAAAACATCCCTCAGGTCAATCCAATCTGGCTGAGGTGGCACAAAAGATAATCAGGGGGCCTCAAAGTGCCATAGGTGGATAATAGAATCAGGGGATCGGGGATGGTTTAATCCAGAAGATGAGGAGGTTCATGGGAGTTCGGGTCACCGTCATCATGAAGCATATATCAAGATAGTCAATCCAAAATCCGAATCCAGACGGGCCAAACCGAATGGGTAGATCAATCAATGCTCTTGAAATCATCATCATATCATCAAAGTACGTCGCATCCTCAATCCGATGTGCAGCATATCCCAATAAATAATCACATCTAATGATTGAGCAGCATCAAAACCCTCAATAAGCTCGTATGCACGTATCCAAAGTCAAATCCACCAAGAGTAGTATATCCATCTCAACATCCTCAATCCTCGGCCCGGCTTACACAAATAATCAAGGTAATCATAAAGTGAAAATCCTTGATGCGGGCCTCACCGATATGCACAGCATTCCTGGGTAAAGGAAGAGGTGATACGGGGAACACGAGGAAGGTGGATATGAAGGGTAACATAATGGAGTGGAGAAGCTGATTGAGGGTATGCACCAATATCACGGGTGATAGAAGAGTGATACAGAGGGGACGAGGAGGGCGGGCGAGAAGATCGGGACAAAGACAAAATTGGATGTTCCACACAAGGCGGGAACACCGTCAAAATGGTGGTCCGAAGAGCATGCTCTCCTTGAACCTGAGAAGATGGGGATGGTACGGTGGATACGAGGAAGGTGGTGAAGAAGAGAGAAACGAAGGACTTGGCGAAGAAATGATTGAGCTCAAGCGCCAATGTCACGACTCGATGCAAATGAAGAGGTATATGTATAAGAGAGGTAGAGCGACTCAAAGACGAAAAATGCATGACTCACACGACGGGACCGACTACTCAAATAGTGAATGAAAAACACAACGGACTCCAAGTCACATTCAATACACAAGGCAAACCCCCGATTCACCTACTCGACATAGTGAAGACCGTCAGGTGACGATCATTTATCTTTTCATTTTTAGAGTGAGGTGAGAATCACAAAGTTGTACAAACACTTAGGAGGCTTGATAGGATTTGGGCTCTAATCCTTAGTGTGTACGTGAGCACTTAAAATGCATCCAATGAGGGGGTTGCTCTCCCCAAGACAAGGAAGTCCATCATGTTTTATCTTTAGGTCCAATAGAGTTAGCAGTCCCAATTTTATTTAGGTTATCACTTTTTTTGGGTATTTTCAATGCACGTGCCTATCGAGATTCCGATCTTCATTAAGCATCCTAGGTTGTCAAAAACAGAGGGAGAAAGTCGGAAAAGCCATGCAAGTCGGAAATCGATGATGCATGCTAAGTAAGAAGACTTACAGCGCTTCCCAGCTCTCTCCATGCAGGATGCAGAACAGAATTGAAACCTATGCTAAATACGAATGCAAGCCGAAGAAATCGCCCTAGGATAGTAACTGTTATTATCGTGAAGCACCACAAGTCGGTCACCGATCCTTAACCTAAGAGTCCGGTCTTGGCTTACCCCTCCTCTTCTCGACACACTCGAGTTCAGGAGTAGCGCTTGATGGGGCTCTCTCACGGCACACGGGTTAAGAGATAAATGAACAGACTGTTTAAATTTGACTAGATCCAAAATGCACTATAGGTACATGCAAATATATTAGGGTGTTTGGACCTAATCTACTCGATCAAGCAATTCCTAAGCTAGGGCTCATTCACACAAAATAATAAAAATAAAAATAAAAAGAAAAAGCGTCAAAACCGTCGAGGCCCCCAAGGGAACAATCCCTCGAGCAATGGACCTCGGGAAGTCGGAGTGTACCTGTGAGAGTCCTGAATTGTTACAAGTTTCTAAGTCTCTCTCACATAAATATACATAATAAAACAAATAAAATGCATAAAAATAGAGACTGTCTTAAAAAATTCTCCTTCATCTGCCTTTGATGCTCTCTCCAGTTGCCTGGTGTAGAAGAACCAACTCCACCTCGCTTGAGTGCATTGGTCCTCCTAGGAGGTCCTCCTTCGCTTGGCGGTCCCTCGCATCAAAGACAAATAAAAGAGATGGGTCAGAACAGTCAATTAATAATCTCAATAATAATCAAATAAAGAAATGAATCCTGGACATGAGCAAAGAATTAAATAAATAAATGATCAACCATACAAAATCCATTGCCTCCCCGGCAATGGTGCCATTTGATGACTGGGAATTTCAGAGGGTCTAGATATCTCACAAGGCGAGAAATCCAGTCGCTGATTTGATCACTCCAAAATTCCCAAATCCATCAACAATTAACTCACAACGAAATATATGCAATTAATATAAAAAATGTGGAGTTAAAATTTATTATAACTCTACATGCAAGTGTGTATAGGTGTAAGCACAAGTAGAGGTCGAACACTGGGAGGCGAATGGTTGAGTATGAAATTGGTTGCGCAGTTATTCAACTCTTGGTTCATGTCCAATTCTTGTTTGTTTTTGTGGGTTTTTAATTTTATATATTTTTATTATTTTGATTTTTATAATTTTTATTTTGTTTTTATATTTTGTATTTTTTTATTTTCTTTTTATATTTTTAATTATATAATATAGATATATAAGAGAAGAGAGAGGAGTAATATATAAGGATATATGTATTTATATTAATACTCAATATATATTAGATATAACATTTTTTGGCTTTTTATATAATTATATATTTTTTGTTATTTTCTGAATTTTCTAATTATATGTATTTTTTCATTCCAAAAATATCCCAAATAAGGGCTTAAATATTAGGACGAAGATAATGTGGGTTTCAAAATTATAAAATAAGTCTCAAAATTACCTAAATTAATTTTAATATGTAAATAATAATATATAGATAATTATAAAAGAGAAAAATATATTTTTGGTATTTTTCAAGGGTTTTTTATATATTTTTCTTAGGATTTTGGAGCTTCTTGAAATTTTTATATTTTATTTTTCTTATTTTTAGGCGTTTTCAATTTTTGGACTCAATATATATATAAATACATCATATATAATATTTTTGTAATTTTTCAAAAACATTTTATATTTTTTGGTATTTTATCATTTAAACAGTGATTATTTAGGCTCCATTTGAATTTTAAAAATTAGGTAAAATGCAAAAAATGCTTGTTAAAAATGTGGGCGTGAAAGTACACTACATGAAGCATCTAACCTAATTTTTGTGGATTTTTAGGAGCTGTATAGCTATTTTTAATAAATACATAAAAGACGTAAAATTAAAATAGCCTGGCAGGGGTATTTTTGCAAATAAAATAACATGCAGGGGGTACAATGCAAAATGACCAACTGAAATAAACATTCGTTTAAATTTTTGAAACTATTTTACAATTACAAA
Organism: Ottelia alismoides; assembly: GCA_037367405.1. NCBI lineage: Eukaryota > Viridiplantae > Streptophyta > Magnoliopsida > Alismatales > Hydrocharitaceae > Ottelia > Ottelia alismoides. Next base: position 242,308 of record JAZKJV010004231.1, on the reverse strand, counting down.
AATCCGCCAGGGGTTCACTGTAAAATTCACGCGCTTCACGTGGGACTGCACGTGAGGCGCGGAGGGACCATTTTGTAAATACTAGAACTACGGGGGCCCTTTGCAAAAAGTACAATTTTATTTACACATGAAATTTATTTTACAGAATTAAAATTTAATACAAAAAGATGCGGGGCTATATGTGAAAATTACCCCATTAGGCGTGCGATCCAACGGCTGGGCTTCCTCCACTTGACACGTGTTGCCTCCACGTTTGTCGATGCCGCTTCGCCGATGGAGGGCTGAGATTAGATCAGTTGGGTTGATCTGACGATCGGTGTAGAGCTCTATCCAACGGCGCTGGTCACAATTGGGACTTTGTCTTCATCCGACGGCGGGGAGGGCGTCAGGAAGAACAGGGAGGAAGGTTCGCCAGGGCGATCTTCCTCTGGTGATCTCTCTGTACCCCGTCGGTCTCTACTGCTCCCAATGGTCCCTACACGTCGCAGGTGCTCCCAGCTAACCGTAGGAGGCTTCAGATTGGCCTGGAGGTCACTGGAGCGCCGCCACCAGGTCGATGTCGAGGTGGCACTCCAGGTACCTCCGGCGGGCATCGAAGAACACCTCCAAGTGCTCCAAAGCACCTTGTACCTGCACAAAATGAAACAAGGGACGAGGGCAAACTGCCTCGTCCCGTTAGAACTGAAAATGGATGAGGGGGGCTTCGGGCGAGGATCTCCGGCGAACTGGTGGGAGAGGGAGATCTGGGAACCAGATCTGGTGAGGATCTGGATGAGCGAAAGTGCCTGGGATGAAGGGAAATGAAAGGAGAAGAGAATGGAAGGGGAGGCGAGGTCGGTGAATGGCAGGAGCACCACTAATGGATTCGCCGGAGCTCCGCTCCGGCGAACTACGGGGCTCGATTCTACGCTACACCTAATAGCTAAACACTAATCTAAAGACGAAAACAAAATGTTAAAACTAAAACCTAAATAAAAATGAGTAAAGGCGCAGCTTGTACGTGGCCAAACACCATGGAGCAGAGGCCTCGCCGGAGCGGCGGCCTTGGGTGCAACCTCCGCCTATTCCAACCGATTCAAGGTGTCGGTGGCGTCCTCCTGTCACGAGGAGCACAACCAGGACCGAATACGAGGGAGAAAATGGGTGGAGGCTGACCAAATTTTGCGGAGGAGGTGGAGGCTTCTTATGTATGAACATGGCGGCACCCTTATTTGACCGGGTCGTAGCGGCAAATCGACGATATGTACAAGGGTTCCAGAATCTCGGACCGAATCTCGGTTGATCAGAGAATGTTTTTCATGAAGGGGCCAGGGATGAATGATGGATGGTTCATGCGCGAAAAAAGGTAGAAGACGGGCGGAAAAGATGGGTCGCTTCTAATCAAGCGGTTGGAGGTCGAGTTGACCGAGCGGTCAACGTTCGCAGGGACCTGATTGGTCCGCGTCTGCACGAATTTGACTTATGATTTTAACATAATAAATGATTTTATTAGATTTTGTTTATAAAATAAAAAATGTTTATTAATTAATGTAGTATTTATTTATGATTTTTATTTAATTTTTTAATGTATTTTATTATGGGTTTATTTTAATAATGTATTTATAAGTGTATTTACATGTATTTTGTATAATTTATTTTGTATATTTTATTTTATTATTTTATTTTATTTTTTTATATAATTATAACTTATTTTTGTGAGTATAAATATATTTTTATTTAATTGTTATGAGTTTATTTACATATTTAAATAAATAAGTATATATACTATGTAGGTATACTTATAGGTATTTTACCTATATTATATATACATTTTATTTATTTAATGAATTTTATTTGTTTTTATTTTGGATTTATATTTTTAATAAATTTTATGTAATATTTACAATATTATAAAAATATAGATGAATAAAGAATAAAAGAATAAAATCCCTTTTTATTTATAACATAGGTATTTTGCCTATGCATTGCATGAACTCATTTTATTTTACAAATTCTTTTTGGTTTTATTCTAATTTTAATGTATACATATGTTATAAATAATGTATATAAATTTATAAAAATATGAATTTGTAAAAATAATAGGTAAGGAATAAATTGAATATTTTAATCACTATTATGTACAATAGGGGCCCAAAACCTAACTTTCACAGATGAACTCCAAAAATTATGAATCCAATTTTATTAAATAGTTCTTGGAAAGCTATATACAATTAAAGTGAGTTTGGTGGATTTTGAGTTTTTATCTGCAAGATATGGGTCTGTGAAGTTGAGATTCTGGCTTTTTATTCTGTGTATAAAATGTACATTGTGTGTCATTTTTGTACAAACTCAATTTTGTATTTCTATTTACATTATTATCTACAACTTTCATGTACAAAATTTCCTTATTTTATGATTAAATACTTATATACAAAATAGGTGTCAAAATGCATAAATGAATGAATAAATAAATGTGGTATTTATTGTATTTTTGCCCTTATCTCCCCCTACTTTATTCCTTGCCGACCAATTCCATTCTGGACTAGGTCTCGGGGTTAGGGTCATAAAATATTTGCAATATTTTATTCCTTTTTCTTTTCTTCTCTTTATTCTATGATTTTGACATTAAAAATCTTATTTTATGTACAATAAATACAATAAATAATGAATGCTAATATGGACAAATTGATGCTATTTACATGCATTTGCTGGGGGTTTTTAAGGCCAAAATTATAGAATAAAGGTGATGAAATGGAGATTCATCAGTGGCCGATGATTAAGGCGGTTTATGACTGATCTTTTTGTGAGCATGTGATGGGAGATCGTAATGATGAGACGGAGATTAAACATGTGATTCCTAACTATTATCAGTGTCATCCTCAGAAAAATTATGATGGGTAGTAGATGAAACATTTGAGTCAGACGAAAGGTAGCCATCATCAGAGTTATCCTCAGAGGAATAGTATTTGAAAATGGACACACTCCAGATATTCATGTCTTTTTGTTTCTTTAATTGTTTCCTCAAAGTCCGTTCCTTTTTAAGATCAATCGGTTTGTCCTCATATGAATATTCAGACGCTCCGGTCTCAGTCAGCTCATAAGAAATAATTGCAGTGTACTTGTGGAAGGTAGGAGCATCAGCTTTGGATGAGTAATAATTAGGAACGGGAGTTGTCCAACGAGAATCGAATTTTGAATCCTTGCGAAGATATGGCTTTAGAGCTGCCGAACAGACTTCACTCATGTAGACCACCTTTTCCGGACCTGATGAGGGATCATCAACCGATTCCTCTTCCGAAAGGTCAAATCTGATTCTTTTTTTCTTGTTTCGTGAAGTTGTCGGTTCACTTGAGTATCCAGATGAGTAGCCATTAGAATTCTTCTCCTTGGTTGGTGTTCGGCCTGCGTGTTTGTTCTTAGTCTCCTGAATGTTGGTGCACTCTCGATTTGGGAGGATTTGGTCAAGATAATTAGAGTAGGTTGCTCCAGGGTGCGACCATGCATATGTCTCAGTATCGTAGTAGAATGATTTGTCTATTTTGAGATCGGCAGGAATTGAGATACCGGGGAGAGTCTATGCATGTTCATTCTCAATTGATTTGACAATTGAGCATTCCTGTGTTAAGTTGATGTAATCTATGTAGTCAGCATAGGTTGACCCAGGGTGTGACCATGCATAAGTCTCCGGATCATATGATTCATATGCTCGATTTTCCATGGTGAGAGCAGCTGGGAATGGAGTAGGTATGAGCATCGGGTCGGGCCGTGCCCAGCCTAGCCCAGCCCGAGCCCGGTTACATTTAGCGGGCCTTCAGGCCGGGCCCAAGCCCGGGATTTTTTTATAAACCCAACCCAAGCCCGAGCTCGACCCGCAAGTTCTTGGGTCGGGCATGGGTCGGGCCGACCCACTATCTAATCTTGTATACCCACAACGCAGCTTGTATTTGGGTCTGGTGAATATTTGCCCTCTCAATTCATGGGACGGACTTAATTTTTTGGATCTTGAAGTTTTTAATCAAAAAATTTAACATTAATAACTTATATAATGACCGTATATACGGGTTTTTACACTCAGTACCCTGTGAGCTTTTCAAAAAAACAATTATGCTCTTAACTTGTTTACAAGTTTATATTCTTACGAAATTGACAGTATTGCCCTTCTTTGAGCCTAATACTATTAGGGAGCAACTTTAATAACAGAAGGGTGATGTTATGAGTTTTTTAAAAAATAAAGAACACGAGTGGCTCATACTGCCAGTAAATGTTTATATACATGTAAAATTCTAGTTGTTATTATTATTATTGTTATTCATTTTTACATGTTTCGCTCTCTCTTTTTCGATTATTGGATTTTTACCATTATCTATGTTTTAAAAAACTGGATGCTTGGATGTACGAAATCCCACTGAATCATCTGGATATTTTATTTTATTCTTCTATTGCCCGGAACAAATGGAAAATAGTAGATTGGTCTTATCTAAGCCCAAACATGTAATTGACTAAATAAAGGTACATTCCCTTATCTTAAATTTGAAATAAATATATAAAAAACTTAATAAAAGATTCAATTTATTAGAATATATACCTAAAAATAATAAAAGAGGTATTTATGGGCTCCTATTCGGGCCGGCCCATGGGCTTTGGGCTCAGGCCCGTTGTAGCCCGGACCCGGCCCGAAATCAGAATTGGGCCTAAATTTAAGCCCAAGCCTGCCCATTTATTGCTCGGGCTCAGGCCTAGGCCGGGCTTCTTCGGGCCGGGCACCGGGCTGGCCAGGCCGGCCCTAAAAAATGCTCATCCCTAGAATGGAGCAGGGGAAAGATTATCTAAATCAATAGTCTCATCAACAACCGCTATCTCAGGTGTCGTAGCGGGGTAGGGCTCTTCTACCGTTTCATAGTTACTGTTGTCGGGGACTTCGTGGGTAACCTCAGAAAATCGTGGTTCCTCAAAGACTGTGTCAGATTGAAGTGCTTCCAATGCCGTAAAATTGATTTATCGAGTCTCACAGTCAATAATTGCCTTAGCCAATGCTAAGAATGGCTTTCCGAGAATAATTGAAGACTAGGTGAATTCTCCTTGATGCTCAATATCAATGATCGTGAATTCCATTTTGAGCGGAGCACCTTGGAATTTCATGATGACAGAAATGATTCCTCTCGGCCGTTTTATCGATCGATCAGCCGATTGAACAATCTCTCTTATTTTCCTGATCGGTCCGAGTTTAAGTTCATGAAATACAGAGGTCGGGAGGATATTAATTGGTGAATCGTTATCAATTCGAGCAAAGGTGAAATTTGTATCTTTAATCATACAATCAAATTTGGGCAACCGCTTCACTATGCGGCTCTTGTTTTTTCTCCTCAACACCAAGGAGGAGGCCATTGACAAGATATGTCTTTCAATTTTTGTTCTAATCCTTCCCGACTTTTTGTTTATTAATTTTTCCATTAAGAATTTTTTGAGGTCGGGGAAGTGTTCAATGGCCTTTATAAAGGGAAGTTCAAAAATAAAATGTTTTTCCAGTGCTTCCCGTACAGTAGGATCCAAATTCCTTAGATCTTCTTCAGTTTCAATTTTTATGAAATTTTTTGGTTTTTTGATTTTTTGTAATTTTCAAATATTCAATTTTTTTGGTATTTTCTGTGTGTTGTGGTGATGTGGTGTTTTCCATAGATGAGAAGGGGTTTTGATATTCAGAGTACGGGTCAGCGACATAATTATTCCTAGGGGAATAATAAGCAGAAGTATTGATGTTAGAATCATCCCTAGATTTTTGAATATCCTCAAAATTTTCATCATGAGATCTAATCCTTTTCTCATTCATTTTTATATCCAAGCCATCATAGAATGAGATTACTCGGTTGGTAAATTTTTGAAATCTATTCTCATCAATTCGGATTTTGTTTTTATCCTCGAAATATCATCCTCAAAATTCTGTTCATGATCAATGATGGGAGCACTAGGTTTTTGTTCAATGATTTCATCTTCCATTTTTCTGTATGTGCGGAGAGGAGAGTTTCTTGGAATATCCATTATATAATCATTTTCTGAAAATTTCTCCTCAAAAATTATGGAAGGAGACTGCTCATATGGTCCAGACATGTGTATTTGATCTGAGTAGAGTTCAATCCTTTGATCATGATTGGTCAGACCTTGATATTGTGGAGTCAGCATACAGGGTTTATGTGTTTCTAGGAGGTCAATCAAGTCCTCTGTATGAGTATCATGTCTGAAGAGGGATCTGTCGTGGTTAATCCAACGCTGATAATCATTAAGTGCATGTCTTTCCATCTGGGGTTGGTTTCTCAGCCAGACATGAGACTTGAAGGGATTTTGATCTTGGAATGTTTCATTGGCGAGAAACTGAGAATAAGGTGGTTCAATCCAAGATGGGAGGTGGTCATCTGCGGTCGGATGATTCAAGTAGGAATTCACTGAGGGGGCCGAATTCATCCACGGGTGAAATTTTCCCGCAAATGTTGGAGGATTATTGAAAGAAGAGGATGTAGTTGATTTGGGCTTAACCGAGACAGATTTATTTTTATGGTATAGCTCTGATGGATTTTTAGATAAATGTTCGGTCAGAAATGATAGGTTGGATCTGCAAGAGTTTTTGCTCAAATGTTCCATGATGAGAATTAAATCAAGAGATGAGAGAGTTGATTGCACAGGATAGTCAAGAGAATTTTATTAAATGTGCGGCTTTTAATAATCGAAAACGGTTCACGTACACCAATGCAAACACAAATCAAACCTCGAGTTCACCAACTCACACAATAAAGCCGTAAGAGTTCGTCTATTATTTTTTCAATTTTAGTTGGTGATAAATCAATCTTGGCAAAAATTTAGCGAGTTGTTAGGTGCCGAAATTTTCTTAAAGACTGTCCCGAGTTCGTACGACTAGTTGCATCCACTTTCAGCCACTATAGGTGTAAGTACGGACCGTAAACCAGCTACCCATGTTACTTAAGGAGGGAGCCTTATGCGGTGTCCTTTAAACCACCCACTCTGATAAGGAAGTCCGGACTGATTACCAGCTACCCGTATTCCTCACTGAGAAGTAGCTAATCATTTTTAAAATCAGTAGTCTGAATGAAAATATCGGAGCTTGGTTCTAACCTTAAGTGTCATCTCTCAATCACTCAGAAAAATAAAAACATCCAAGGTCGGGGTTACTCTCCCACAAAAAATCTTGATTTTATAGGTTAATTTAGAATTGGCTATTTTTAGCAGTCCCAATTTATTTAGGTGATCACTGAAAAATTTAAGTGAGCAGAAATACACGTCTACCGTCCAGTCCCAATTTTCTTTAAATTCATGTGATAAAATAAGAAGGAGAAATTCAGGAAAAGCCGATGCACGTGAAAACTGATGATGTATGCTCAGTTAGAAGACTTATAGTGAATCCTTGCAATCTTCATGTGGGATGCAATACAAGAATTGAAAAATTATTCTATATGAAATGCAAGCCGATGAAAAATCGCACCTAGCAGAAAGTTCTATTAGCGAGGAAGAATTGAGTTAATTTTTGGCTAAATTGAATGATATATGTGCGTCTCGATTAATAGTGAAGTGTGGCTTAAGATCCTACGAGCACAATCAAAAATTAAAATGCTCTTGAGAGCCGTAGGTGCAGGTCTAGCCTAATCGCCACTCAAGTCGGGCCCCACCCTCATCAGAGAGGGAAATAGGCTACGACACACCACAGAATAAAATTAGAGGTCTTGTTACATACGCGAGAGTCCGAACGGACACCGCTATAAATGAGCAATTAATTACAGGAATTAAAAATTGCAGAAATAAAATCCTAGACTCTACGCACTCTCACAACTCGACTCGATCTTAATTTTAATTGCGGCTTTCGCGGAAGTCGGTGAAGTTGCTTCGGTTCTAGAAAAACCGCTCCACGTACCGGGTACCTCTCAAGAAAAATAAGACAGATAGTGTAAGAGAGTAGTCAAAAATATATGAAAACAAATGCTGAAAATAAATTACAGGAAAAAAAGAATTTACAATGAGAAATTCAGGGTTCAGACTACCCGAATGTGGAAAACCGAACGAAAATTTTCAAGATAAAAATCTAAGCCGTTTGCCTCCCTGATGGATCCGGAAACGCCGAGTTAAGAGGGTGTTTTTATTTGTCGTGCGTTGTAGGCGGCAATCGGAAACGGTCAAGAAAATAACCACACAAAATATTTGTCAATTTGATTAATGTGGTTTTATGTTTATTTTACTTGGGTAAGTCCCAAGGTCGATCACAAGGAGGCAAAGGAACAACCTAGAGTTATGTCTATCAAAGTTCGTGCGCGGTTTTCGAAGTGGTCTTTTTTTGGAATTTTTGGATGCAATATTAATTTTTATGAATTTTTAAATGCAAAGAGGATGAATTTCAATATTTAATGATGATAAATACTAAACCTACTTATTTTCAAAGATCAAAATTATCTAAGATCTATTACTAGGTGATTGATCTCAGAAAAATCCTGAACCTCGAAAATGTGAGATCTAGTACCTATTAAAAATTAAACACTGAAATATTCAAAATGATTTTTATAGGGCAAACTATGCATGCAAATGCAATTCTTTTTGGGCACAATGTCAATCACAATTAACTCTACAACATGTGATTTTTCGAGAATTTTTAGAGCAACGGTTAATTCAATATGAATTTAGAGCACAGATGGGCAAAATATGTAAATTTTCATAAAACAATTATTTATCAATTAACCATCAATCACAAAAATGCCCAAAATATGTCAAAGTGTAGAGAATTAATTGACAAACAAAATGCTATTTTTGAATAAATAAAATAAGACTAAGAAGAGGTTCAAAACAAAGTGGGAATACAGGGGTACCAATGTAATTTAAATAAATAAATAAAATGCAGAAGGGGGGATTGAAATGTAAATACCAATAACTGGGGACCTTTGCTTGCAAAATTCCCAGTAGGTCACGTGCTATACACGTGACCCATGGGGTAGATGGACTGAGCTGCGAATCAGGGGGTCTTCGGGGGGCTTTGTGCAATTCTCCCACGGTCACGTGCGGAGCAGGTGACCTGGGTGACACAAGGTCGACGTTCCCCACACACGCGCCTTGCGCGTGCTGGGGCCTCGGGCTGTGTGCCCGGAGGTGGAGCGGAGGGTGGTGGGCTGCCCAGGCGGAGGAGGCTGGCGGAGTCGCGGGCGGCGTAGCGTCGTTGGAGGCGGTGTCGATTGGAGCAGATGAAGGCGGAGGTGTGGAAGGTGTGGCGATGCTGGTGGTTGCCGTTGATGAGGTTGAAGACGAAGGTGGGAGGCGATAGGGTAGTCTCGTGGAGGTAGTTGTCGATGGAGAACGTCAGGCTCGAGGCGGAGGAGTACGGCAAATGCGGGGAAGATGGAGTGGCGGAGATGCACGGTGACCACGGCAAAGAGGAGCTTGACGGAGATAGAAAGAGAGAGAGAGAGAGAAGATACCTGGAGAAGGGGCTCGACGGCGTAGCTGCCGGAGCGAAGCAGCGGCGGTGTAGCTTTGCTGCGACGAGGGCGTGAAGTCCTCGGACCATGCCGGCGAGGGTTGGCTGTCACGACCTCCTTTAGAACGACGGATGAGAGAAGAGGGATGGTGGCGTGGTTCCTTAAATAGGGTAGAAGGGTGCTCGGCGATGCGGAGGATCTGACTGGGATTTAACGACGGTGATGGGCGATTCATGGCAGAGCAAATCGCAGCGAAATCGCGGGGAGATCTGTGATGGAAGGCAGTGCGAGATGTGCGGAGGAGGAGGCCGGCAAAAATCATGGGGCGGCGGAGGTCCAATTGGGAAAGGAGGTGGGAGGAGGATGATGCACAGGGGTCGTCCGATCGGGCGCGATCGGACGGCCTACAAAGGACCACGTGGCACGCAAGGGGACAAGAGAAGCGGGCACGTGCGGAGCTTGTGCCTGGGAGGCACGTGCGACGCACGTGTACCCATTTTATTATTATTATTATTATTATTTATTTTATAAAATGAAATAATAAATATACGAAAAATGACTGACACGTGGCGGCACCAGGTGGTGCCACGTGTCCGCACCAGAAAATTCAGAAAATAAATACTTTAAAAAATAGTAAATGACCTCGGATCAAAAAAATTTCTTCACGAAAATTTCTCGTCTCGATGATATCTACAACTTTCATGAAGATCACAAAACCAAAATCGATCATTTGCATAAAGTGATATTTTGGGGTATCCCATGTACATAGAACACCTTGATTTTGGGGTTTTGTAATTTTTATGTTAATTTTAGATTAGATAAAAATCCGGAAAAAATATGATAAATCTGAGATAAACAATTAAATCTTAATCTAATTTTTTTGGATTTTTATTAATCAACAAAATATGTACATAAAATATTAGATCAAAAACCGCTAAAATATACAGTATACAAAAGAGGCCCAAAACCCAACTTTCACATGTGAGCTCCGATTCACTTTAACTTGGTCTTGTTTTGAAGATATTTGAATGTACATTAGTTCAAAAGTGAGTAGGTTCAATCGGACACTAGATGAGGAAGATATGAGGTTTTTAGTCCTGAAATCCTGAAACTAGGGTTTGGGTTTTTGGTCCACTTATCTGGGTTAGTTAATTTTTTTGTATTTTTCCTTTTTCTTGTTAGTGATATGTACACAGTGGAAGTAGTTTTGGGTCACTCGGAGTTAGCATGAACGAGTTAAAAATCCGGGAAGTTAGGCTATTTATAGGTCACTTTTGCTTGGATTTTCGGCTTCTTATTTTACGCAAAAAATTTGTGCTAAAATGCCATTCTTATGAAATCATGCATGAATGCTAATTATGCAGAATAGATGCAGAAATGCTATTGATTTTGAGGGATTTGAGCTTAATAAATGAGATTTAGAGTGATGAATTCGAGATTCATCAATCATACATGTCCTTTATGAGGTTAATGTATAGGAGATGTACTTGTCTCTTCTCCAAAACCCTCCAACATGGCGTAATAAAAAATAGAAAAAGAGAAAATCAAAGAAAAACTTAAAACAAATACGTACAAACTAAAATGAAAAAAGTGTAAAACATGAAAGTTGTAGATCTTTTATAGATCTACAAATTTCATGTTTAATATAAAGTCAAAATAGGTGATACATACTTATGTTTTTGTAAGTATTTTTAAGGATTTAAAAATACTTATTTTATTTTCTTTTATGTTTTTTTGTATTTTTTGTATTAAATTTCAAAACAAATACTTACAATATTAATCTAGTTTTTATGGAATTTTTAATACTCAAGAAACACGAAAAATAAAATCACATTAACAAAATTAATTATATATAATAATTAGGGTTTATATAAGGTTAAGTGTTAATGCTAGAAAATTAAATGTACATTTTATTGAGTTGATTAAGTTAGAGGGATAATAAATAAATAATACAATAATAAATCACATTTTTTATTTATCACCTCCTACACTTAAACCTTGCTCATCCTTGAGAAAATAAAGAATGAAATAAGTTGGATTAATCCCTGACTGTGCATGTGAATATTCATTACTTGATTAATTAAGAACACTCGATTTTACTAACCCTAGAATCCTAAGCTGAACCAAAATATAGTCAAAAGGAATCCCACTTCCCTAATTATCAAACTCTCGGTGTATACATATAGTATAAGGATATGACATTTAAGCGTGAAGTGTATTTATGAGAGTCGAGTCAAAACATCACTCAAAGTCCTAGTCCAAGAGACTCTCCTAAGAACTCAATTCTCAACACTAGGGAAAAAATCATTTATTGACTTCAATCCACCATCTCTTTAGTTGTTAAACTTGAAAGCGGGGAAAGGCCCGTTGCAGGAGGGTATAGGTTGGTCTCTTTTCTTCTCTCCCTCTCATTGTAACAAGGATCCTCTCAAGTACCTTATTAACTCAACACAAGTATATGTTTTGTGTTGATCAAACTGTTGAGTCGTCTGCACTTGTTTTCCTGGAAATGCACCGGGGTGTGTCTCTTTTGAGTATCTAAGATACCTTCGACACCTATACTTGTATGGCTACATGATGTAGAGCCCTTTTTGGGTGCTAGTCCAACTCATAAAAGATCAAAAATGTTGGTCCAAGTGAACACTTTGAAATGTTGACAGTGCTTGCCTTTGATGGAAGCTCTTTCTATTTGTCTTTAAGGTGTAAGAGATTTTATTTCTCTTTCTTTTCTTTTTATTTGCATTTTTGACTAGCTCCAATGCTTTTACCAAAGTTGGCGTACACTGATCAATATTTTTATTGATTTCATCACACCCTGACACATAGGTAAATATCAAAAGGTTGGTAAAAGAACTTTGTTCTCATATCGGCTTAAGGTGCTGACACTCAGGATTTATGAAGCATTCAGTAAATTTATCTCATCCTCGAGTATCATTGAATCGAGTCTGGTCTCAAATCTCAAATCCTAGTTCCTCAAGTGACACCTCAACTCATCTTATCATCAATGTAGTTGTGCATGTGAGGTACAGGTCATATTCTTTAAGGTACATATGAAGTATGTAATATAGCACACATATCTTTCAAATTAAGGAAGTGTGGATAATTAGTTCACAAACCCTAAGATTCTGAATCCTAAGACTCATAAATCAAAGTTACTTTATTCATCAAGTCTTGAGTGATAGTGAATGTGTTAGGGATTAAGCCCACTCGTTTGGTTAGTACTTTGTAATTTTTGGATTTTTCATTTTTTTTTGTGTTTTTATTTTTATATTTATTTTTTTCTTTATAGAGTTATAATTATTTACAAAACATATGTTAATCTCATTTTCAACCTCATTTTTTAAAAGAATTTTGAAAAGATTTTACAAATCATGTCACATAAATATATTTTTTCAATATATTTTTAAAATGATATTCAAAACAAGAAAATCCTTATTCTAAAACTATTATAAAATATTTTTAAAAAATAATGTCACATAGTTAGAAAAATTTTCAAATCATTTTACAAGCCTTTTTTATACAAATCAGTTCAAAAGATACTTTAACCCAACCCAAAAAGTTTGAAAATTTTAAAAGTATGAATTATGGCTAAAGTATATATGAAATATGTACGGTATTGCCCCTATAATTAGCTTGTGTTATGTCCTCATAGTACCAAATGATATGAAGTCATAGATCATGCCAAAATATAAATGGACATACGGCAACTGACTCGGGTCTCCCCCTATACTGAGGTTGAAAATAACCCAAGTATAATAAGATGACCAAGAAGAGGGGTCAAATGAGTGAAGAATAGAAATGGACGGAGACTTGGGTGCCCCTATACTTAGGCTGAGAAGTGCCTATGTAGAGATATATGAAATGAAGATGGAAGGACCCAATGTAGACAATCAGAGAGACTCGGTTCCTTCTATACTGATGTTGAAGAGTAGCCTAAGTATGCTGAATATGGAACTATGAATGGGGAACCAAGACAATAGTTAGGGTTAGATGAATCTTCTCGGATGAAATGAATCTATGGAGATGAAGAAGGAGAATGGAGTTAGGTTCATGGGAGGATTGGGGATAATACACAATCAATGCTCAAACCAATCACGCAAAACTCTTGACTTCACCAACTCAAACATGAAGGCAACCAAATGTCGGTAATTTATCTTTTTGATTTTATTGATGATCATCCAAAATTTAGTGATAGGCTTTGGACGCTATCCTAGGGATATGTCTTCACCTCTCAACATGCATAAATCATCCTGCGTACAATATGGGCATTTATCTCCCATAAAACAAGTGTCATTTTTATTCCATTTTATTTTAATCAACTTGAATTATCAGTCCCGATTTAGCATAGTGATGAATCCACGATTCATCATCTCAATATATTGATCTTAGCAAAATCTCCGAGTAAAATCCCAGAAAAATGTCCATAAAATCAATAAATTAACAAAATGACTCTTGTAAATAAAACTCACTAATTATTGTATATTAGATTGTACAAAATAAATTACACATAAAAAGCCGCAAAATCAAAGGAGTTTTATACATGTAAATAGCCCAAAACTTTATATATTTTTAATAATTTCATATCAACTCCTTTTTGGCTAATTCTTTTTCCAACATGTTCATATCAATGTATATAAAAATACAAAAATATAAAACAAAATTTACCTCAAACAAATGCTCCTAGATCCCAAAGGGAAAAAGCCGTAAAGACCAACTTCCAAACCAAATTCCCGCTCCGTATGAACTCCAAATTCACCAAACTCACTTTTAAAGTTCAAGTTAGAAAATTATCTATCCAACGAAAGTGGTTTCATTAAAATCGGAGCTCGTTTGCAAAAGTTGGGTTTTGGGACCTAGATGTACATTGTATACTATGTATATATTCTTTCTTTCTTCATTTTTTATTTTTATCTTTCTTAATTACTAAAAATCCAAAAAAAATCATTGTGGTGTTGTATTTTGATTGTACTATTTTATTGTATTTTCCTATTGTACATAGCTACTATTAAAAAGACAAAAAAATATAAAAAGAAAAGCAAACAAAAAAATATGTACATGTTGTATGTTTTCACTTGTAAATTCACCATTTTTTCCCTCTTTATTTTTTGTTGTATTTAAAGTAGCATACTTTATATCATTATTTATTTATTTTCCCATTCTCTACAATAACCTCCAAGTCTTCATCAATCTCCATTCAACACCATTATTCATCTAACTTCCCATTCAACCCCATCACTAATTTAACCTCCCATTCAACACCACCACCATTCTAACTTCCCTTTCTCTTCTCTTTATATTCATTTGTACATCCTCATTTTTTCCCATCCACCATTCTTATAGAATAAGGAGAGAGCTTGGAGTGTTTTGTTGGTGACAGCGGCGAAGCATCGTCCTCAAGCGACGACCTCCTTCAGGTGAGATCCGCGGAGCTCCGCCCCGCGTCACGAGTTCCCCATCGAGCTCGCGTAGCTTCTCCGATTTTTGTTTCGCCAATCGGATCGAGGCGACAACAGGAGTCCAGCGTAGCTGCTCCGCAAACCCGGCGAACATCAGGTAAGTATTCCTCCTCATTTTTCTTGTTATTTTTTATTTTACAATTTGTTTACTTGTTATTTTAACCACAGTAGCATTTCACACCACCATCGTTACATCTTTCCCATCACCATCATTTTCATCCCACATCATCATCCACCATTTTTTTTTCTTCCCCTTTTTGTACATATATTTGTTTCCTGTTTGAAAATATAAAAAAATTAAAAAATCTAAAACAAAAAAAAAGCTTTTGTTTTATTACAGCAGAAAAAAAGAAAAACAAAAAAATTTTAAAAAAAAAATAAAAAAGCTCGCAGCAGCGGTGGGGGAGCACCCACCGCCGCCGCCCCTTCTCCCCGGCAACGGCGCCTTCACTGAAATTAATATTGAGCGAGCATACATTCACGTTTACCATCCTGTCACGATTCCATTTAATACTAAGTTGTGAATCCATATAAGGAAATCAAGAAAAAGCTAATGCAAACGAGAATCATGATGCATGCCCGAGAAAGAGATACATACCGTGCTTCCCAGCTCTCTCGATGTGTTATGCGAGACAATATTTAAATCTACATTATATACATTCAAGTCGATTGAAATCACACATAAACATGCTATTATAAGTGAGGAGAAGTGAGTTAATTATTTGTCCAAATAGAGTGATGTTTACGTATGTCTCATGCATCTATGGAGACGAAGTGAATCTCCTAGATGATTATTTAGTGTCTCCTACCTACTATCAAGCATAATATGATATGAAATAAATAAATCTCGACGAGCTGTGTGCCTAACCTACATCAAACATGTTATCCATGTGAGCCCGAGGCGAACCATTCTTACAATAAAGGTTATTGTAATATATGATTTATCAATAAAAGTTATTGATTGTTTCACTCACTTTCTGAGATTAAAATGAATGAATGCATTATAAGGTCCCTCTATACAATTAGGGTTATGTACCATGGCCGTCTTGATAATCATACAGTTGTTGATTCATTAATTGAATCATAAAGGCTGGTGCTTGAATGAATATCTAAGGAGTTAGATTGAGGACTCATCAAGCACCGTCAAATGATTATTAAGAGATGATCTCCAGCCTGAGTAGGAGATGGCAATCCTTTTCTCATTAAGGTCGATATCTGACCGACCTCTTGATACAGATCCTCTGCATGGGAATAGTGATTCGGAGGTGTTAGATTAGTTAGGTAAAAGAGTTGACATAACAAGATCGAGATAACCTAAGTCCCATGTTGAATATTGTCACCACATAGGCACACATCCTCTGACCAAGGAACAGATGTGTTACTATATGTCTAAGTGTATACATTTGGTAGACCAATAGGTTGATGACCTAACCAAGGTCTATACACCGACGAGCTGGTGTGCATTGTAAGGGCATATGAGTAATACGATCTCTCAAAGGGATACATGTTCATTTGTGAACCGTAAGACATGAGCTCACTCATGAGGTATTGGGACCGATCAAATTCCATGCATGGTCGTCGTGCTTTGGAAGCATGACAAGAATTCGAAGGTATGATATTTGCTTTAGGAAAGCATATGATTGATATCGATTCCCAATGACCAAGATTGAGAAACTTGATGATTAAACCCTAAAGATGACAGTATAAAATTATTCTATATCTTTGGGTTTATCACAGGTCTTCCTGTATGCAGGATGTATAGGTGTTAGGAATACCTGAGGGTGATGTGATCATAAACGATTGTATAACCATGACGCTTCCAGTTCGAGGGAGTGATGAAATAGATTTGGATTTTAATGACTCTTCTCAACAGAGAAGTAATATGATCTTGTTCCAAGTGTTGGACATTGATATGAATGAGATTCAGATGCAATGAGAAGATTAGATTTGCAGTCTTTATTTAATCAAGCATCTATGAGAGGTCTCTGGATTTGAGATGTGATCTCAACATCCAAGTCACTATACGTGGAACAATACAATCACCATATCCTTATCTCCAAGTATATGCGGAGAAAGCGCATTATTCTTGAAAGGGTTCAAGAATAATTCCATAGTTGAATTATATCTAAGCATTGAGAAATAGATAATTGAATGTGATTTAATTATCTTGCATAATGTGAATTTGATTCACATTATTGGAATGCATGTGAATGATTATCCAATATATATATATGTGATTTAATTATTATGGATAAGAATAATATGGATAGCAATATTCAATTATTCATAATATATTATAAATGTGATTTATAATATATTAAAAGAGCTTATTATGATTTATATTTGTTTATTAATTATTGATGTGAATTGTATTCACATTGGATAATTAATTGAAAGGCAAATCATAGTTTATTTTGGATTGTGAATGTGATTCATAAATTTCCAATGGCAAGATTGCAATATTCTCAAAATAATTATGATTTTTTTGTAGAATATTTTACAACATAGAAGGGAAGATTTCCATCTCCATTATCTCCAAGGTTTTTTGATTTAATTTGAGGACTAAATTATGTTGCTTTATCAATATACATTTAATCTAATTAAATTAATTGTTGCTATGTTTTTACCAACAACATCTTGGCCATTGAAAGAAGCACAAATCAATCTCATCCATTGATTTTGTATATTCCATGGATTGTGATCCATGGACTCCCAAAACTCTATATAAGGATAGACACTCTTGCCCTCCAAGAGGTTAAGAAATATACATGCAAGCTCTCTTCTCTCTCATCATTCACATGCCCTCTCTCCCTTTCTCTCCATTGGTGGTTGTCCACCAAACCCTAGAGAAGGAGTCTCCGTCGTCGCTTTGTCGTTGTGCCGCTACTTCAAGACTCTCGGTTCTCCATCTTCTTTGGTGTGCCTCGCTTAGAAAGAAGATGTTTGATCTCGTGCGATGAGATCAGGAGTTTCCATGCTTGGATCAACATCTTAGATTACGAGGATCACGCAGCTCATCCCTGCGCTCGCAAGCATCTTCTCCAAAGATCGTACTTGAGACATGAGGTCTCTTTTCGTAGAGACTTGATCGCAACCACACTACAAGAGGTATTCCTTTATCCTTGATGTGGTTTAGATGAAACGATCTGAGAAGTGTTCTTGGATCATGTGGTTTCATCACATAAAAAAATTTAAATTTCGCTGCATCGAACAACTAGTGCAACTAGTCGTTCTCGATCGTATATGATACGATGCTCATGCTTTTGTGATGCGCTTAAGGATTATTCCATATCCTTCAAAACACTCAAGTGGAGCCCCACCCGAGTGAGGGGTGAAACATGCTTCCACACACCACAGTCAAAGTCCAAGTCAATATTCGCACATGCGAGGCCTCGAACGAGAATCACTATAAATGTAGTTATTACACAAATTTACAATACATAATGGAGATAAATGCTAATTAAAAATTTTGATTCTTTAAAAGGTGCTTCTACAGCTCCTCACAGCGGGAGCTCCCGACTAGCAACATAGAATAATGCAAACATCATCACAAGATAAAATTGGTGACCTAAATAACAAAATCATCATCTTAATTAGATAAAAAAATCCAATTAGTTAAGAATATAAGTTGTGTCCCTGACAATGACGCCATCCAATGAACCGCTAAGTGATATAGTTAATGACATCGGATTGTAGTACGACCACTTAACGATCTATCAAAAATCGAGCTCGAATAATCTCCGCAGGAAGAGGCTCTATTTGAATAAAATAATGTTTAACCTAGGTAAGCCAATTTCGTACTCAGAGATATGAGATATCCTAATTATTATTTATATCCTAATATATAAGTTAAGTGATTAATTTATCTACCTAGTTCAACCATACATAAACAAATGCGATGCAATACAAGACTTATGCCAAAGAATTCATTTTATGGGATTTTATGCAAGCTTAAATGAGGTGACATAATGCAACACAATAAGATGATATGCATACAAATACACATGCACAAATAACCCCCTAAATAATCAATACAGAGCAAGGGATATAATTGATTTCATCTACATTTGATAAAAAAAATTAGCTTCAATTTCTATTAACGGTATTTAAATAATCAAGCACATAATATCTCAAATAAAAGGTCACATTCCAAATGTCAAATCAAGAGTTCAACGATACCATTAACAATATAATTAAATGAGCATTAAAATGCAATTGAAATCATTTAAACACAAGTTCAAATGCTCAAGGTATAAGCAAAGTGGTCCAAGGGACATAATTGCAAATAAAAGTATGGAAATAAACGTAAGAAACCTCACAAACAAGCCCATGAGGGGCATTTTTACAAATGGAAAAATTGACAGGCCTTCCCTGATTTTTACCCCGGCACGCTACGTGAGGGACACATGATCGGGATCCATCTGTGAATCTAGGGAACTGCAGGTATTTGGCTGCAAATGGTCCCACCCGCACGCACCAATCACGCACGCACATGCTCGGAGCTATGGCTGGTCGGCTATAGGTGGCTTGGGCCGTATGGGCATCCCAGGTGCTTCAAAGCACGCTCGGTCCCACCGAGCAGGGCGAGTCGTGGCAGATGCAGGGTGTTAATGAGATCATCCCATCCTAGGAATCGGATGATGCATGTAGCATGTGTCCTGCTCCTCCTTCGCGAGGTGATGATGGTTGTGCTCCGATGATATATCCTTCGCTCCTCCACAACCCGGCTGCTCTACTGAGGGTTCGATCACCTCCGCAAGGTGGTCGTGAAGGCTGTCGTGACTCAAAGAAGCGATGAGGAGGTATGAATCAGTGAGTCGATGAAGGCTCACTGGAGTATCTTTTCTAGAATGGAGTGTGCTGCAGAACCCCGACCAATGAGGAGTTGCCCTGCAAAATGGGGTAAGGTGTATAGATGAAGTGTGCGGATGATGTGTGTGCATAGGTGGAGTCGAATGGGGGCCTAAAGGGAGTTTTAAAGGTGGATGCTCGGCGGGTCCTCCGTTGTGAAGATGGAGGAAGAGGATCGATGCGGAGAGGGCTCTAGAGGAATGGAGGAGGCCAGCGAAGCCTTCCGCCACTGATCCTCGGTAAAAACTAGCCGAAGTGTGTTGAAGTGCTCTGTACAAGACTTGAAAAATCTAAGAAAACCGATCAAAAGTGAAAAAAGACTTTCTCTTGTTCTTTCTGATCAAAAAATATCATGTGTTACCGGTTTTTCTCTCATTCTTACTGATACAAGTTATATGACCTTATTTACTTACATATCTTAACAACTTACTGATACTTTGAAAATTGTTACTAAGTAATCGTAAAGTTACTTGTTATATATGTTATTTTATTATGCTAAAGTTATTGACGCCATTTGCAAATGTTACAAAAAATATGTTGTGTTACTTGTTTGTCTCATATTCTTAATGATACAGTTATATATCCTTAGTTACTTACATATCTTAACAAATTACTGATACTTCGTATAGTGTTACTGATAGCAGCATTAAAAGTTACTTGTCATAGATGTTTATTTTAATATACTAGATTACTAATGCCAATTGATGATGTTACAAAAAATGTTGTGAGCTACTAGTCTTTCTCTCATTATTACTTATTCAGGTTATATGGCCTTGGTTACTTGCGTATCTTAAAAACTTACTGATGCTTCGAATATTGTTACTGAATGCAACAGTAAAGTTACTTTTCATATGCCTTGTTTTATTATATCAAATTTACTGATATTTTAAAAAGTGTCTTATATGTTAGATGTTACGTGAAGGTAACATGGACTTCAATTGCAATGAGGTCGAGCTCAGATTTGATATTGAACAAATACCTAAATTCTGCATCGAGATTGCTTCTATTTTACTGAAGTATGGAGACGAAAAGAACTCTGAGAAATGAATTATTCAATAACTTCTCTTTAGATACAACCTTTTGTAAATGTATGAGGGAAATGCCAAATTTACTTATAATTAGTATAGAAAAATGTTAAGTTCTTATGTAATGGATGAACAAAGGATTTAATTCAAACTTTCTCATATGAATATCTTTTAGTTTTAAAATGAAAAAATTTATTGATGACTTCTTAATTTTTCAAATTGTTGTTTTAGCAGCAAAAATAATGGTGTGATGACTCTTGAATGAATTTGAGTGTATGGTTGTGTATGCTTGTAACTTTATGGTTCTCAGAGTTGGTAAATAAATTATTCTGCCTTAATTATTTATGTATCCTAATAAATTATTGATAATTCAAAAAGTATTACTGATGGCAACTGTAAAGTTACTTATCAAATATGGTATTTTATTATACAAATTTACTTATGACAATGCCTATGTTACACGTAATTTTGTTAGGTGTTACTGTTCTCTCTCATAGTTACTGATACAAATTTATACGACCTTATTTAAGTATCCTAAACAAATTATTTATACTTCGAATAGTGTTACTGATGGCAACATTAAAAGTTACTTGTCATATATGCTATTTTTATATACCAAGTTACAAAAGTCGATTGTCAATGTTACAAAAAATTTGCTAGGTGTTACTTGTCGTCCTCTTATAGTTACTTATACAAGTTATATGACCTTGCTTACGCATACTAATAAATTACTTGTACTTCGAAAACTGTTACTGTCGTCAACATTAAAGTTACTTACCTTATGAGCTTTTCTATACCAAGTTATTGATGTCAATAACATGTGTTACTTGTTAGGTGTTACTTGTCTTTCTCTCATTCTTACTTATACAATTGAAGTAGTCAACATCCAAATATATTATATAACATGTTTATTCAAGCTCCTAACTAAAGCTTAGTAGAAGACAAATAAGTATATTTGTGTTCTTATAATCATCTTCCTCGGAAGAAATACATATGCCTACATACATAAGGGATTGATAATTAATCAACATGGTAAAATAAACATGTGTGCCTCCATGGTGATAAATATATTTGTGGATATGTAACATGATGATCTGGTGAAATGATGTCCCCACAAAGGAATCTCTATGAGAAAGAGTTGATGATCGTGCATGATAGGGTTGATGATCCAAATATCACACATACCTGAAAAATAAAGTAGTGAAAATTAGATGCAAGTTGTACTAATTACTCGGGGAATAAAATAATAAAAACTAATTGGAACAATAATGTAACCATGAGTTTTTACATTAGTATTAGTAATTTTTGTCATAGTGTTCGTAAAACATGGAAGAAATATTACAAAATAATCGTCATATGATAAATGATGTTAGTAATTGTTTGAGATTTAAAAGTAACTAAGAATGAGATATTAGTAAATCGGTGTACAACATTAGTAACTAAAATAACATACAAAAAGGCATTAGTAAGTCAACGAATTGTTAGTAATTAGAGCATTAGTAGAATGAGTAATTGATGGTAGTAAGCAGTGAACTTCGAAAAGTAATATTGAGTAAAATACTAGTAAAAAGGAAAAAGTTACTAATTCGGGAGAGCATATTGCTAAAATTGGAGAATTATTACTTAGATGATTGCGAAAATGACCAAACCTTTAAAAACAATAGAGATTCAACATTTATCCATTACTATTGTATCTGATATATTATGTTGGAAGGTGTAAAAAAATCGTTACTAAAATTTGAAATGGCATGCAATCGTGTACCTATATTAAGAAAAAATAAATTGATCAAAATGGAATGGAGAATGAGATAGAAAATAAGGAAACTTACAAAATTTCTGGAAACTAAGAGAAAAAATGATCAGTAATCATCTTCATCATTTTTTAAGAATGATACAGTACATTGCTAAGTTGGATGATGCTATAAACTTAACAATATATTGTATTAACATGCAAATGATACACATGGATGAAGAAAATAAATTAAATGAAAAAATAAAAAAGAAGAATGAGATAGAAGACAAAAAAGAACTTACAGATTTTCTGGAAATTCTCATAGATGATTTGGACAAGGATTGCCTACAAAATTTTTGAGAAGTTGACATTGTGCATTGTCGATAAGGAAATATGAAATTGGAATTTTGGGAAAGACAGTTACTTTAGATGGATAAAAATAGCAAGTAATTAAAGGGATAAAAACATAATCAATTGTAAATAAAAAAATCTTCTTAAAAAGGAAAATACACTTGTAATATGATGATCATTGGATTAAGATCAAAGGGCTAACAAGAGGGGATCATAACAACTATAATGGACATAGGACCTTGGATAAACATCATATATACACGCCTCCTCTCTAACCTATTTTCCTCAAATTTGTATTTTTTAAAAATTGCTTTCATGAATTTTTATTATTATATCTCGGCATTAAGTCATTCAAATTTCGTGCGAAACAGAGACTCCTAGGACTCCATCTAGTTCTGTGACCGTTTAAAAATCATCGTCTAGATGGAGGCCAGAGGAGTCTATGTTTCTCACAAAATTTGATGACATAATATAGAGATATGGTGATGAATTTCCACATAAAAAATTTTCAAAAAATAAAAAATATGGGAAAATGGAGCAAGGGGGCAAGCTAACCCCCCCTTGGGGGCAACCACAATTTTTCATATATATATATATATAGGGTGCACTTGAATTGAGGTGGCACCTTTCCTTGATTAAGGAAAGGTTTCATCTTAGGCCGTGGGATGAAGATTGTACGAAGGAGATTGAAACCACTATGTGGTTTTCGTGACAACTAACATTCCTAAAATGAGGGATGGTTAAATTAATGCTAAATAAAATATTACACGTCACTAATCATACTATATTTAGCAAATAAGCATGGTTAAGAACACAGCATTTCGGCAAAATCTCGGTTGATTAAAAGCAACTTATTTTGAGGTAATCTGTTATGATATTACAAAATATTGTGATATTTTACATGTTTATGTCATATTTTACAGCATAAAATCTACCGCTTATACGGAAAAACTGCTAAAAGACGTAGACATATTTTACACATATTAAGTAAAAAAAATTACATTCGGCTGCGTAATAAAATACGAAATTGAAAAAGACATTGCAAACTCTCGTATACGCATATACATAATTAGAAATTTAGACATAAGGAAATGTAACATTGAATTACGTTTTATACATATAATTTACACGATACAAACGACAACTACAATTTTATAAAATCTTTTACAATGTCATTATGATAACTGTAGATTATTTTTTACAAACTTTTAAAAAAGCTTACCAACACTTTTCATATTTTACGTATAAATTGTATATTTTACAAAAGGCTACACTATTATGTTAATGTATATCTCAATTAATATATGAACGTAACGTATAGGAATGTATATTTATTTTCTCAGAATCTTTATCACCTATACTTACAATTGTATGTTAATATATTACAAATGTAAAATTTATTTTACAAGATTTGAGTATATTTTACTGAGTTCTCTTACATTTTGCATTAAGTAATTGCCAATGTTGTATCTATTTTACATTATTAGTCTATATTCTACAAAATCATGTTATATTTTACATCGTCAGCTTCTATTCTACAATTTGAGTTTCCGCTTGGTTTTATGTTCCCGATTATACAAATAAAATGGGAAGATATACATGGTACATGCTGACAATGATGCTCTCATGGTGAAATTTGAATTATATAACATATTAAAAATTTTATCTTTGAAATTTTTGATGCTTTCAATAGAGAACATAAGCATTGATAACTAAACAATATATGAAATCCTGAATTACGGATTTGAAAAATTAAATTAGTGATTTTATATACAACAGGAAAATTTCGCTTTAGAATGAGATTGCAGATGATATGAATAATTTTTTGCGAGAAACACATGTCTGATTCAAAGAATCAAACGCTAAACGCAAAAATGAATCTTTTACATTAAAATTGTGCATAAAGATCGATGAAAACATATACTGGAATTTTAAACAAAGGAAAAAAAGATGAAGAACAAACATATTGAGTAGATGAAGATAAAATACTGACCTGTTTAGACTTGGAGAAGATAAAGCAGAAATGATTCTCAAAAGCAAAAGCTAGCTACCAATGGTTGAAGAGCAAAGGAAAAAGGGGAAATGAAGTTTTCGATAATTAATTAATTACCAAATTAATGATTACTCATTGATTAAGATAAATCAACTTGTAATTTAAAAATTCAAATTCTTACTATTTTTAGACAAAACCAAAAACGAGCTCCCTTTTAATTTCAAAAAATACAAAATTGCCAATAATTCAAATAAAGAGTTATGTGAGTAAATTGAATCGAATTTAAGGAAATTAACATATGAAGTATATTCATAAAATAAAGTTACAAGAAAACCTAATTTCAAATTAATCAAAAAGAACTTACCGCATAAGGGCGACGACGGCAAGCCGGGCGATCTTCTAGCTATTCGATCCAGGAGAGAGCTTCCACTCGAGAAATCACAGTCTTAGGAGAAAAGAGGGACATCAGGCGACGATGGAGGAGATGCAATCCAACCTGGTTGAACAAACGAGGGAACGGGATGAAGACTCAGATCAATACAGTGGGGGTGCGAAGATGGAAATCCAGATCCATCGGCCGAAGCAGCAAATCAAAAGTAAGTATATTTTCATTTTTATACGACTATTTTAACAATTTTAGGCAAATTTTATCTCTGGTAACTGGTATGAACAGAAGGACAACAACTACAATTTATCAAAACAAAGGAATTCGATGTTGATAAGGATGCTCTGAAGCTTAATGATGATTTTGGAAGTATGAGTACTTTTTTTTACTTCGAAATAAATTGGGTTTTTTATTTGTAAGTACAAAATCACTGATTATTTCAAACACAATATATTTTTTCTCTTCTTTAGGCAAAGGTTATGTACAACATAGGTGCTACATTGATCATTTTGTTCAGTTCATTGATAACCATAGACCCACGCCCAAACAACAAGCACTACTGTCAAAGACAGCTTTTGGGAGAATAATTAACATTAGCCATGTTGACATACAAAGAAAAAATCTTCAATGGTTGGTTGAGCAATACCAAGGAGGCAGAAATTTCAGATTTGGGAACAAGGTAGTGAGTTTCAGTGATGAAGAAGTTGGGGCAATTTTGGGCATGCCAAGCTCCGGATTTTCAATAACAGTGAGAGGAAGACACCTTCAATGGAAATCTTTTATATCTCACAAAATGTTTGCAGAAGGAATGATTTTCAATAGAAGGAAGTTGAATAACATACTCGAGGACTACTACAATAGAGATGATGACAATTCTGTCTCTATTTATGTTACATGCTTGATACTTTTGATGTTTGCGACATTCCTTTTCCCAGACAGTTCATATTCTTTTCCGAAAGATTTGTTACACTACGTAGAATCACTTGAAGATACAAGATACTTTAACTGGTCTGGGGCTGTAGCAAGGATGATACTATTCAACATGGATGATGTTGTGAGTAGAGTTCAGAAGAGAAGAGCAGGTTCATCAAGGGTAACTCTTGGTTACCTTATAGGATGTGTTGCCTGCTTATATGTGAGTATTTTGAAAATATATTTTATTAAATGATAAATAAAATATTAATAACACCAATGTATCAGGTATGGATGGAGTACTGCTGCAAGGATCTTGTGGTCAGTAGAGATCTTAGGCCACGAATAAGGAAGTGGTCTGGACCAATCAAAAGAGTTTCAAGAGCATTGGTTTCAATAAGTTGTGATCAAGTAAGCCTTTTTGAGATGATTAATAAAATACTGAATGACTCGTAATTTGATTTTTTTTTTTCAATAATAAATTATCTTGTTTATATAGATATTGCCTGCTTTACAACTTCAAAAAAATGAAATTGTAAAGATAGGAGCAGACGAGTATGTCTTTCCTTTTGAGAAGTTTACAATGGATGGTTTTGCTGTTAGAAGACCTGAAATTTTGATCGTTCAGCCAATCCCAGTACCAGATGATGCTTTAAAAAGGAAAGGAAAGCAACAGCTTGGAGAAATGACTGTCCAAAAAAAAGATGATGGGGTTTCCAGTGCAGACATTGTAACAAAAAAGAAACAAAAAACATGTATGTGTGATGCATTTTCGATTGAGATAGAGGAGCTGAAAGAGAAGATCAAAGAAATAAGTGAAACATATAGGATACAAGTTGAAGAACATATCAGAATAAATTCAGAATTGAAGAAGGAGAATATTAGGTTGACAACTATGATTACGGAGCTGAATGAAAAAATAAAAATGGTTCCTGATCATGATATGAATATTCTTGGTCATAAAACATTAGATTCAGAAGAAACTTTGGAGAATATATCTGGAAATAAAACTGAAGGTGACATTGATGACAATGACCAAGGGATGGATGCAACAACACGAAATGTATCTGATGTCAATGCAGGAGATTTGGAACCTAGTGACTCATTTATCGGAGAAAGACTTCAGAATTTGATTATTGAAATCTGTGATGAAGATCCACTGTATCAATCTCAAGATACAACAAAAAAAGATTCACCTCTCAAGAGTGACATGCCTTCATTCGATCTGAACATTGGTGACCATTCAAAATCAGAAATTGAGAACACACAGCCTATTACAAAAAGAAAAAGGAGGGAAAAAGTCACTGTGCAACAGAGCTCAATAATAAAAAGATTGAAACAAAGAAGAGAGGCAAAAAAATTTGTACAAGAAGCAGAGAAGCAAGGGAAAGAGGAAATTGGAAGACAAGAGAGTGACACATGCAGTGAGGTAAGCCACTGAAAAATAAAACAAATCATTTTATGTCATTGAATTCACAACTATGTATATTATAATTATGATATCAACTGTTTCTAACCTTGACTATAATTGATTGAATAATAATCAGTATCTCTGCGATCTAGTAACCGATTTCATTGGTTACGAAAAAGTGTCCGAACAGACAAAGAAAACGATCCAAGAATTTCTTCGCGATCCTGCCGACAAGTAAGTAATTTACCACAGATTTCATCTTTTATATGTAGAAATAATTGACTTTAGATATATAATCTTAATTAAATAAAATTCATCAGATTAAACGCCACATACTTCACTCCGGGAAATCGGAGTTGTAAAGGAAGGGATATTCATAACTTCTTGTACGAAAGAATGATTGAGGATACGGTACGTATGTTTATAATATCTACCATTTTATATTTGTTTATGACCAAATTGTTTTTTATATTGTAGATAATCGACATGTTTATGGATGTGCTGCACCATAAATACTGCACAACTAATGATCTTGTCCCATTTGTATTCACACCTATATTTCAAATGGTGAGATTATGATTACTGATGTAATTAATCTCAAATATCTTTAATCATCATAATTAAGTATTATTACTTGTATTTTTTCAGCAATATTTTGTGAACCTGGTGGTCAATGCTACGGAAAGTGAATTTGATAAGCTTGAAGAGCTATACAAAGAGGGATTATTCATGCCAGAGTTGGATAAAATCTTCACTGTTATCCACACACGAAACCATTGGCACCTTCTTGTTACCGATTTTAAAGCAAGAAAGTTCCTTTCATACAATTCTATGAAAGGAACAAAATTCCATAAGAAGGATGTATTGAAATGGGTATGAGATAATTGAAGTTTACATTTTATTAAACTTCTTGATTGACTGTTAATAACATTCTTTTTTATTTACATGTCAGCATGGATGGATTTCTGAGTACTTCATGGACAGCATACCAGATGACTGCCTTGCAGGTTGGGAGATCATTTACGTGCAAGATTGCCCGCAGCAACCTTCACAGAGTCTGGATTGTGGGATTTACGTGATGAAGATGATGGAGTACTTATGTGAAGGAAGGGCGTTGGACTTCACCTACGATGATATCGACAGATTCAGATCTGAAATAGCTTCATTGTTGTTGACGTGTGGTCACATAGAGAACTCAGCGACACAATGATAAAGCTAAATAACATATTAGGGTTTTTTATTTTAAGTCAGAACTATGTACTCTTTAATTGTCTTAAATTGTGTAGGATTCCACATTTTCTTCTTTATAACTTCTTTAGAACCAAACATTTCATTTAAATCTGAGGAGTAAGCTATGTTTGCATTGACTATATGTTACATGTTGTATTTTTTTTCCAAAACCTGGTTTTTGCAGCCAAGGTACCTGCCTTTTATTTCATCAACCATGATAGAACAAGCGGAGCCCTTCATGGGGGATTACATATAAGATTCATCTAGCACAGGAGATGATACAAAAAAGTAACTACAATACAATCTGTTGTTAAGTCAGAATATGGTCTTTACAGACCCAGCACAGAGCACATTTGCTTAGCCATCTTCTTCCCAGTAATTGGGTTTTCTTCCTGCTTGTATTTGCCTCCTTCATAATGGCTTTCACGTATCCAATGGATACGTGCACTTCCTTAGTTCATCGCCAAGGAGTCATCCAGGCTTTAAGTACCCAATAATATCAGCTTCTTCTGACCTTTTTCTTTTAGTGCCTCTTTCCAGTGCCATCTTCCTTTTTTGCCAATCAGTAATCCAGTTATGAATTGGATATCCCATCCAATTAACATGTATGACCCAAATTAAAGTATATTTCCTAATGATCACTCTTCCATCAGCATCCAGGAAATTTTTTTGTAGGGATAATAAGGCATTAAACACTTCCATCAGAATCAATTTTGCATCTTCCAGCTTCTATTCTAACAGATCCCTCTCAGAGTTATTGTGGAAAAAAGATTCAATATTTTTCTGGCTTGGAATATCTTTGAAAGAGAAATAGTAGTTCTCATAAATTTTTGATTTATATAAATCAGGTGAACCCTTTTCTTCCGTAATCGGAGCATAAATTGACTCCCTTAGTAGCGAGCACTTTAATAAGTCAACAAAATCTGGCGTTGAACAGTGCTGAATATAGTCATTACTGCATCTGGAGTCAAAATCAACCAAAAGTTTCCAATAGAACTGGTAGATAGAAATATCAGTCATGAGACCAACACCCGCATGGTATAGTTCATACCAGTATTCCATTAAGTCCAAGTAAGCATTCCCAACATTAATGTATAATTCCCAATCTGAATTGACTCGGATGATTAATAGAGAAATAGTTCTGATCATCAGATTAAAGAACTGAAATTTAATAGGCGGAATAAATTCATCTATGTCGAAATTGTACTTCCAGAAGTCATGCCTTGCTTCCATCATTAAGACTACACTTTTTCCCAGAATCAAATGAGCATTCAAAAAATTTCTTTGACTAATAAGACTCATTCTGTATTTGGCTGCCAATAATTTGAAGGGATAGACATTATCAAAGAATCTGGACTCTGCTATCCCAAGCCTTTTATATAAGAACATGAACTCATTCTCCTCATTCTCCAACTCATTCATAAGCACATCAAGCAACGAATCTGAAGACTCGAGAAGGAAAAATAAAGCTTCAGATTTAAGAACCTGGTGTTGAAATACTGATCCTTCCAGTTGCCGCCCGAACACAATGGAAGTCGCCATTCCTTTGATATGTAGGTTGACAACAAGAGCATATCTCGCTTTATATATATTAAAGAAATGCAAAACGTCACTTTTTGTCTCGAGAAAGGGACAAAAAATTACTATCTCCTACCGAAAACCCTGCTCCAATATCCGAAGTACTATCGTCATCATTATTTCCACTTTCCCATAACCATTCAACAGTCAGTATAACCGACGTCTGAAATTTGAAATGACGTGTCACTATTCGTAAAATATGATAACACTTTGTAAAATAATAACGTGGTATGTAAAATATTGAATATATTTGTAAAACATATGAGAAACATTGCAACTCTCTATATATAAAAGACTTCCTTGTAAGATTAGAGTTTTCCAATGATAGAAAAACTTCTTCTACTTTAAAGATTCTTCATATCTACATATTTCTAAAATCTTAAAATTTACGTAAAGTATTTCAATTGGTCATTTGTATGGAAACAATTATGTTAACAATTGGACACTTTCAGCCAATAATATAGTCGTAAAATAAAGAAACTTTCAGAAAGTTGTAACCTTTCATCAAAGAACCCTTCATCTAATTCAATCTTTCAAACAATAAAATAGTTGTAAAATATTGTTACGTTTTGTAATATATAATAACGTTTTGTAAAATAATAACGCGGTATGTAAGTTATTGAAAAATTAGAGTTCTCCAATAATAGAAAAACTTCCTATATTAAAGAATAACATCACGATGATAGGTGCACGATGATTACTAATTGTTTCTTAATCTTCATTAATGATTTATGACCAACTTTATAATCAACTGGCTTACTCAATGTTATGATACTACCAAGGGATACATATGAAATACTCAATGTTATGATAATACCAAGGGATACATCTGATCTGATAGAACATAAATAGATAAATTCAATGATATGATAATACCAAGGGATACATCTGATCTGATAGAACATAAATAGATAAATTCAATGATATGATAATACCAAGGGATACATCTGATCTGATAGAACATAAATAACACATTGTTTGAATTTTACAAAAAAATTATCAAAAAACAGAAATCATCAAACATACATATAAATAGATAATCTAAGTCTAATAAGCATCCAAACTTCAAAGGTCGTTTGCATCCAAGAATCTTTCAGAAGATTGGAAACCTGCAGACACAGACAGAATAAAAAGGAAAATAATAAGCAATATTAATATGGTTTATATTAGCTGTATAAAATGTGGCAACAAATTATCAAAATATATAATCTTACTTTATTAAAATTTGATCAAATCTCTTTAATTTCATTCATTCTCAACTGCACAATAAAACACAAAGATTAGTGGAAAAAAACACATATCAATAAACAACGAATGATAAATATTTACCATTACTGGCAGATTTGTTATTAGGACAATTCCTGGAATCGTGACCAACATTGTATTTGAGGCAAGATTTGCATTGTCGGCCTCTGTTTCTTCTCAATTCAGTTTCCGATCTTATACGATTGCCAACGCCCTTAGGTCTACCACCACGACCACTTCCTTTCGTTCTAGCAACGTTAGGTTCTTTAACAGCTGGTTCCGTAATCATATCTGGAACATTTGTATTGTTCACTGTTGTAGAACTCGACGAAGGTTTGTTACTTATCATGCGATCAATGCTGCTACATAAGTCACTTAATCTTTCTTTGGCAAATAAGAATATATCCTCATCATGTTCAACAGAAGCTGAAATAATATGAGAACACAATTGATTTAGCTGAGACGACCTTTCTTGGTGTGCAACTGTCACATAAATAGGATACTTTCCTGATTTTTTAATGGTTCTTGTCCACCTTTTCATTATATATTCCTCATTCAAACGCTCCATGTTCTGTATCTTCAATACTGCAAGTATGTGCCTACAGGATATCCAAAGAATTGCATATTCTTGCATTCACAAACAAGAACGTCGCTTTCCGTTGACGATGAAACACATAATTCTTCATCAGACTTCCCAATATATGACACAAAATACTGACAGTAATCCAGGGAGTTCATATGCGTTCGAACATTAAGTTCCTTCACTTCGTTCAATTCATATCGAAATTTATAAAATATGAACTTGGTGTATATACGAACCATCTGTACCTCCATCTTCCATTTGAAGTTTGATTTTGGAGTGTAAACATCACCCATGTTATCCAGGTCATTCTCTCTTTCCCTGCGTCGTTGAATTGCACTTTGAAATCTACAGACAAATTCTAGCAAGGAGTTCTGTTTAGTGATGTGATGCTGCAAAAATGCATTCATACTTTCACTCCTCTGTGTACTACGCTGACCAGCCCAAAAAAAATCCTTAAGATATAAACTAATCCATTTAAATCTTATACTATACTTCTCGTTCAACCAGACATTAGATGAAAGATCATACTGATCAATTATCTTGCACCAACCCTGCTCAAATTCTCTTATAGTTATACTTTTCCATACAACTATGGAAAACGCAGATAGAACTTCGTTTATATCTTTAATCTTTCCAAGCTTACTTTTAAGCTTGGCCATTATATGCCAAGTGCAGAATTTATGAACAGTATGTGGTAAGCATATCCTAACAGCTGCACAGATTGCCGGATCTTCATCTGTGATTATAGATACTGGATGTTTGCTCATTACTTCTAGAAATCTCTCAAATAACCACGAGAATGACTCGGTTGTCTCCCTGCTCATGAACGAATTCCCAAAGAAGATTGTGTAACCGTGATGGTTAACACCACAAAAAGATCCAAATACCAGGTTGTATTCATTGGTCCTATATGTTGTGTCAAACGATATTGTATCTCCGAATAATTTGTAATCCTCAATGGAGGCACTATCAATCCATATACACTGAGTAAGCCTGTTATCATCATCGGTTGTGTACGCATAGTAAAATTCAGGGGTATTGGCCTTACAACTTTCAAAATGTTCAATTAGAAGGTGCACATCCATCCCAATACGTTGTTTCTTCTCCTTTCTGTTCAAGTTATAAATATCTCGAACAATGCTACCAACTTGACCACTGGACATGTTTATGAAAGCTGACTGCTTTGATACAGGTATATTTACATCATTCATTGACTTCACAAGCATTTTAGTGGCTTTTGAAAAACGTCTATTTGGTCTGAGGTATCTGCGTTTAGATGGAGAAACAAGATTGTGATTGTGATCAGGTTCAAAATTCGATACAAACCAATCATTGAGATCATGCCTATATGATACAGACATGAAAGCTTTGCACCCAGTCCTTGATATGCCAACACGGCGCTCCTCCTTATAAAATATACATTCATCACTCTCATCACTTCTTGCATTGTCCACTGACATTGATTTATCTGTATTTTTAGAAAACCCCTCTTTCCAGCAAACAAAAGATTTAAATATAACTTTGCGCTCCTTGGAAATCTTATCTTTACCAACTCTAGAGCTTGCTTTCCTAACATTGAATCCAATCTCAGTTGCGTATGCCTCATAAAAGTTATATGCATCTTGAATAGATAGAAATATTTGGCCTATATGCGGTGTGATAGCATTGACGGGGTCACTGATAGAGCAGTTATCTGAAATTTATTAGAAATGCATTTGCAAAAATTAGTTATTTTTAATTTAAATTATTACCTATACTTGTAAAATAATGACAGATAATATAAAATGATGCACGTATATGTAATTTAACTGGTATAATGGACTGGAAATATCTATATTTGGACTATATCACATATGATCGTATGATGTTAAATGATGTTCAAGATTGTAATTTGTATATCATTAATGTAAAATACTGAACTATACGACCAAATATACGTAATTTAAGTAATTTGCGATTTTTTGTTAACAACGACATATAATGTAAAATGTTGTTCAAGTTTGTAAATTGTAGTTCATTAATGTAAAATAATGAACTATACCATCAAATATACATAATTTACTTAATTTGCAAATTTTTATAACAAGAACATATAAATGAACAAAGCCTGAAAAGCTTTCAAACATATGTTTAGTTCAGCATACCTAGTTGAATTGGAGAAACATCAGTTCGTGCCCCGAGTCCAATAAGTTCAGCCTCTCCGTCAGATAATTGGAGAAACAAAATATAATAATGTCACATATTAACATAAAAAAACCCAAAATATTAAAGCACAATACGACTTCGATTCAAGAACAAGATCGTCTTTCAACAAAAATTACAATATTTCTCGTGATTTGCATAAATAAAATTATTAACCGGAAATGAAAACCGTACATTACTTGGGCATTATCTCTGTACAATTCCGTATCTACAGTTTCGCCGATTTCCATGTAATTTCACAGAGGTATGTCTCCAAGTTGTGAATACTGGTTGAATGAAACGTTAAGGAACAAATCGTATTCTAGGAAGAAATAGAATTCAAGTCGAACATAACCAATCCGCTAAAAAATAGGAATTCGATTGATTTACACAATATCTGTCGTCATTAATAGAATATGATAATTTTCTATAAATAGCAAATTCCAATTAATAGAGTCCTAGTGGTATCGACTCTCCAAAGGCGGTTTTTACTATGGCCGTCGATGGTAATCTGACGGGTCTAATTGAGTGTCGCACCATGTTTGCAATGAGGCGCCACCTCAATTCAAGTTTTTCCTATATATATATATATATATATATATATATATATCGTTGATCTTGTGAGAGCCAAAAACTGTGAAAGAATAAGAGCAATGAGTAGGGATGCAAACGGACGGATTCAGATACGGATACAGGTACTACTGTATCCTTATCTGTTTTTGAATACGAACATGGATGCCAAAACGGATATTGACGGATATTAAAACTGTCTTACCATATCTTTAAAAAACAGATACGGATGTAAAACTGATACTGATCGCATATGAGTAATGTTAGAAATACTCCATATAATTGACTTAAATATATATATGAATTAAATGGAAAAGACATGATACAAATTTACTGAATGAGTTTGTATCATAAAAATCATACAAATATGGTAAAAGAATGTATAGAATTTTGTTATACAGGGTTGGAAATAAATATGTGAATATATTTATATAAAAAAACAGATATACGAATATGGATGCCTGAGAATATCAAAACGATATCTATATTCGTATCCATTTTAAAATGGATACGGATACAGATGTCCAAATCTATATAAAATGGATATGGTAGCAGATAGGATACAGATATATCTATAATCGTTTGCATCCCTGGCAGTGAGCCTGGACCATTAGATTCTGCTCGTCTCTCTCCTCCTCAACTAGGGAAACATGTAATGCGATATCTCTTATGGTGCCTTAAAAAAGAAAGAACCCAGAGATAACATTAATGCGATGAATTATCAGTGACATAACCTTTGAGCACACAATTTTGGATAGTGATGCCTCTACTAATCTCGTCTCCATTCTTATTCTACAGCTATATAATCTAATAAAAATCAAACTCATCTCAATGATCATCTGTGATGTTTTAGATATGTGCATTGGAGGATATCATGTTTCCTGTCCAAGGCAATAAATTCTCCAACTATGAACATGGATCTGAGCAATACCCTTTTCCAAATATTGATTATTTTAGGACCATCATTCTTGGCCATAAGCAAAGAAATTTTCGATTTCATGGGAAAGTGAAATTCAAAGTCAACTGTGAAATCATTAACATTGACCTTATCATCCTCAATTATGTTGACTATGATATGAAGGATTGTGGACAGATGATGATTATATTGTCTAAGATATTTAAAATAATTTTACCTCTGCATTTTTTGAAAAAAATACCCCCTTTAGGTTAGTTTGATGAATCTAACGCCCACAAAATCCACTATTTTCTTGTCTCATCACTTAATGAACCATTATGTTTCAAGGCAATGTTAAGATTGTGAAATGCCTTCTCCATTTTATTACTTCAAAATTGTGGCCATGTTGTTAATGTTGTGAAGTACCTTTTCCATTTTACCAAGATGCAATATGAGAAAGTCATCAAGTAATTTAGATACAATAATGCTCATGAATACAACTTTAAGCAATTGAAAAAGATCATTTTATTGCTAAAAGACTAGTTCGAAATACCTTAGTAGCTATATCCCTTAGTAGAATAGAGAAGTAGAAAGAAGTAACAACATCTTCTCAAAGTGGCGAGGCGCTCTTATTTCGGAGAAACCTTCCAAAGAGCTTATTAATGAGATCATATGCTTAGAAGTTCCTTTCTTATCGACACAGTGCACTTGAAGTCTTGAACAAGACACTCCCATTTCTATGATTTGATTTCATAGTATCTTATTTTTTCTTCCTCCATATACATTGGTGCATGAGCTACATTCATAAGTCGACACATGTTGAAAAAAGTAGCTTGATCCACGAGTTGTTAAAGGGTTTTCTTGTGCTACTTCTCTACCTTAAAGAGATGCAAATGTTTGAATCTTGTGAGTTTAAAATGCATGTGAACTAAAGATGTCACCTTTATTGAGCATGTGTTTTGCCATATTGAGTATCCCCTTTCGAGGGAAGGCTAAAGAGTAATGGTGAATGAAATTCCAAGAAAAGTTTACTTTCAAATGATTTTTATGTATCTATGGATTCTCCTGGTAATTTTACTCGGATTTAGGTTACGACAAGGTAACAGAAGCTTAGTGATGTTTACTAACATGGGAAAAAAAGTGATATCAAGAAAAATCAACATGAGAGTTTAGGTCATAGCAATGATATATAAAGAACCCACTACCAATCATTATCAATTCATTGATGATTTAAATCCCTTTTTAATTAATCTTGATTTAAGTTTTGACTTGAGAATCAATGACAAGCATTAGCGAGAATGATGATGATGGTGAATACATCATCATTGCATCACTTAAGGACATGCTCAGAGGCAGGCATAGTGCACAACTATCTCGTTAACATATAAAATGTATTAAGCCTTTTCCCACTATAAGTAGGTCGATTACATGGATTCTTGCTCAACTCCATATTAAAAGATTCGACTGTTTTTTACGTTGGCCGTTGACTACCTAAAGCAGACACTGCAGGAGTGGGATTTGAACCCTGACCTTTTGTGTAGTAGACACATTGTACTACCACTAGACCATTAAATGTGTACTATCTCATTAACATATATGTGGGCAAGTTTTAAATTTAGCAAGAACTTTAATTCTTTGTCTCCTCACTTTATGCCACATGATTCCAAGAATTTTATTAAGGTCAAAGCTGATCTTAAATAGATTGAGACCATGTAATATGGAATGGAGACTTTCGCTAGGAAATCATAGACATCTCAAATGATTTTCATTTAGTTGATTTAAAGTAAGTTGATACCATAAAATACAAGATAGATGGATAGGTGGAAGATATACATGCTCATTGCAAAAGGTTCTAGTCAAAAATACGCGACATTTACTTCTTCAAGACTTTTCTTTTATAACAAGACTCGATACTGATCTTGATATTATCTCTTGTTATACTTCAAGATTAGAAGCTTCATCAAGTGGATGTCAGGAATACTTTGTTAAACGAATTCCTCCAAGATGAAGTCTATATGTGTATACCACCTAGCTATAAGAAGACTGGAAAATGTTGCAAATTGAAGGAGGTATTGTACGAGTTGATGTAATCACCTAAGAGGACATGGCTTGAAAGACTTAAGAGTTGTTATGATCATACTAGGATATCACCGGGACAATGGGGATCGATTGTGTTTGTCAAAAGGTATGGTGACAAAAGGGTGATAGAATAGCTCTTCTCCTTGTCTATGTTGACAATATGATCATCACGTTGATAATGTAGAGAGATAGTGCGGTTGAAGGGGAACATGTTAGAAAATCTGACGTCAACAACCTTAGAAGTACATAGTACATTCTAAGCGTTGAAATTTGAAGGTAAGTGAAGGCATGGTCTTAGTACATTCTAAGCGTTGAAATTGCAAGGTAAGTGAAGGCATGGTCATTGACAAAGAAAATACAGCCTTGATGAGGAAATTGGAGAGTTCAAATGTCAATGTGTATTTGCTACTTTTGATTCACATGTAAGGCCGTATCAACGATACATCGACGATATATCATCGATATATCAATATCGAGATGAGATCGATATGGGTACCGATATGACGATATTTCCTCCTTTTCAAACATTTTCTTCACAAAAGAGCATCGATATGGGCGATATTTCAAAATATCGAATGGACATGATATCGAAACGATATCGAAATCGATATGGCCTTCCATGCTTCTGAAGTTACACCTTGAGTATGAAGAACGGAAAACTACTTCAAGAAAATTCCAATAGTTTTTACGGGAAACTTATGGGAAAGTTGATCTATCTCACGCATACCAAATATGTCATTACATATGTTATTAACGTGGTAAGTCCTTTATGCTTTCATCTATTATTGTCCATGTGAATGCATTAAATTGTATCATATATTACGTAACAAGGTCTAGTGTTATTGTCGAGTACAATGTTGTTGCAAACAAGTTGTAAAGATGTTGTGACCTAAGAAAAGAATTTTTTACACTTGTGCTCCTTCGAGATTTTGCAGTTACATTTATGCCCCCACTCTTTTTTTGCAAGCCCCTACCTTTGTGCACTATTAACTGCTTTGTTATGTTAGTTTGGTCATCTAATAAATGAACCAAATCATGGTTTACACAACCAAGATCTGGTTAACAAAGGTCTTATTACATTTGTGCCCACGCAATTCAATGCCAACATTTCGTCCTTCTCCCTTTTGTCATGCTCAAACCATCCCCCGAGCTCTCTACTAGGGTTGTCAAAAAATTCTCATGTTCGACATTGGCTCAGATTCGGTTCGTTAAAAGTTCGATTCAGATTCGAAAATAAACGAACAGAACCTGAACACGAGTTTGGGCTCGATAAATAAACGAACCGAACATTAAAAACATAGGTTCGCTCAGGTTCGGTTCGTTAAAAGTTCGATTATATACATACATACATAAAAGTATATATGCATACATATTGTGTGTGTATGTGTATAAGGGAAAAAAGACTTTCTATCATAACTAGGGATGAAAATAGTTGGATACAGATACGAATATAGGTGTTACCATATCCTCATCCTTTTTAAAATCCAGATATGAATACGAATATCACATGAATGTGTAAAATATAAATCATATCCTCAAAATACGAATTCGAATGCAAAACGAATATATGTAGTTCAGATATAGATATTTGACAAACGAATACGAATTAATATACAAATGTTATACATGTCCAAAATTACTTAAAAGCTATAAAGATTTTAGGTTCGTAATTGTATAAAAAGTATATTTAATATTTTAATAATGAATATGTACATAAAAATAACTAAATAATAAAAGAAAATGTAAAGATATAACTAAAAGAAAGCTTATCAAACTTACTTATTTGTATACCATGTAAGTATTTGTATCATACAGAATTTGAACATGTGTATCCATATTCGTATTCATATTCGTATCCTTCATAAAAACGAATATTCGTATTCGTATCCTCAAAATTCTCAACATTAGTATTCGTCAAAGTTGAGGATATTATATTCATATTCGTATTCGATGAATGTTAGACATTTGCATTCGTATTCGCATATGTATTCGTCATATACAAGAAAATGACATCCATATCCTCTATTTGACGAAAACGGATACGAACGGATACGAATATATTTGTATTCATTTTCATCCCTAATAACACAAGGGTTATTCCCTTATTTTTCCAAACTCATCCAGTCATCCCCTCCCTAAGGGCATGTTCGGTACGCGAATAGGGCCACGGGAATAAGGGGGAATAAGGGGAAAAAAGCCATCGCGAGATGTATGGCTATTCCCCGATTTTTCGCTCCTGATGGCTCTTCGCCCGTGACCTTATTCCCCTCCTCCCAGCGCCCCTCCCCCGCCCACCCATCCCGCGCCCCTCCCCCACCCGCCCATCCCGCGACCCTCCCTCGTGCGACGTCGTCGACGCTTCCCCACTGTTGCTCGGGTCCTCTGGGACCCGCCCTCCTCTGACTTGTCGATGGTAGGCCTCCTTTTGGTCGGGTCCTGTGGGAACCTCCTCCGTGTTCTTCGCTCGAGGTATGCCTTTCACTGTTTGTAGGGTGTGATGGGTCATCCCGCTGCTTCTTTTGACCATTATATCGGCCACTGTGGCCTTGATCCCTCTGCGGAGGCCGTGGAATCGATGGAGTCTAGGGTTTCCAATGGCTATAAATTGGATCGGAGGAGGAAGTCGAGTGGCTTATCTGCCGCTACTGGAGTGCAATTTGCACTGGGATTGTGCTTTCACATATCTTCTAGCATTTGGTGGATTACCAGGTACATTCGAAAACCCTCCCTCGCCTTTTTTGTGCTTTGAAGTTCATGGGTTGTTACATATCGCCTTGCGTTGATGAACGATGCTTCATTTGGTTTGGGGTTCAAGATTTGTCGGTGCTTTATGATGTCTTATATGCTTGTTGCTTGTCACTGTTGAATGTCTCCAAATTCGTTGCTGTGATTTTTGTTGATTTTGGTCCGAGAGCAACCTATGAGGTGCTCTTGGATCTGAACTTGTTGGCATCACAACCAATTTGTCGGCCGTGAGGGGTTGGTCGCCTCACTGGTGCTGAATGATGGTCTGTGATGCTTGGCTGTTCACAGGAGGGGTTTGGAATACCCATGTCTGGATTTGGTGGTCGAGGATGTTAATATGTTGCTTGAGAGCTCCTACATGGTGCTGGATGGTGTCCTACCTTGTTTGCTTTAACTCACGGCTGTGGGTGTTGGTTTAACATAGTTGAGGCAAATGTTTTTGTTGAAGGGATGGGAGCAGCCTATTTGGTGCTCGATGGTGTTATTATGATGCTAGAGAGCACCTTCGATGGTGTTCGGTGGAGTCCTACATTGTCCTCTTTACCTGAAGGCTGTTGGATGTTGCTTAATGATGGTGGGCTGAATTTTTTTCACTAATCTAATGACCGATGGTTCCTATTGATTAGTGAGTCCAGTACCTCATTGAGGGGAAATTATCTCTGACGTCCTATTTGGTGCTCGACGATGTTATTTTGATGATGAAGGGCTCCTTGGTTGGTGCTCGATGGTATCCTATCTTGTGTGTTTTATCTCATGGTTGCTGTGTATTCCTTTTCGATGAGGGGTTGATGGTTGTTATTGATTGTGGACTCCTTTAATTAGGCTAATTTTATTGGCCAATTGGCTGTTGGTTGAGAGCACCTACTAGTTGGGAGCACTAATTTGGTTGAGAGCACCTACTAGTTGAGAGCACCTACTAGTTGGGAGCACTAATCTGGGAGATAATGACCTATGTGGTCATTATCTTGGTTGGGAGCAGTAATTTGGTGGTCTACCTTATATTGGCGGCATTGCATCGGAGTCATGGTTGATGTTTCTTACTGATTCTCGATTCCTATACTTGACCGATGCTAAATATATTTATTTGGCTGAGAACAACGTATCTGCAGCTCGATGATGTTCTTTTTTTGTTGAGAATACCACACCTGTGTTCAATAATGTGATTCCAATATTTGACCAACACAAAAAAAAAATTTTGGCTAAGAGCAACATATATGCTTTTCAATGATGTTATTTTTGGGTTGAGAACACCTCAAGGGTGCTCTACGATGTCATTACTTGTGGGGTTAATCTCATGGGTGATGATTGGTAGGCTTTGAGGCTGGGCTGCTACCGGCTGCATTGCATGGAGTCTTGGATGATGTTTATTACTGATTCTGGATTCCAATACGTGACTGAGAGCTAAACAGTAGATGCTCGATGAAGTTAATTTTTTTTTGAACTCCTTAATGGTGCTCTACGATGTCATTACTTGTGTGGTTAATCTCATGGATGATGTTTGATGGGCTTTGAGGCTGGGCTGCTACTGGCTGCATTGTATTGGACACTTGGGTGATGGTTACTAATGATTCTCGATTCCAGTAGTTAAATGAGGCCAAATTTTTTTATTAGGCTGAGAGCAAGGTATTTGTTGCTCGATGATGTTATAATTTTCGTTGAGAAAACCTCAATAATGCTCTTGTGGGTGATTAAATGGGTGCTTTAACTCACTGATGTTGATTGTTGCGCTTTGAGGCCGCGCTGATAGTGGCTGCATTGCATTGGAGTCTTGGGTGATGTTTATTACTGATTCTCGATTCCAATACTTGACTGAGAGCTAAGTAGTTGCAGCTCGATGATGTTAAATTTTTTTGAACACCTCAATGGTGCTCTTGTGTGTGATTAAATGTGTGCTTTATTTCACTGATGTTGATTGCTGCGCTTTGAGGCCGCGCTGATAGTGGCTGCATTGCATTGGAGTCTTTGGTGATGTTTATTACTGATTCTCGATTCCAATACTTGACTGAGAGCTAAGTAGTTGCAGCTCAATGATGTTAAATTTTTTTGAACACCTCAATGGTGCTCTTGTGTGTGATTAAATGTGTGCTTTACCTCACAAATGTTGATTGATGCGCTTTGAGGCCACGCTGATAGTGGCTGCATTGCATTGGAGTCTTGGGTGATGTTCATTATTGATTCTCGATTCCAATACTTGACTGAGAGCTAAGTAGTTGCAGCTCGATGATGTAACATTTTTTTGAACACCTCAATGGTGCTCTTGTGTGTGATTAAATGTGTGCTTTACGTCACTGATGTTGATTGCTGCGCTTTGAGGCCTCGCTGATAGTGGCTGCATTGCATTGGAGTCTTGGGTGATGTTTACTACTGATTCTCGATTCCAATACTTGACTGAGAGTTAAGTAGTTGCAGCTCGATGATGTTACATTTTTATGAACACCTCAATGGTGCTCTACGATGTCATTACTTGTGTGGTTATTCTAATGTATGATGTTTGATGGGCTTTGAGGCCGGGCTGCTACTGGATGCATTGCATTGGACTCTTGGGTGATGGTTACTAATGATTCCCGATTCCAATAGTTAAATGAGGTCAAATTTTTTTTATTAGGCTGAGAGCAATGTATTTGTTGCTCGATGATGTTATAATTTTCGTTGCCTCAATGATGCTCTTGTGTGAGATTAAATTTGTGCTTTACCTCACTGATGTTGATTGTTGCGCTTTGAGGCCGCGCTGATAGTGCCTGCATTGCATTGGAGTCTTGGGTGAAGTTTATTATTGATTCTCGATTCCAATACTTGACTGAGAGCTAAGTAGTTGCAGCTCGATGATGTTAAATATTTTTGAACACCTCAATGGAATCTTGGGTGATGGTTACTAATGATTCTCGATTCGAAAACTTGACTGAGAGCTAAATAGTAGCTGCTCGATGATGTTAATTTTTTGGGTAACACCTCAATGGTGCTCTATGATGTCAGTACTTGTGGGGTTAATCTGATGGATGATGACTGATGCGCTGTGATTTGCATGAGAGCAACCCATTAGGTGCTCGATGATGTATTGTTTTATGTAGAAAATACCTTCCTTCGTGTTGTACGATGACATTACCTGCGTGCTTTACGTCATTGCTCTTCACTGATGCTCTGTGATGTTGGGTTCGTGGATGCCCTGTTATGTAGTCAGTGGTGAAAATTTTTACTGATTCTTCAAGTCAATTCATCATTGACGATAATTTGATTCCTTGACTTGCATGAGAGTA
The DNA here is from genome assembly GCA_037367405.1 of Ottelia alismoides. Lineage (NCBI taxonomy): Eukaryota > Viridiplantae > Streptophyta > Magnoliopsida > Alismatales > Hydrocharitaceae > Ottelia > Ottelia alismoides. The sequence goes on along the minus strand of JAZKJV010004231.1, from coordinate 198,392 downwards.
ACTTATTTGGTTCTCGATGATGTTATTTCATTGGTTGACAGCACCCTCCTTGGTGCTCCTGGATGACATTACATGTGTGCTTTACCTCACTGATGGTCAGTGCTGCTGTGTGCTTTACTTGCTGACTGCATTATGTCAATGACGCATTGTGAATTACCTGCCAGCTACATGTACTGCTCTGTGTTCTGATTATTTACCGCACTGCTGCTCTGTGATGATGTGTGCTTCGTGTTGATGTTATTTGGGTGGTCGATGGCCGATTGTTTTTATTGATTGTTGACGTTACCTAAACATTGGGTCGAACTTTTTATTGGAAAGTGGCTGAGAGCTACTTATTTGGTGCTCGAGGATGTTATTATGCTGGTGGAGAGCACCTTCGTTGGTGCTCCATATACCTTCTTTGCTTGGCCACATGGCTGCTGTTTTGGTCTAAGATGATTTGTACATTTTATTTTGGTTGATAATGCCTGTAGTGGTCGGTGCTCATTGCAGTTGACATCAACTGACTTATACTACAAGATGTTCACTGCTGGTGCGGGATCGTCTGGGGTACACCTTAGGGACGACGATTCCTCAGTCCATAGGTTGAAGTGGACACCCGCTATGGATGAATGTCTTCTTCAGCTGTTCAAACATCACTTTGATGTTGGCGACTGGGTTGGAGGATCTTTTACATCACCGGCCTGGCACACTATAATAGAGAAGTTTAACATGCACACTGGGAATAACTGGGACAAGGTGAAGTCAACAATCGATGGAAAACCATCAAGAAGGACTACACTCCTTTCGTTTACCTCATGTCGAAGAGCGGTTGGGGGTGGGACCCACTGAGTTGTACCGTGATCGCACCTGACGAGGAGGCATGGCTCACGGTGAGTAACTGCATGTGCACCTACTTTAACGCTGCATAAATTATAATATATTCTCATCATTTTACATTGCACTCAGATTGACAAGGCGTACAAGCCATATCGGAGGAAGTCTTTCCCCCACTTCGGTCTGGTGGAAGCAATTGTCGGAGACTACACCGTGAAGGGAACATTTGCCTTCTCCTCCCAGACAGCAACCCATGGTTCCTTTGCTGCATTTTTTGAGGGTGATGCTGGTACGCAATAAGCTTTCGAGGAGGATCTCGAAGGGGACAACGAAGCCCCTGAGGTCCCCGAACAAGGGGAAGGTGCTGGCCCAAGTATGCAACAAAGTCGGAGGAGAAGACGCCGAGATTCAGGCGCGCAGGAAACAAGCACGAAGCGTTCACGCAGTGACGATGCCCCCTTACCGTCACAGATGTTGGGAGAGGACGTCATCCGTTTGACGACGCAAATGTTGGAGATGCAGAGGGAGCAGATCCAAGCGTGGACTTCGAAAGATCCGCACCAGGGGGTGGAGGAGCTTCTGGATGAGCTTGAGGCACTAGTTCAGGGCCTACCTGCCGAGGCTCAAATTCGTCTTGCCCACAGCCTTCATGACCCATACGAACGAATTATATTCAACCGGGCCAAGTCTATGCCTGCGAAGTTGGCTGCGTGGGTAAGCATCCACTTGGGCAAGGATTAGTTTCTCAACACCTCGTCCGTCTGACTGTCTGCTGGTCTACCTTTTAGATGTTTGCTGCTTTTCTTTTGTTTCGTTAACACCTTTTCCTTTCTTAAGTTGTCTTCTTGGCATGTTGAACAATATTTCATGATTTAACTTTAGATGTCATGTAATAAGTAACTTTCTTGACGGACTTTTCTCGCATGAAATAGGATAAGTTCATAGCTTCCGTACATGTGTTCTACAACAATTGCCTGTTGTGATTGTTGGTGGTGTTCAATTAATGAGAATCAATATGGAAATGTATGTTTTCTCCAGGTCCCATGGAGGGAATGGCAGCAATCACTGCAATGAGATATAATTTGGTCATGTTGAATATGACATACCTGCGTGCAGTGCTAGAGGATGACGAGGAGAACCTGATCGATCGAGTCTGTAGACCCCAGTCCCAATGACGAAGAATTTGACAACACTGTTGCAGGTAGCGACGTCAGGGTTTCCGAACAGGAGATCCGAGCCGGAGAGTTGTTACGTGATGCTTTGGCAATGGCCATGTGGGAGAATGCGCAGCGTTGATTTTATGTTAATTACGTGTAGCTTTTGTTACCATTGTGCCTCATCCACCGACTATTTCGTACTACGTTCTTGTATTCTCTACGATGCATCGCGCATTACTGTACAACAAACGCCTTCCATGGATTATTATCATGATTTCTTACTAAAGTACATCTTAAACTTTCTGCAACGTCCCTATGATGATTCCACCGTTATAACTTATGATTTAATGATGCAGTGTCGATCTTGGCTGAGCAGCCACAGTAGTGGCGTGGCTTAACCGACGTCACTGTCATCGTTATTTTCGATGTGGAAATTCAAATCTGAGGGAAATCTATATAATGTCTTTAATATTTTCTGCATTGGTAGTTTTCATTATTTCAGCTCCATTTCGTTTTCCCTTACTTCAGCATCCGATCTGCTATACTTCCATATCGTCGCGCGGTTATTGACAATTATATGCCAGCTATAATGAGATATTATATCACACCACTTCTAATTACAACCAACAACTTTACCTAACTTTCAAACCTTATTCCTTATCCCCCAAAACCCAGCCGATCAGAGAATAACCCTTATTCCACCTTATTCTCCTTATTCTTATTCTCCTACCGAACGGAGAATAGACCCTTATTCCCCTTATTCTCCATCCTTATTCCTGCTTATTCTCCTACCGAACGGGCCCTAAGTCTGTATTTCCTATACCTGAAACTCCCACAAAACCCTCCTCTGTGGGCAACGATGGTGTCCTATTCTTAAATGAACCTTTAACGAGTCGAACCGAATATATATGAATCTTACCCGAGCCGAATCGAATCTGATTATACTTTTCATTTTATCGAACCGAACCCGAGCCCGAAAGTATGTTAACCATTTTCACCTCTACTCTCCACCCTCCTTGCTCTCTCCTTCTCCACCGAGCACTGCCGCCCGTGTAAGGGTGCCGTCCTAAGGAGCATGGCATCGATCACAAGCGGGAGACCAAGAAAGATGAGAAGACCCAACTGCATGAGTACCCACGCCATGACACCATTTTTAGACAGAGGAGGGCACGTAAGGTCCTGGAAAGGCTGCAGTTTTCCTTATGATCTTTCGGAAGATGATGTGTCTCCATGCGATGAGTTCGTGTTGGGGTCGAGGTCTCCTTCCTCGGCTCGTCTGATTGGAATTTGTGCCGAAGTTCTTTCTTCATCATTGTTCTCTAACTACGAAGGTTGGGTCAGGGCTGGAGGAGACTGGGAGTCTCTTTGAGCCCACCTAAAAGGATATGTGACACCAGAATCCTGGGCAGCGAACCGAAGATGGTCCTCGATTCTCCCACTGAGGCTTCATATCTTGGCTTCAACTGTTGTTCTTGCTTCAACTCTCAATCTTCAACCATTAAGTTTCTCCATGTCTTCAATGTTAATCGAGGGTCAGAGCCCCTGGAACTCGCTTGAGGAGGTGTGTAGAATGCCACACATGTAAATGTCGGATTCAAGAATAAAAAAACACCAAAGTTCAAAAGTCAAACGACACCTGATTCTCAACAAAATCTGAGTAAAGATCAACGGAGAGGAATGGATAGAGAAGTATGAAAAAAATCAAATCATTCAAGAAAGAAGTTATCCACTATAACGTGTGCATATTTGTCTTCATTGACCTATTGGTCTACACTATCATCCCCGATCTAGCCACCCACAACCACCTCCCATCCGCTCCATATCGCCCTAAACGATGCCCCATCTATTGCATGTGTCCTTGTCGTTACCACCTACCCCCCTCATCTCTAGAGACCTAAAATGCCTCGAATAAAATCCAATCATCTCTCAGTTAGCCTCATCCACCATTGTTGTCACCTTTCTCCAACTCTAGCACCAGAGGGAGGGGGTGTGCATTGGGATGGGACTCCATTACTAATAGGTGGGGGTTAAGTGGGTGTCAGGAAGGGGCACAGGGAGCCTAAGAGAGGGTAATAGGAGGTGGGTGGTTGTGGTTGGGGATCTCAAAAGTTACACGCATAGTATATTCTTTTTTCTTTCCTTATTTGGAAAGGAAATGGATAACAACAAACTCAAGAGGATCAACTGTTAATCACCCAAGAAGGTAGGGAAACAAGTGATATTAAAAAAAGGAGCAACATAACTGTAAATATAGGATCTCAGAGGAGCACAAGAATAAAAAATCCTTGAGTATTTTGACATATGATGGAATAGTTCTTGCGCTACCTACAAAATTGTTTTACGACAACAAAGTTGTAGTAAATCTATAAAAAGAATGATGTCATGCAAGATCATAAAACAAGGCATGTTGAGATCATATTCCATCACATAAAGGATTGGCCCAATAGTACTTGTATTACAATAGATAAAAACTAAAGAAGTCGCTAATGGTCTTCACCTAAGAACTTCTACAACTTTTGAGAAGAATGTAGATAAACTGGTCATGTTCGATCTTTGTGACGAAACTGAGTGTTGTGATGAGATTATATATGCAACACACCTTGTTTCTTTGTCAAGAAAGTGAAACCCCCTAATTGCCTACTCCCGTTTAGTAGATTTTCCCTTCCATTGAAAACGACCCAGTATTTTCCAAGTAAATCACCATGCTTTGTTTGGATCGCTCACATTGGTTTGTGCAACTACTATAATTACTTATTCCACATGTGAATCCATATGCAACCATCTATAACTGGATCTTTGAATCTTGATCTTTTTAATAAATATGAAAAATAGTGAAACCACATATCAAATCAGATTCTCTCTTGATAACACCAGTTTAGGATCTTATTAAGCACAAACCACATAGAATAAGGCATACACTTCCTAGACTATCACATCAATCCACATTCAAGGCAGACTGCATGACTCCATTGAATTACTCTTCCTATCGATATCTCGACAGTATTTAACAATGTCCGAAAGAATGCTCTAGCTATACCACTAGTAATATATAGGATTAACATCTCATACAAGCTTAAAAACGAACACTACAAGAACCCACAGAGATGCGCAATAGTTATGCGATAAAATAGTGTTCAGCACATAGCCATCTGTTCTAATTTACGAGGAATACTGAACAAGCAAGGAGTATGTATTGACAAATTCTTATATGGTTCTGCACAACCAAAAACTGAATACACAACCCTAAATAAAATAAAATGGATGTAAACTTCCGATGATTAGGCTCTGGAATCGCCTGACCTTTTCCTCTGATTCCACAATCCAACAAGACTTTGCAAACGTGGGCTGCCCCAAAAATGTGCAGTGCATGTACAGAAAATGAATGGTTCCATGCAGTAAATTACCGTCCCAACCTCTTGTACAGTGAGCTCCCAAGATCCGTCTTTCGGAGAGAGAGATATGCAGGTTAGACTTAGTGACTAAGTCTTTATTCATGGATTTGCAGCTTCTTTCACAGGCTTCTGCACAGGAGAGGCCCTGCTCACTGCCGGTTTGCTGGTTACACGACCAGTGATAGTACCTGTTTCATTTATGCATCCATTAATATTACGGTCTAAGGGAATGATATGCATTTATACTGTTAGAGCTGAAAATTATATATTCGTTCTATGCAGTTATAACTGGATAACTAAGATTTAAAATAAGGAAACAAAGAAGTTATGCAAGATAAGATGCATCTTTAAATAGCAGCATTCACAACCTGTTTCCAATTTGTTTTTGTTGCGAGCAGCGGAACATGAATAATCAAGCAAACATGTAAACACACGGATTTACAAGATTCACTCGTCACTGGGCTACGTCCTTGAGTTGCAGCAATCATTTCACTATAAATAGAGAAGAGAGAAAATAGATGATACTAAGAACCATAATCCTAGGATGTTTATATTTTACTCAGTACAAATGGATCACAGAGACAGATGGTGGTGCAGAAGACAGGTTCTTCAACTGGATTCAGCTGAACATATGGTGAAGATTTGAGGCATATCAACAAGTTTTATTCTAGGATTCTTCCTGAGTCCTAGAATATGTTTATTTTTATAGTGGAATGAATTATTTTGGGTGGGTACCTTTGCATACTCCCCTCTCTTTGTATCCAAAAAAGTTTCAAAGAATGGTGGAAATGCTGGTCAATCTCACTCAGTTAATACCTGATATCACCTATGTTCCCAAATGTGGTGAACCTGTTCATGTGCCTACTAATGCATGGATGAAGGTGGTGGAAATAATTTGTCATATGCTACATAAAGAAAACACCAAGAAAGGGTGCATATTCTATATAAAGGGCTATATTGATGCTGGTTGGATAGAGTGGACTAACAGGAGGAGATCCACCAATTGATATTGCTAATATATGGGGAGTGTTCTTGTGATTTGGAGAATAAGGATTCTATATGAGGCTCACTGTTGTTGTGTGTACAGATGTTGTGGCTTATGATCATTCTGACGGATATTAGAACAAATTTTTAGCTACTTACAAGATTATTCTGTGAAAAAAGAGCAACAAATCTAGCTAGCAATCATGTCTTGCACAATAAAACAAGACACACTGAGATCGATCGGCCTTTCATTGACGAGACGATTGACTTCTTGTGTTTTCCTATACAAAACCTAAAGAACACGTCAATGCCTTCATGAACTTCCCACAAAATTTTTTTAGAAGAATATATGATCTCTATGCCTAACTTGAGCACAGTATTGAGTGAGAAACATTTGATCTTCTGAACTATATATGTAAGGCATTCCCCTTTTTTCTATTTGCTAAGAAGTGAAGAAAAGCCTAGCCCATCTGTGAATATTGTATCCCCTCTCTCAAAATTTTTCTCTCCGTTGAGAAGAGTATTTTACACACACAAGCATATACGAAACTACAAACATGCACACATATACATAGGCATACACGTCAACATATACATAGACACATACACATGTATACAAATATTCAAGCACACATATGCCCACATGTAAATACACCCACAAACACAAATATATAATGCATATACATACATACATATATATATATATATTTGATCGATCATAAATTATATTTAGGTGATATGTAACTACATATAACATATATACATAGACACAAACACACACATATATGTACATGTACACGTACATACAGACACATTTTTGTGTATTGGATTGATCTAAGAATGTAATTTAAGTGTTACACATATATACGCATTTAGACAAACATGTGTGTGTGTGTTTACAAATAGATATTTAAACACATAATTATCCATTTTTTATACATAACACCTTACTTTTCTCTGATGCGCACCTAGCGCATATGGCATTTTGGACCCCTTATCTCTTTGAGTGCCTTACGCCTTTAGCATCACCGGCTAGTGGAAGTGTCATGAACAATCCATTAGACATTGAAATAAAACTCATAGTTGCTTTGTATTCACATGTATTATCAAATCTGACTTGCTCAACCACTTTCGTATTGCATACTAATAAGACAGGCTTTTTGCAGAGTCAACCTCCCCTCAAACTTGATGTAGACCATGAATCAAAACATCTTGATATATCAGTGATATATCCATATCAACAAGTTAGGGATACCGATATTACCCTGGATGGATATCGATATTGATCGACACCAAGCGATATATCAGCAATATGTCGTTTGTATCATCGATATTGATGAAATTTTAAGTATATAATGGAAACTTTTCATCATTCGAGTTGTATCATCGATATTGTATCAATATCGATGTTATATCATTGATATCAAGTATGTTAATTGACTTATCAGCTTCTTTAATAAGGAAAGAAGCTTGAAAGGTAATTTTTAATCTTTAAGCATAGAAGTTGATTTATTGAGATTTTCTAACCATTCCCTGTATTAAGACATTTGGAAATAGAGTTGATACGAATAAATAACCAAATTTGTGATTTGTTTGCAATATATCGATGATATAACTGTATCACTAGAGAGAGGGTTCTGATATTCGGTTGTATACCGACTTCCATGATATCTCCTGATATCTCGCGAGATATTCAATTAAATATCGGTAATTCCTCTCATATCTATAAAAAATTGAAGGTTTTTAATACAATTTTTTGGGGATACTGGTCAATATCGACCAATACCATCGATATGGTGTCAATAATGCTCAATATCACCTTTTTTTTAATCTATTTATTTGGGATTTTTCTTCTATTTCCATTCTTGATATTAAAAACATACCATGATTTATATACTTTTTCGGATTGAGGTTGCTTGAAGGGGGCTTCCCCCTCTTCACGAAGGAGAAGAAATAACTCTAAACTTGATCAAGGAATGCCTGCATACATATATGTTATTAGCATACATATATGTTATTAGCATACATATATGTTATTATACTCATTTAACTTATTCGTATGATATTTGTTATAGCTCGACATTTTGTTTACATATAATATACATTGTGATGTAGAGTTAATGTGCTAAATAAACTTCATTGATGACACTAAGTTATTGTTTGAATTTCGTCGTTTCCTTTCTAATCTCACAACAGTTAAAATCAATAAAAAGCATTAACAACAATGATATGTGCGATATAATGTGTATTGGTCGGCTAAATATACCTCATTCTTGAATAAGTGTGTATTTATATGTTATTTATTATTTTAAGAACTAATATGATCTTAATTTGTGAAAAAAAATATTTTTGTGTAATTTCCAAGATTTCCACCAATATTGTCGATATATATTGATATTTCCACGATATATCCCTTTTCGAACTGACTTATACGATATCGATACCGATATTTCAAATCTTGATGTAGACTAAGAAAAATATTTTTAGAGAAATAATAATTAAAGATAATGAAATAGTTATACCCATTAAGAGATGCAATACTAGATGGGTCCCAAACATAAGAATGAAACAACTCAAATAATTTACTTTTTATTCTCATATATGGGATAAATAGTGTGAAAAAATGCTTAGCCTTTGTGCTTTCAAATCCAAACTTACAAGTTATAAATAATAACAAAAACAATTCTTTAAAGGAACTAAAAGAAAGACGACCCAAATCCAAATGCTCGTATCACCGGATAATATCTCTCATACATCTCCTTTATCGAATTAATCGATAATGTGTTAAAGCCATTGCAATATTCACAAGTAATCGATACGAGCATTGAGAAAGCAACTCAATTGCAATCATTCTCCACGTAATCAAACATACAATGGTCAACAAAAAAATTAACTCACATCAACTCTTTGGTCATCCTGTTAATAAAGAAAATATTAAGAGGCATCTCAGAAATATGGAGAGCATTGTTGATCAAAAAGTTTGTCAAGAAAACAGATACTTCCTTTCCCAACCTTTGACATGAGAAAAACGCATGTTGTCACTTGCTATGGTGCTTATATGTCAAAAGTGGAAGATAAGGGGGAGGAGGGGAGGAGGGGGTCGTTGGTGCTGATACCTAGTTTTGGCGTGGGGTGCGGGAGGTTTTTGCAAGGCATAGATCGCTATTTAAGCCGGTGCTGGGAAATGGGGACTCGTTTAGCTTTTGGAAGGACAAGTGGTTAGGAGGGGATCCTCTGTGTGTTCGTTTCCCGCGGTTGTTTGCGTTGGCGGCTAACAAGGATGCCTCTGTCGCCTCTTGTTGGGCGGATGGGTGTTGGTGTCCGAGTTTTGTGGCGAGCTTCTCGGACCAAAGGCTGGAGGACTTTCTTTCACTTCTCGACGCCCTCGGTGCTGCTAGTAGGCCTTCTGATGGGCGGGACCACTGGGATTGGAGGGACGACAACTTCTCCACGCGCAAGGCCTATGATGCGCTGACTCTCCCTCTGCGAGGGCGCTCGGACTTATTGGTGAGGGATTGCTGGTTCTTTTGGGGGTTAAGGCTTCCGGAGCGCCTTGGAATCTTCTTATGGCTCTTTCGCAGGAGAAGATTATTGACAAGGGATCGTTGCGCAAAATTTATGGCCAATGTATCCAATCTCTGTGGCCTCTACGTTTCAGCGGTGGAATCTTTAGAGCACTTATTCTTTGAATGCCCCACGGTAAGAGGGGTGTGGGAGGATTCTATCTTGGTTTAGGTAAATACGGATGGCATGGAGGCCTTCTGTGACTCCTTGGTTCGTAACAGGAACAGGGTGAGAAAACATCTTTTGCTGCCAGTGGCGAGACTTTGGGCAATTTGGCTTGGGCGTAATGAGGCCGTCTTCTCAAACCAAAGATTCTACAAGGAGAATGTGATTATTCAAAGCGCAAGACTGGTGGAGGAGTGGGACGCGGTTTAGGACTTGGCGTTGTTTGTCATTTTGTTTAGGGCTTGGTGAAGGTGGTTTGCCTCTTTGTACAGTTCTTTTTCCTTGCTTTGTACATTCGCTTTCTTTTCACTTTCTTTAATATATTGGGGTGAACACCGAAGAGTGTCTTCCCCTTTTTTGGACTTCAAAAAAAAGAAAACAGATACTTCCTTTCACAACCTTTGACATGAGAAAAACACATGTTGTCACTTGCTATGGTGCTTATATGTCAAAAGTGGAAGATAAGGGCTTCCATTAAGTGGATTTGTGAAAGCCCAATGATGGTCAAACGGGATATAAAGTGGAAGAATCAAACTTTCATTTTCCATGAAGGCATGATCCATCAAGAGTCTCAACTCAAAGATTGTTTCTTGCATTGTTGAGGTTACTACTAAATTGAAGTTGAGGAGCATCGACGAAAGTGATGGATAATTCGCTTGATTACACCTAGATCGATTCTATTTTAAATGTTTGCACTCCTGACTCATGTGGTCAATCGTTATGAGAAATCAAGAAAAATATGCACATGTTGCAAGATAATTGACCACACCATTAATTTTTAGTAGAAGCTTCATCCTAAAAGAAGCCTGAAGGAAGCTTGTTGGGTGTAGACATGATAAAAAAGGCAAACAAAGCTAAAAGGTGATTATCGCAAATGCCTTGAAGCAATCTGATATCGATAGGAAGAAAATTACTCTTGACCGAATCCGAGAATTTGCATTTATCTCAATAAGATAAGCATTCAGAAGGGACTCCAACGAGGGCACACCACCAATATTGCTCTTGTTGTCGTCGCTCGGAAAAAAGTAATAATGACGATATTTCTAAGAAAAAAGAGAGGATAATCGATAGCATTGTACCCAGTGTCCACGAAATTGGTTTGAGCAGACACATGCGGCCGCATATGCCTGAGCGGACACCCTAGCGTGCCACATACATGAAGCCCCTCATTAAGCGTCCTTTGCGCTTATGCGGTCCGCATATGCAGAATGTGCGACCGCATATGCGGACCGTGCACCCCCTTCCTGTTTTCGTAGCTTAATTAGGTTGTCGGATCTGGATCTACGGAAAAAGGCACTCGACACCCCGAATCACTGAGAAACCCAAAACCCTTGTTAGGGATTCCGCATCCAGAATCCCAATTCCTCGTCAGAGTTTTTTTATTCTATACTTTGATTGGTCTACCTTGATGTGTGCTAACTTTTATATTGAAATATTGATATTTGATAGATAAAGATTATTTTGACCTCTATATGAAAGTCATCTTTCTTAGATCTTGTGTTGGACCACAATTATACATAAATTTAGTTCAGTTGTAGTTAAATATATATATACATGTATATAATTAAAAAATCGTGTATAATCGCATATACCCTGCATATGCCCTCGCATACTGCTTAATCGATATTCAGTGACCCGTCCAAGCGCATACGCATACTGCTTTCCTGGACCTTGATTGTATCACTGACCACATGACATATAAGGCACAATGCTATTTTAAATCTATAAACATGTATCCAACAAGGATCATGTAGTCCTTAGGAATGGATATCATGTTACTGTTATTCCTTTGTCCATCAAAAATTTCAAGAATCATCCAGCTTACGATCTTCATCTGAATAATCGATGGTTGGATATCACTAGAAACTGTGTTAAGGAATCTATTTGCAAGGAACCATTACTCCCAGGAGGATCTTTCTTATCAAGCATGGACCTGTTTGCCTTATTATCACATAACTCGAAATAGTTAAGTGGAAAAAACACAATGCGAAATGATAAACAAATCAAGAACAATAAACATAAGAAGAACACAAAGATTTTATGTGGAACACTAATCCGTGAGGAGCGGATGAAATCACGGGAGAACGCCTCAAAGAATGGATTCTTCTATTTCATTATCTCAATGAGTACATGTGTGTGTGGCTCTTTATATGGACTATTGACTCTCCAAAATCCCACCAATAGTTGATGTGGACTATTCTTCATGATATGGTAATTGAACCCTGGAAGGATCCAATTACCAACCTCGGTCATTCCCCAACATTCCCCATCAAGTTGGAGCATGCAATACTCAACTTGCACAAACAGAATAAGACATGAACTCACTTAATGAACACACGAAACTACAGACCTTAACGACTCAACGCATACTCTCGCGGTTGCTGTTGAGGATAGTACTTCACATGCCATGCTAGTGAGGATGAACTTGATGGCTAGCATGAGTCTCTTTTGTTGTTGAAAAACCTGTAAGGGCCAGGTCATCATTTATGGGGGATATGTCATCGAATTCCTTTTTCTTCGTGTTACGGGAATTTCCATATGAAGATCTCTAAATGAGGGCCTTTCTTTTGCAACCTCGAAGTGGGTTTGCTCTCTTGGAAACCTCGGAAGAATCTCATACTAACTCAATGCAGGCAACAGTTGGTATTTGTTCATGATCATTAGATTATTCTTTTGCCTGCATTGAGTTGGTCTCTGAATAGAATTGTTGAAATAATTGATGAGTGTCCTATACTATTTCACTCCCCCTTTCTCTTATACTTGTCGGAATTTAGAGGGGTACTCGACGACAAAGCGATGACAAATGAGGGGGGGATTAACAAAGTTCATCATTTTGTTCTCTTTTTTCGTATGTCTTGAATCCTAACCATATGTCCTTGGTTGAAGAACCTTCGTATGCACCCCCTCATGTCGTATCATACACCAACAAGACGAGAGTCTCAATGCCCGGTTAGTGAGCTTGCGGCGACGGGGGATGTTTACGGGGAAGCAGGTGAGCTCCTCTTATGAGGGCATGACAGCAACATCCTGGCAAATTTTTTTATAAATTGTTCTATTTATACTCAAGTATATGGATTCATTAGTTTCAAGGATCCATTTGTACGGGAGTAGTATATAAACTCCCTTGGGCTAGGGCTCTCACTATCCTCTGTACTTTTTTCTCTCTAAATAGTAAAAACCGATCACTACCACCCAAAGATGTAGCTCAGTTGCGGGTGAACCTTGGAAATCCGTGTGTTTCGTGCTTGCTTGATTGATCCCGTTTGTGTGTGCTTTCACGATTCGCAACAAAGTGGTATCATAGCATCAGGTTCCATCTGGATCATCAAGCAAGATGGCTTCGCCAATGTTCAGAAAGTCGGTATGCGGTATTCGTTCGGTCAGGCGGTCCCGAGCGAGTAAGCGGATATGCGGAAGTATATGCGGATTATGCGGTTTGTATTATTTAAATAAAAAATATTAAAGATAAACATTTAATTGTGATGTCAGAGACAAAAAAATACATGTTTCCTTTTAGATTCCTACAAAAACATACTTTTAAAAATAAAAAAGCACCACAATAAAAAGCTACATAGTTCATTTAGATAGCAAAAAATGTTTCAGAATGCAGAATGTTCAAATATATAAAGTTATAAACCGGCTTCTAAATTCTAATCTAAATCATCTTCAAAATTGATTGTTGGAATATCATCATCGCCTTCCGAATCACTCATAAATTCTTCTTCTTCGCCCAAAGTTGACAAAGCTTCCGCATTCCTTTGGCTCCTCCTATTCTCAGCAAATTCTTCTGCCCCACTTGCTTCTGCTACCAAGTTCCACGTGACCCCCGACCCTTGGAAGATTTCTTCTTCTTCTTCTTCACTGGCACCAATCCAATCCATAACATGTGTTCTATCCTTTGAAACAAATGGATCTCTCCCAGTTAGTGATCGACGCTCCTTCAGCTTTGGATTGAATTTCACAAAAACCAAATCATTCAATCTCTTGGTTTCTAGTTTGTTCCTTTTTTTGGTGTGAATCTGCATTAAGAATTTATAAAATTGATGAATTATAAATTATAATGACTCAATTATTCATTGAATACATATAATTGTACATCCAAATAGTGATAGTTATACCGCTGCAAATGAGCTCCAATTCCTCTCACAGGCTAAAGAAGAGGATGTCAACTTCAGAATTCTCAAAGCCATTTCTTTCAAATAAGGCGTTTGAGAACCATATAGCATCCACCAATGAGCTACAAGAGATTGCACAATTAATGACTTGTAAAATAATAAATCTAACTTAAGAGCTTTACCGTCGATAATAAGTTTAAGATATATTACCAGGATTGAAATCATCATCATTGGTGGATCTTTGTCTGACAGCCATTGGCTTTCCAAATGCTCCTTCTCCTCTTCGGTAAATATGAATCTCTTTCTTCGTTATGGCATCCTGAATCTCCAATTCAGGATAAAAAATCTCTACACATTCCATCAAACCATCAACGACGAAGCTATCTTTAGAAATTGCATCGCTATCCCTATAAAAATAATAGGGATTGAGATAGAAAGCTGCAAGATGGAGGGGGCTATCCAATCTTCCTTTCGTCTTCAAGGTAATGGCATCTACAAAGGGCTTGTATGAATGTTCAACATTTTTAAAAATAGCCTTTATTTCATTTTTTGCATCCTCCAATCCTCCATATACAAAGCCCATTGAGGGCTTCCTTTCTCCATCAAACACACGCAAGAGGTAGACTAGTGGAGAGAAGATCTTCAACGTCAAAGACACTTGGCTCCAAAATGATGAACTGAGGACAATGGATGCAGCCACCTCACCTTTTCTGGTCTTTGACCACTTGCACTCTCTCCACTCATCAGAAGAGAACATCAACCGTAATTTTTCCTTCTTGTCCATCACGCTCTGTAGTGTAAGGAAAGTGGTGGCAAATCTTGTTTGCCCTGGCCGAACAATTTCACCCTTCTGGGTGAACTGTCTCATCAAGCTCAAAGTCTTTGCATGACTGTAGATAAAGAGAGTGAGAGTTCTAGCCTTAGTGATGCAATTTTTTATCTTTGATTTCTTTCCAATCTCCTCAAGAACAAGATCAATGCAATGGGCCGCACATGAAGACCAAAATATCCTTGGATATTTAGTCTTAAGAAGTCGTCCGGCTGCCATATTTGCAGAAGCATTGTCTGTAACAACTTGTACAACATTTTCTTCTCCAACATCCTTGATACAATCCTCTACGAGAGAAGAGATATATTCAGTCGTGTGAGAATCTGCGGATGCGTCAACGGACTTCAAGAAAGTTGTGCCCAAGTCACAATTAACACACAAGTTCATAATGCTCCTTCCCCTCATGTCAGTCCATGCATCGGTCATTATTGAACAACCATTGTTTTTCCACGATTCATTATGACTCTTTAAATATTCCTTTGTTTCATCCACTTCCTCCTTCAACAAAGTTTCTGTAATTTCATAGTATGAAGGTGGCTTGTATCCGCTTCCATATTGTCCAATTGCCTCGCACATTCGGATAAAGGAATTTTTAGTGACCACATTGAAGGGAATGTCAGCATCATAAAAGAATTTGGCCACGAATTTGTTGACACGTGCACGCTCCTCTTTGGCTAAAGCATCTTTTATCACTGTCTGCCGCATTGTTGTGCCCAAAGACACATCATCTTCAGATACACGAGGTCTTTTTGTACTAGCACCTCCTTCTGATGGATGGTTAGAAGATCCATCAGATGCCTTGATTGTTACTTCCTGCCGCAGTTCTCTCATGCTAATAACTTTTTCATTCTTCTTCTTCATAATATCCTCCACATAATCTCTGATTTCCTTTTGCACATCTCCATCAGCCTTTGGACATGCCCTTGTATTTCCCTTGATGTGTGCGAGATGTTGCTTCATCCTATTGATGCCTCCTTTTATGACCTTGCCGCACAAGCAACACCCAACCGTGTTCGAATCGGTCCTCTCAATGAGGTATGCATATTTCCACCCTGGATCGGTAGAACCGGGTGGAACATAGAATGTGGATTCTGCCGTTGTAGGCGTGGAAGGGGTAGCCATAATGACCGACCTAAACATGGTACAAAAATGATGTGTCATTGAAAATAAGAAGTGCAAATTGCAAATCGTTTATCCAAAAAATGACGTGTCATTATAACATGATTACATTATACATATATAAAAATTAAAATGAAACTACATAATTTATAAAGAGAGTTGGACCACACATAACTAATAACTTATATAACTTCTTCAAACTATAATAAAACACATCTAATGGTAAAGATGTCGTTTATACCACGATCAGTGCAGTTTCAATGTCGTTTATATGGTAAAATACTATGATAATGGAACAACCCAAAAAGAAACGGGCTCTAATGGTAAAGATGTATCCAAACTTTAAACCAAAGGTGTCGAACCACAAGGACACGGCATCTTGAATTACACGATCAATTTACAAAACAAATTATAAAAGCACAATCTAATTTATAATGTGTTCATTGCAAGTTGTTGAAATTTTCCTAATTTTTATGCGGTTTCTCCATACAAGCAGGTAAACCAATTCTTTTTGGTATTTTGAATGTTTCCGCAATATGTAATCATGCTCAATTATTTACTAACGGGTCATGCAAATAAGGAGACAAATAAAAGGAACACAACGACTATTTCTTTGGATTTTTATGGCAGTATATAAACTTTTTAGTGATTTATTTGATGATAATAAGTGCATAAGGTATGAGGTAGTGCCAGCTTACAGTAATAAATACCTTTAGAAATAGTTGCAAAATATCTTACGTGTGGAACAATGAATGGCAAGCTTCACCAACTTGCGTGTGTGAACTGCAATCAAGAAACTATGGACCAAGCTGAAAAACAACCAGAAACGAAATTAACCAAACATAAAATAAATGGGAAGGGGTAGTCGGAAATATCAGCAAACAACTCTGACCCTCCCCCCTTGTGGTCAGTGATGGAGCTGCGAGCGGCTGACCTTCGCTCCGATGGCTGATGCCGGAGGGATCTCGACTACTCTTTGGTGTTGTCACCACCAGACGTGCGTTGAGTCGAACAACGGTGGAGAAGAGGGTCGGGAAGCTGCTGCTCGAGCGCTCGGGGGAGAGAAGGGGCGGTGAAGGTGGAGGCGCTGGAGGCGGCGAGGCGGCGAAGGTGGAGGCGCTGGAGCGTGTTGGCGGCGAGGCGTCGAGGGCGGAGGTGCTGGAGCGTGAAGGCGGCGAGGCTTCAAGGGCTGAGGCGGCGAGGGTGGAGGCGGCGAGGCTTCGAGGGTTGAGGCGGCGAGGGTGGAGGCGTGGAGGCGCGATGGAGGTTAGGGTGCGGGAGAAAACGATGGAGGGCTGAGCTGGAACGAGAGAAGTGAATAATATCGGGTTTTTTTTATTTGGATCCTAAACTGGATTCGAAATTAGACCGCGTATCAACCGCATAAGCGGCCGCATATGCGGTTTAGGCGGCCCGCATATGCGGCTGGACCGCATATGACCGCATATTGAGTATGCGCTTCGGATAGGCCACCGCATACGCATATGCGGCCGCATATGCGGCCGCATGAACCGCATTTCTGAACCTTGGGCTTCGCACAATCTGAAGATCGAGAAGTTCATAAGAAAGAACGGATTCGATCTACAACAAATCAAAATATCCGTCCTTCTGAAACAATAAGGCATCTGGGCAATCAGGAGCGGGCGAAGACACTCGAACCCTCCAAGTTGACAGTATACGAAGAGAAGGCACACTCAAGGATCATGATATGTTTGGCAAACAAGATTATAGCAGAAGTTGATGATGAGGATTATGCGACTGACCTGTGGTTGAGATTCGAAAGTATGTACATGACGAAGTCTCTGACCGACAAGTTGTTATTGAAGAAATATTTGTTCTACAAGCAAGAAGGTACATCTCTTAAAAAACATCTAGATCGCTTAAATACATTGTTGATGGATTTAAGAAACATAGATGTTAAGATTGAAGATGCGGATATCGCCTTGATTTTGTTGATTTTTCTTCCATTACCGTACAAGAATTTTGTTCAATCATTTATTGTGGGAAGAGAATCGATTATCCTATAGGAAGTTCATGTGAGTCTGCATATGCGTGAACTTCAGCATATGGCTACCGAAAAGCAGGACTTGGTGGAGAATCAGACTTCTAAGAAGGTGAAGCATCTTCATACAGATAACATGTTGGAGTTCTGTTCATCAGGGTTCAATGAGTTCTGCAAAGAAGAGGGTGTTGCGAGACACCTCACCGTCAAAGATATGTCACAGCAGAATGGAGTTGCAGAACGAATGAATAGAATGCTTTTGGAGAGAGCAATGTGCATGCTCTCTAATATTGAACTTAGTAGAGCATTCTCGGCTGAACATCTGAATATAGCTTGTTACTTGGTAAATCGAAGTCATGTGTCCATTATTGATTGTACAACAGCCATATGAGGGAGGGGAGACAATGGCAGTTTCAGATCTACAGGAGGATTGAGTTGCTTGATGGGGAATGATGCGAGGAGGTGCTTCGGAAGGGGCCACCAACAAGGGAAGGGGTTGGTCGTGGGGAGGATGTCAAGGGCTTGGTTCTGTTGGTGGCTCGATCCTGAAGGCAGAAGCGGCGAGCAGAAGCGGTGGTGACGAAGGGGGGAGGAGTGAGCGGTGGAGGGTGGTGAGAGTGTTTCTGGGAGGGTAGTTGGAAGAGGTGGCAACATACCTGGGGTTGGTACCACCATATGGTGCTACTATTGTTTCCAAATGAACATTATCTCATGGAATGTGAGAGGCTTCGGGGGATTGGAAAAGAGGGCAGTAGTGTAGGCTTTGGCAACGGAGCGAAGGGTCAATGTGATTATGCTGCAAGAAATAAAATTTTCTCGGGGCTTCGACGAGGTATGGAAGGAGGTTGGGAATAGCAGGTTGCTGGAATTCCGAGTGATGGGTTCAGTTGGGAACTCAGGGGGCCTAATGACGAGGAGGATGGGGAGATGTTTGCTTTGGAGGGCGAAATGAAGGACGTGTATTCGATCAATGTACTGATGTGACGAAAGGTAGATGGTGTCAAGGTGGTTTTACAATGTGTATGGGTCGTGCAATGGCAAGAATTGTATGCATCTATATGAAGAGTTGTTTTGGCGCAGGCGAAGTTCTCTTCGGTATCGTAGGATATAACGGGGGACTTCAGTGTGACTCTTCATTCGGAAGATCGTTGTGGAGGTCGTGGTGGTTGTGACACGGGGTCGGTAAAGTTGTTGGCCATGGTGGGTGAGTTGGGGCTTCAAATCGTGGATGCTTCACTGTGTTTACACTTGGCGAAATTTAAGATTTAGATCTCATATTGACAGGTTCTTGTTGTCCATTGAGGCGTTGGATGTGTTTCCATTGACTGGGGCTTAGGTCCTCCCTAAAGCACCTTCGAAGCACACATGTTAGCTTTGGTCCTCAAGGGAGGACGTGCATCCTAGATCCTTCTTTTGTTTCAAGCAGGCTTGGCTCCTAAAAGATGGGTTCCGAGATTCGATGGCAGCTTCTGAGATGGATGCCAGCCGGAGGAGTCAGCTACGACTTGTTTAGCGATTAAACTTGCATAGCTGAGAAAACATTTGGTGGACTTCCATAAAAATAACCTATTGCAGTGACGTTCCGACGCGTGAGGGCTCAGGAGGAGGTTTGCATACTTGACAGCCTAGAGGACGAGAGGATGTTGTCTGCATAAGAATTGGAAGAGAGAGGCAACCAACTTTATGAGATCTACTAGGAAGACAAGAAAGACAGGGCGACTTTGAGACAAAGATCCAGTCACCGATGGTTGAAAGTGGGGGATGTGTTAAGTTAGTTATCTTATTATGTTTTTCCTTTGTGTAATTTCCGCTTCTCAGAGTACTTATCTTGTAATTAACCCGGGGCTATTCTCCTATATAAGAGAGCCCATGGGTACGTTTAATCTATCGATTTCTTTTCTCCTAACATGATATCGGAGCAACGGTCCTAGACTGGGGCCCCGATATCCCACCCAAACCCTAACCCTAAGCCCTCCAGCGGGTCCCAGTGCCGCCTACAGCCGCTCCTAGTGCCGCTCCAGGCGGCCTTCCACGTCGCTCTCTGCGGCACCTCGCGGCCCCCAGCGCCGCCTCTAGCGGCCTTTGCTGCCCCAGCGGCCCAGGCGGCCTCCCATGCCACTCCTTACGGCATACCGCCACCTCCAAGCATCGCATCCAGCGGTTCTCGTCGCTCCAGCGGCACCGGGCAGTCCCTGCGGGTCCCGCAGACCCCTCCCACCGAGCACCTTGCTGCCCCAGCCTGCGGGTCCAGTGGCACCGGGCAGTCCCTGCGGGCACCGGGCACCTTGTTGCCCCAGCGTGGCCCCTAGGTGATCTCCAGTGCAACTCCGACCCATCCGCGCGGCACAGACCTTCGCCGACGCCATATTTGCACCTTTCGTACTATGGTCGGCGCTCCAACAAGGACTAGGGATAGTTGTATGAGTCTACACATACAACCTACCCCTGATATGATATTGTAGACCTCCTATTTCGGTCATCTCAGTCGGTCTTAGGCTCTTCATCAATCATGTCAGAGAACAAGGGTGATGTGTTTACATCCTCGGGTGCCTTCAAAGGCCCAGCCCCAATAGTCAAGATGGATGGGACCAACTATGAACTACGATCTATGTAGTTTCGCACCTTGATGCAGTGCCACAACAAGGAGCACATTTTGACAGAATCCGAGCCGGAAGACAAGACCGGAGCAAATGCGACATGGAAGCAGGACGACGCGTATGCCCGTTTATGACTCTCTGGGACGCTGACTACGGAGATTGCGAATGATATTGTGAATCAACCCACAGCAAAGGCTATGTGGGATATACTGGCCGCGACATATGGGCAGTCGAAAAATGAGAGCAAGATTCTTCAGTTGCAATTTGACATCTTCTCTACTTGTAAGCTTGATTTCGTCAATATTTCGCCGATATCTATATATATACATATCAATGATATTACCCTTGTAAGCTTGATTTCACTACTTATTTTGCTACTCCTAGTATTAAAACACATCATGAATTAGATACGACGATTCTTCAATTGTTGAACTTCACCCTCTTTGGCAATAGAGATGAAAACAAGTCTAATGCTGATCAAGTTAGAATCACATGTTCAAAATACATCTCGACAGTCAGCAATTAGCTCAACTGTCAGATATCGACATTAAAAACCATCGATTTGTGTGATATTATGTGCACTACTGTGCTAAATACACCCCATTCTTGCATATAAATGTGTATTTGTATGTTATTTATTGTTTTAATAACTAAGATGATCTTAATTCATGAAAAAACCCGCTTTTTGTGCCATTTTCGACTAGGCAGACCGATACGATATCGATATTTCCTACCTTGCCCTCTACGAAACTCTTGGTTCTAAACCCATCATGACTAGGTAATCTCTTTTTATTGCATTATTTACATTTTTCATTTATTTTTGTGAATAGATAAGTCTTTATACCAAAGAAACATTGTCTCATTAATCATTATGTACATTTTTTGAATCAAAACTCACCTTAATGCCATTCATTATCTTCTATGAACAAAACAGGTGTTCTCAGCGCGCTTCACTTAGCTACTTCGATTCCAATTCCAATGTTTATTGACCACCAATTAATATTAGCAACGATATGTTCGATATGATCGATATATACGATATAAGGGTCATAAATGATCAATATGTGTCATCTAAGTGTATATTTGTAAGTTATTTAATATTATAATAACTTGGATTAAATTCATTTCAAATATCTATAAGTCATCCATCAACATTAATAGTGATACGTTCAATATGACGGATATGTACGATATATAGGGTATAAATGACCGATAATGTTTGATATAAGTGTGTATTTGTAGGTTATTTGTTGTTTTAATATCTTGGATGACTTAATTTCTGAAAAAACTACAAAAAAAGCTTTTTTAGTCATTTCAGACATTTCCATTAATATCGATGATATATCCGATATATACTTTTTCAGGTTGACCGATACGATATCGATATTGATATTTCCTACCTTGGAAGGACCTTAGTGCAGTAAAGAAGATTTTAGGGATAGAAATCATTAGAGATCGTGTAGAAGAGAAGCTTTTCGTATCTCAGAAGCACTACATTGAGAAAGTGCTAATGAGATTTGAGAGATCTACAACCAAGCCTCCAGGTACTCCATCTGCTGCAAATATTCATCTCGTAGTTTCTTTCACACCTCAGTCAAATGCACACATGTCACGTGTTCCCTATGCCAGCGCAATTGGGACTTATGTATGCCATAGCATGCACAAGACCTGATATCGCTCATATTGTGAGCATTGTTAGCATATTCATGGACAACCTAGGGAAAGAACATTGGTAGGCAATCAAGAGGATTTTCTGCTATCTGAGAGGAAAATCAGACAATCGTCTCATCTATAGAAGTGCTTCAGAGTGTTTAGCTGATGGATATTCAAATTCAGATTAGGTTGCATATGTTGATGGGAGGATATCAATGGCAGGTTACATTTTCACTTTGGGGAGTTATGTCATCAGTTGGAAAGCTACTTTACAACCGTCAGTTACTCTGTCCACCACAGAGACAGAGTACATGGCTTTGACAAAAGCTACAAATGAATGCATCTGGATGAAGGGCCTAGTTGGAGATCTCGGTCTACAACAGGATCATACTATACTATATTGTGACAGTCTCAATGCAATATGCTTAGCCAAGGATTAGGTCATTATGAGAGGACCAAGCACATACATGCCAAATATCACTTCATTTACTCTGAGACGAGGATCAAGGTGAAGAAGGTCGACACAACAGATAATCCAGCTGATATATTCCCAAAGGCAGTTCCTGAGAGTATGTTCTCAATATCAACAGTTGACAGTAGCTCCAAGGAGGGGCTGGCAGTGGCACGATGAATCTCGGCAAAGCTTCTCAGAGGATTCAATTCAAGGCGGAGATTGTTGATATGCATTGAATCATAACCATCTAACCCTATTTGAAGAACCTTTATATGCACCCCATGTTGCCATACCATGCCCCAACAAGAGGGGAGTCTCACTGCCTGGCCAGGAAACCTGAGGGGAGGGTCTAGGGAGGAGAATGTGAGCTCCCCCCATGCAGGGGCATGGGAACAATGCCTCCGATAAAATTTGTTATGAGTGATTCTATTTGTATTTGTGTATGTCGATCCGTTTATTTCAGGATCTGTTTGTATGGGATGGGAGTAGTATATAAACTCCCTAGGGTTAGGGCTCTCAGTATCCTCTGTATTATCTTCTTTCTCAACATAGTGAAAAAAGATCACCATTGTCCAAGGACGTAGCCCAGTCATGGGTGAACCATGTCAATCCATGTGTTTCGTGCTTGCTTGATTGATCTCGTTTATGTGTGCTTCCACGATTCGCAACATTTTTTTGCGCTATATTTTTTTACACATCTCCATTTTTTGTAGTCTTCACTTCTTTTTCGACGATTTGCGTCTCTATTTTTTAAGCCTTCTTCCTTTTGTATTAGTCTTTCCTTCTTCTTTTTAATTGGGTCTTCTTTTTTTATACAATAGAATAGCACAATGTGGCATGATATCCCTCTCTCTTTTCGTGTCTTTTTTAGCACGACTCCATTTTTCTAAAGCAGCAGTAAATGTGCCCACAACAACAACAAAGCCTTTTCCCACATTAAGTAGGGTCGGCTACATGGATTATTTACCTCCATTTAGATCTATCGTGGGTCAATCTCGGACTTAGATCTAAAAAACTAAGATCCCTTCGTATAATCTCATTCCAACACTTCTTGAGCATTCCTCGTCCTCTCTTAGCTAGCTCAACATCTTAAAACTCGCATCGCCTAACTCAGGCATCAGTCAACGATCTTTGCAAATGGCCAAACCACCTTAAGCGATTTTCTCGCATCTTATCCACGATTGGAGCTACACCAACTTTCCTTCTGATTGCATCATTCTGAATCCGACCTTTACGTGCATATGTGTGTGTGTCTACACATCCACCTTAATATTTTCATTTCTGTTATTGTCATTCTTTACACATGTCTATGGCTCACAGGCCAACATTCAGCTGCTTTGTAAAACTTTCCTTTGATTTTCAACGGAATTTTCTTATTCACAAATAACAATAGAAACTCATCTCTACTTTAGCCAACTTGCAATTAGTTTTATTAGCAACATTGAAACGGCTCCCACTACCCTTGTTAATTCGATCAAATTAATGATCAAATAAATTAATAATGTTCGTTGCAGTCGGATAATAAGAGCAGATCAAAAACCACTTCTAATTAAAACAAGTTAATCTCGAGCGGCAACATTTTTTACTTGGGCAAGCCCAAGGTCGAACTCAGGGAGGCAGCTGTCTCTTTAGGTAGAATTTTAATAAGGTCCAAGGTTTGATTTTCAGGGGATAAAATTTTTTGGTCTTTTTCGGTTTTTTTATGCAAGACACATGCACAATCCAACCAGTTTACAAGTTAATTCAGATAAGTGTTCAAATTAAGTCCAAAAATTATGAAACTTGGCCAGATGATGAAAATGATGAAATTAAAGGATACTAATTTTTTTAGAATTTTCTGACACTAAATGAATTTGCTGTGAATTAAAAATGAATGCAAGGTGATTTTGACTAACTTAGATTTAATAAAAACCAAATCACATATTTCCAGATATAAAAACTATCCTAGATAGATCTAAGTGTGAAGAATCCAGGAAAATTAATAAACCTGAATTTTTATGTGAAATGGACCTATTAAAAATTAATTAAGGAAATTACTAAATGATTTATTTAGGCCTCGAGATGCGTGCAATTGAGATGAAATTTTTAATGCAATGTAAACCTACTTATCCTAGATTTAATATGATTTTTCGGGAATTTTTAGAGTTACAGAGAAATTACTATCAATTAAAAGGCATAAATGGGAAAAATATAGCAAAATTGAACCAATTAATTAATAGAAAAATCCACTGATATTATAAAATATGACACATGTCACATAATGAAGAGGACAATGTAAGCTACACAATGTAATTTTCCAAACAGAGAAATGAATTAAGATGAATGCCTAAATATGCGTGCAAAGACAGGGGTATAAATGCAATTACAGGAATTAAAATTGCTAAAAATAAAACGTGCTGACAGGGACCAATATGCAATTACCTTTAATGTTGAGGGGGTGGATGCAATTTCTCCACAGAACACGTGCTCCTTGCGTGGGGGCTCCTGGCAGGGACTGACTTTCAATTCTGGAAACCTTCAGGGGCCTCGATGCAAATAACCCAGGACGCACGTGCATGTCATGTGGGGGGTCCCAGGCTCGGTGGTCTTCGGAGGCTCGGAGCGAGGCTCGGGTGCTCTGGAGGTTCGGATCTGGCTCGAAGTAGCTTTGGGGGATCCGAGCCTACTGGTCGGGGAAGAGGCTCGGATCGGGCGACGTGGCTCGACGTGGACCGTGGAATCAAGGATGATCCAACGGTGATGGGCCGTTGGCACGTGGCGTGTCCGGGTCCGTTAGATTAAGATCAATCCAACGGTGATGGGCCGCTCCTGAGGCGAGGACGTAGTCGATCAGTGACCGTTGGATCTAGATTGATCCAACGGTACCTGGAGCGGGCAAGGGCGATGATGTGGCGCGATCTGGACGCGTAGGATCCACATGATCCTACGGCTGCGAAGCGTGGCGATGTAGATGGTTCTTGGCCGTTCGATCAAGAGGATCTAACGGCTGCTGGCTGTCGTCCCCAACGGTCCTCCGCCTCCTGCGGCGGAGAAGGCGGGGCTCCGGCGACGTTGGCCTAGCTCCGCCTCATCCTCCCGTCGTAGGTGAAGGATGCTGGAGGGTTTGGCGTAGCTCGGAAGATTCGTGGAGAGGCGGGAGAGCGTCCGGTGTTCTCAGGAGTGGAGGAGAGGCTCTGGAGCGCGGTGGCGAAGGAGCTCGGAAGAAGCTCCGACGAGCCTCTGGCCAATCAAGATGGAAGTACCTGCAAGGGGGTTAGAAGATAGCCGAAGCGTGCGTTGTGTCCGTGGAGTGTTGTAGAGTGAAGTGCGAGGCCTGTGGAGCATTGAAGGTGACCGGTGATCGAGCTCCGCCAAGGTGGCAGAGCTGGCGTCGGCGAGAGGTGAAGAATGTCGTCGGAAGGAACGGAGGAACTCGCGAAGATCAGAGCTCTCTTGCGGAGCTCGGGGAATGGTTGGCGGAGTGAGATGATGCTCGTGGACGGCTACTAAAATGGGAGAAGGAAAAGGAAAAACAAGAAGATCGGGGGAGAGATGGAGGGATCTACCTGGGATCAGAAGCTCGGGGGAAGCTTCCTGGTCGTCGCTCGAAGGTCGGTAGAAGAACCTGAGCTCGTGCAGTGCCTTGGAGGAGCTGCGACACGGCGGTGTTAGGCCGTGGATCTCGCCGGAGGTATGCTCGGTCTTCGCTCGATATAAGGACAAATTGTTGTCACCAATCTGAAGGTGGGAGCTCAGAGTCACTCTCCGTGGTGGCGGATGAGGGTGAAAGTGGCCGGAGATGACTGATTTATAGGATGAAGGTGACGGGGTAGCTGGCGAAGAGGTAGAGTTCGTGGTCTTCGTGGCGCGACTTTGAGGGTCGTCATGGAGGTCGATGGGGCTGGCAAGGATAAGGAACGAGTGGGCGACATCGTGGTGGTGTCAGTGGTCGGAGGAAGTGGTCGGTGCGGTGCCCGAAATAGAAAGGGGGTGGCCCCTTGCGCACGGTGGAGGACGTGGGTGCGAGGGGTACGGAGGTAGACGACGATCTCTTGGCCGTTGGATCAAGCGATCGAACGGTCCAGACGAAGGTGCGGATCGACGCCTGAGATCAGATCTAGAGCGCGAAATCGAAGGGCTTGTACCGCACCACGTGGCGTGCTGAGGATGCGGCGCGAAGGGACGGGCGAGATTAGATATGATCTGCGTTCGGATGGTGGAAAGCGAAGGCGGTGATGGACGGTGTTAGATCAAGGCGCCCAGAGCAAGATCGGAGGGCGCACAGAGTGCCACGTGGTGGACTATGGGCGAAGCGCGAGCGGACGGTGCGGATGAGGGATGGGGATGATCAAACGGTGGGAAATAATGGGTGTGCGTGGAGATCTTTGGGCCGTTGGATCTAGATCGAGATCCAACGATCACAGCTGCGGGCGGACCGGTCAATGGGAGCGGGTCGCGTGGCGCAATCAGAGGGCGCCACGTGGCCAGCTGTGAATGGCCGAAAAGAGAAATAAGATTAGAGGGAGAAGGAGGCCGAATTTGGAAAAATTCAAAACATGAAAGTTGTAGATCTCAATGAGATCTACAAGTTTCATGTTGACCAAATACAGAGATGAGGTCAAATGTGATACAAAAATACAAGAATACAAATATACATATGTATAGTATACAAGGAGGCCCAAAAACCCAAGTTTTGCATACGAGCTCCGAATTGAATGAAATTAGTCTCATTTTAAAGGTCTCTGGATGTGTATTCATCTGGAGGTGAGTAGACCTAATTCGGAGTTTGTAAGAGAGAGATATGGGCATTCTAAGGTCCAGGGGGTTTGGGGCTTTATTGGATATTTTACAAGAAAGGAACTCTGGCCTTCTTCCTTATATTATTAACTAATGGTGTACACATTATAAGGAAGGTGTTATTTTATTTTGGAGAGATAAAATACAAATAAATAGGTGGATATTTTACAAGTGGATTTTACACATGGATTGGCTTCTTATTAAATGCAAATATAGATGCTAAAATGCACATTTCGTGGATTGATGTATGAATGCTATTTATGCAAGATAAAGGGAAAAATGATGCTAAATACATAGGGATAAAGCTCTATTTTCAACTTTAAGAGTGATGAATCACAGATTCATCAAACATCTCCATCAATTTCCCTGTCATGTTGCAAAATAGATCCCAAGTATCAAAAAGAATCTCTCTCCTGAATGTTATCATCTCCAATCTTCACCTCGACTTCTTCACTATTGCTTCCATCAAAAGTACACTCCATATATTCAGTCTTAACCCTACTTATACGAAATCCTTAGTCTTCAATGCATATCTCCAGACCTCAAGCTTCTCATTTACTCTCTCTAGTCTCATCAATCAATACAATATTATCAATGAATAGCATACACCATGGTGTATCTCATCCTGAATGTGACTTGTCAACTCGTCCATAATCAACGTAAAAATGAATGGATTCAAAGTTGAACCTTGATGTAGGCCAATGTTGATGTCAAAATAATCAGTCTTCCCACATTGGATCCTTACATAAGATTAAGTATTATCATACATATCCTTTATGAATTAATGCATAGGACATATACTTGTCTCTTCTCCAAAACGCTCCATAATATCTCACGTGGGACAGAATCATAAGCCTTCTCTCAATCAATAAAAATCATATGGAGGTCTTTCCTTTTAACTCTATAAATGTTCATCGTTCTCCTCAGCAAGTGGATGGCTTCAATAGTAAAGTGACCCGATATAAATCCGAATTGATTTTCTTTTACTTTGGAAACTTGCATCAACTTTCTTTCGATTACACGTTTTCAAAATTTTTACAGTGACTCATTAGCTTGATATCTTTGTAATTTGAACAATTTTGAATGTCTCCTTTGTTCTTATAAAGAGGCACCACAATGCTTCTCCTCCAATCTTCAAGCATTTCCTTACTTCAACAAATAACATTGAATAAATTTGTAAGCCAAGTCAAACCATGCTCACCTAAAACTCTCCAAAAGTTTATAGGAATGTCATTAGGTCCTACATATTTCCTAGGTCTCATAACCTTCAAAGCATCATCCCCTGCGTCCTTACTTTTTATTCGCTTGTAGCTTGCACGATTCAAGTAACTTTCATTGCTAGCTAGATCTCCCAAAGTAACCTCTCTATTTCCTTCCTCAATGAAAAGCTTATGGAAATATTGCTTCCATGTAGTCTATATATCCTTTTGAGTAACAAGAACGTGACATTCCTCATCCTTAATGCATTTCACTTGAGAAAGGTCTTCAGTCTTTCTTCCTCTTGCTTTAGCCAACATGAATATATCCTTCTGGCTCTCCTTGGAATCGAGATTTTCGTATAAAACTTCACAAGTTTTTGACTTAGCTTCGCGTACAGCTTTATTTGCCTCCTTTGCGTGACGTAGCTTCGTGTAGTTTGCGACAATTTCATCTATTCTATCCTTAGACATAGCTTTAAAGTATGCTTTTTAATTTTGAGCTTCTCTTGTACCCCTCCACTCCACCACCTAAGCCTCCCTTTGGCATGAAGCTACTCGCTTTAACTCGCCTAGCATCTATTTGACTACCCTTCGGATACAAGATGCAACCGCCTCCTACATCTCATTTGTATTTCTGTTACAATCACAAGATAAGTTTTCCAAAACCTTCTACCTTAAGCTTAATTTCTTCAATTGAAGATTCCACCATCTAGTTCTAGTGATCTTAGAAACCCTTCTTTTCTTTACCAATCCTTTTTTTTCACATCCATGATTAACAAGCGATATTGGGTTGTCAAACTCTCTCATGGGATTACTTTACAGTCTTTGCAATACAACCGACCTCTTCTCCTCAATGCAAAGTAATCTATTTGTGTTCTAGTCGGGACATACTTATAAGTACTTAAATGCTTCTCCTTCTTCTTGAAGAGAGTGTTTATAATGAAAAGATCATAAGCCGCTACAAAATCCAAAATGATTTTTCCCTCTTCATTTCTATCCCCGAAGCCACGGCCTCCATGAACACTGGCATACCCTGAAGTATCCTTCCCCACATGTCCATCAGGATCTTCGCCTAGGAAAATCATCCCTCTTTGTGGGATTCCTTGTATAACCTTATCCAAATCCTCCCAAAAAGCTTGTTTAATTCTTTCATCTAAACCAATTTGCAGTGCATAAACTGAGATGATATTCATAACTTCTTCTTCGAGCATCAATTTTGGCAAAATAATCTTATCCCCGAATCTTTGCACCTCAACCACACAATCCTTCGAATCCTTATGAATACCCAATCTAACATCATTTTTGCCCTTATCTTTACATGAATACCAAAGTTTAAAGCATATCTTCTCGATCTCCTTGCTTTCTCTCCAAACCAATTTGGCTCTTGAAGACAATATCTAAATCTTCCTTCTTCACACTGTATTTACAATCTCTATCGATTTACCAGTCAAAGTGTCAATATTCCAACTACTTACCCACAATTTCCTTTGCAACCTATTTTGGATTAACTTCTTTACTCGCATGTGTCCATCATGAGAGAACCCTTGCAAATTTTGAACCGCGTCTGGACTATGATGTAGCGGAACTAGCTTATTTACTTGCATGTGTTCTTCATGTGAGAAACCTTGCGTATTTTGAACTACATTCGGGCATCAATATAGCGATCCTTGCCAACTTCTCAT
Organism: Ottelia alismoides; assembly: GCA_037367405.1. NCBI lineage: Eukaryota > Viridiplantae > Streptophyta > Magnoliopsida > Alismatales > Hydrocharitaceae > Ottelia > Ottelia alismoides. Next base: position 167,888 of record JAZKJV010004231.1, on the reverse strand, counting down.
TGCATTTATGTGATGCAACACGTCATCAGTAGGGAATGCTCCAACAAAATCTAAATGTTTGCTTAAATCCATATTGAAAATATCTGAATTGTTTAGAGACAAGGTCCTAAATAGTGTTCTTGAGAAGAACACTATTCAAGAATTTGTTTCTCTTGCGTTGGCTATCAGCTACCTAACGCGTAACCCTCCTCAATTTACTCGAACTTGCGACCGACCATGTTTGAGTTAAACGTGCATAATAATAAAAAAATATAAGAGAGGCTATCAGCCCACCCCTTCTCTCACCTTTGGTCCTTCCTCTAGGGCACTTGAGAACCCATCTTTTGTTTCAAGCTTCGGCATCGCCGTCATCATAGAAATAAGCCCCACTGGAGATGTTAGATGTGAGGTCGACGCAGCCTGGAGAGATGCCCTCACAAGTTATCTGAAGGGGCAAGCTCGACACGATGGACTTAGGGCTCTACATATTAGCTTGAATGGAGATAAGGGGAGCTCGGTCGCCACCACATCGTAGGGGTGGGGGGGGATCGCTTGGAGTGCATCTTGGAGATGCAACGTATGGTAATACTGCATGGAGATGCTGTTCCAAGAGGGGCACCGTCTGGAAGGTAGCCCCGATGGAGGAGGTACTGGTCACGAGGAGCGATGTCAAGCCGTTTTTTTAGGAGATGGGGAACATGTCCAAATCTCCTTCTTCTTGCTTGAGAACAAGAGCCCCCGCATGAGGAGAAGAGGCAGCGATCTCAGTTCCCCGCCTATGTCTTCCCCGAGGACTGCTTCATGCGAGAGAGACTGGAGAATAGACTCCCTTTTAAAGTGGGGGTAGTATGGCACCATACTCGAGGATGTGCGAGCCTGGAGGAGGCACGCCTTGATTCGTGTGTCATTGTTGTGTTGTTGTGAAGTTACAACTATTGTAAAAGTCGGCCGACTAGTCGGCCCAACTAGCCGATTCGACTAGGTCTAGTCGGTCATTAGTCGGTTAACCTGACTAATTGGACCGCCTAGTCGGTCGACTTTTACATAGAACTTTTTTTGCTTTTTTAAATTTTTTGCTTTTTTTAAAATAAACTTTTTCTAATATGCTTAATGTTATATTTAAAGTCAATTACTTCTTTTTTGTCATTATTATAGTATAAAAATGTACAAATCTATATAAATATATAAAAATATATGTATAAAAATTATTTATATATTTAAAATAGTTAAATAATTCGAAGTCGATTAATGGCCGACTAAATCATATAAGTTGTCTGACTGCCGACTAATCCTTAGTCAGTGACCCCGCCGACCGAGTACCGACTACCGATTTCTGCAACCTTGGGAGTTAGGGTTTCTGGAGGCAACTATGCCCGATTGTTTGAATCTGCAACATGAAGATCGTAGAAAAGGAATCCCAATATCTTGAGTATGAACCCTAAAACCGTCTTGCTTAGGAATCTTGAGATCTTCTATGAAGAATTTTTAGGGTTTGAAAACCCGCAACATTAACGATCTACAATAGATCTTGTTGATGTCTAATCTCATGAACAAATATTCGATCCGGAACAATATGAATAATAACAATCATATTTGAAAAATAAAATCAAATTTCTCCAAAACCGACTTGCTCTAATACTATATAGAAAAACACAATGTGAAAATGTTAAACAAATCAAGAGCAATAAACATACGAAGAACACGAAGATTTTACGTAAGACCATATTCTGTGAAGAGCGGGATGAAACCACGAGAGAACGTCTCAAAGGGCAGATTCTTCTATTTCATTCTCTCAATGAGTACCGGGGTATGGGGCTCTTTACATAGCCCCACTAACTCTCCAAAGTCCCACCAATAGATGATTTGGGACTATTCTTCATGGTGTGGTAATTGGACCTTGGAGAGATCTAATTACTCACCTAGATCATTCTCCAACAAGCTATCTTGATATCAACAGATCAATAAGATAGTTGTCATTGCTCAGCTTCAAGGTTGTAGTATGCATTGAGTGATTCTTCTTCCTCATTTGCATCCCTATCCATTGCCAATCTTCTCAGTGAACATTCTCAATCATAATCGAAGGACAAAGATTATCGATCTCAAGTAGAAAAATGATTGATTATGTTGCCACCGTAAGGCAAGGATGAACGATAAACAAAAGAGAATATGATTAAGCCCAACCAAACAAAATAAGAGACTAATTGATCAGTCATGATGAAGTGGTGGATCCCCCTCAAACGGTAGCAACATGCTATCAATTAGTGGTTAGAGGTTGATTAATGATTGCTGTTTGCGTAGAAACAAAACCCTAAGCAGTCGCTCAAAGAAGAGTATAAATCACAGCATCAAAAAGGTTGAGGAATAGCATGTAATCATTATCAATTAAATTGTGGAGGCTGATCACTTGGATCACCACAAGATAACACCGATGCCCTTGGAATAATCAAACACTTCATGTTGAGTTCTCCTACAAGAAGAAAGCACGTCTCTCTGTGGGAAGCCTTAAGGTAAGTGCATAAGTCGTGTTCTACATTGAACCAAAAAAAGGACAATACGCTCATCCTACATCAAATACATAGAGAGCATCCAGAAAAGTGCCTAATCCTCGATCGAATAAGATTTGTACCATGTAGAAAATAAAAGATTCAGGCAAACTTAGAAACACGAGGATTTACATGAAAAACCCCTCAATGTAATAGAGAACCATGAGAAAGATCCTAGCACTCAATGACGGCTAGATTTGTCTTCATTTTCTCAATAAAAGAAAAGGGGGTGAGTTACATTGCATATATAATGTCACAGAGTTGATGATCTCATCAACGACACATTAATAAATATAAGTTAGTGATGAGCTACTAAATATGGGATAAACGCTACCCTTGACTGTGGGGTGGTACCATATAACACATGGATCTTGACTTTACCTTGCTCCATAATGCTTTTTATCTTAACCTAGGGAAGATTCTATACTCTTTGCCGTGTGAAAGGAGACAAGGGGAATGTACAATTTCAAACCAATAAGATCCAAAATATACCATCATAGCGACCTTCTTAGTAAAAAGGATAAAATTACCAGCATTTGGTAGGGACATTCGCTTCTTTGCTTGAACATTTTGCTTAGAAGGCCTCTCTCTAGGATTGCTGTTTGACCGTGGCATTCCACCAATAGGCAAAGGTTTTGAATCTGCTTCTAGAGTCACCTCATCAGAAATTTGCTTTGGTTTTTGCTTTGTCATGGACTTGTTTGAAGACCCGCTGCCTTCCGAAAGAGAATGCAGGGGCCCAGTTTTTGGAATCGCTGTATTGAACTGAATAGAAGTGGTAGGCTTCCTGACAATGCTTGTGTTTATTCTGCTCTTCCCTTCAAGGGGTCCATTATCACAGATTTTGACCCCATCCTTGATGTTAAAGTCAAGGAAACGATTCTCCCATGGACGAACAGCCATCCATCTCTCTAACCAGTTCCATCCCCAGTTGTTTTTGTCAGGCACATATCCCCCAGATACCATACCTTGCCTAGAAGCTGCCTGCCACTGCACAGAAATGAACCTATTAAATTTACCTCCCAGAAAACTAGAAAATAGATTATGAAGAAACGAAAGAAATAAATTCTATGGACAGGAAACTTCCAAAAGATGAATTTTACATTCACACGCATATAGATGCAAAGTTAGAATGCAAATATTTTTCTCATTCAATCTCTAATTTTTGGTTTCATAAAATTCCTTTGTTTCTTTCAGAATGTATGACCAATCTAACTGATACTAAAAGAGTAACATCGGTTTAGTTGGCACATTGGTTGGGGCATGCATAGTCACTGCAAGTTATGCCATATCTCCACATTTCCGGTATATTACTCTATTATAGCAAATAGACCGAATGCCAAGTACACTTTTCAATAGTTGTGAAAAGAATGGCGGTGTTGGATAACTGGACTAAAGTTATTTTTGCCATTTCCAGCATGGCATCGACATCACAGTATAATGTCGACATGTGACTATTATAATAGTCGCATGTTAGGATATTTGTGCATTGTCAAGTTTTTGGCTGGATGTGGCCGCGTAGCAATGATGCCCTGAATTTTAAAAAAACTGCAAATCAAATATCTCCACGCACAATATTTACATGGTTTCACCAAAGCGATATATGAAAACTAACTTTAAACACAATAAATGCTTAAAAGATTGATAAGAAAACAATAAACGAACTTATTCTTGATCAATATAAGGGGCCGGCGTAATCAATGCTATGAACTCATCAAATTCACATCAGTTAATGAAGTTTTGAGAGTCATAACCAGATTTTCTGACTTCATAACTTCCGCATATTTAGACTAGATGTAAACCCATTCTTCCAACATAACGAAAGTTGGTTTACGAACTTGTGGAAATGAGTCGTGTTCATTTATAAATTCAACAATTGTGTTAGCTTATAACTCATTTCGTTTGGAAAGGTTTGGAAACATCAAAGTAATTGTGTGGAAAGAAATAAATAACTTGTTTAATCTGAGGCCATAGGGCTCCTTTATATAGAGGAGAAATGTTGATGCACCTTGAATCTTAATCATTTGTTCTGTTAAACCCAATTGAAAAACCGTTTGACGACCCCCCCCCCACCCCAATCCCCTCGGTGCCACCATACCGTCTCAAATCTTTCCTTGTTTGGGTATTCAAATTTGCCTGCATTCGAGGCTCGTTTATAAGGAAGTAGTGTATAAATTCCCAAGGGTTAAGACTCTCAAAATCCTTTGTATTCTTCTTTCTCCAAATAGTAAAAACTAGTCGCCGTCGCCCAAGGATGTAGCCCAGTTATGGGTGAACATTGTAAATTTGCGCCTTCGTGCTTCCTTGCTTGATCGTTTGTGCGTGTTTGCTTCCACAATTCACAAAAAAAACTAATGGCAAATAACGAATGAAAATTACAAAAAAATAACAAATACATAGATATTATTTCCTATAAAACTCCCCTCAAGCTGGAGCATAGATATCTATCATGATCACCTTGGAAGAACATTTCTCGAATGGCCCCCTGGCTAGAGCCTTGGTAAATATATCAACAATTTGTTCCCCTAGCATGGGAAGAAGCAATGAAGCTCTTTTGTATCATGCCCTTAGTGTAGTAGCAATCCACCTTGATGTGTTTGGTCATCTCATAAAAAGCTAGATTGTTGGCAGCGAACAATGTAACCTAGTTATCACATAGTAGTTGTATGGGAATAGATGCGTCAATAACTAGGTCAGACAAAACGGACCTGACCTACACCATTACAGTGCTTTCTTCTGTTGTGACTTTGTATTCAGATTCAACACTTGAACTAGCAAAAACGGTTTGCTTCTTGCTTCTTCATGAGACCATTGAGCTTCCAATAAACATTGCAAATACATATGTTAACTTCCTATCTGTTCGACATCATAGATAGTCAGCATCTGCACATACCACGATCTCAAGTAATGTCCTTTTGTTGAAGAGTGACCTTGTACTTGAGGATGACTTCAGTACCATAGGATCATGAAGATTGCATCCATATATCCTGATGTGGTTGCTCCATAAACTGATCGACTTTGCTCAGTACAAAGAATGTTACAAATCATGGAAGCAATCACGCACAAACACGATCAACCAAACAAGCATAATGACAAATAAATTTACAATATTCACCCATAATGGGTTATGCCCTTGAACGACGATCACTATGTGAAGAAATAATAATACATAGGAGAGCCTTAACCACAATGTTCAGGAAGGCGATATACGGTATTCAGTCGAAGGGGTCACTACATATAGAGTATGTGGTATGTGGAAGAATATGCGAAGAGTATGCGATTTTATGCAGTTTGGTAAATTTATTATTAAAAAATAAATAAAAATTTAATATTATGTTAATATCCTCAGTCGGGAGAGTATGCAGGGAGTATGTGGTTTTTTTTGAAGCCAAAAATGGGGGAGACACTCTAGAGAGTATGCGATTTTATGCAGGAGAGTATGCGGTTATATGTGGGGAGTATGCGGTCTTATGTTATTATGCGGATAATAAAAAATTATTTATTAGAAAAGCGGCCGAGTAGGCGGCCGCATAGGGGGTATACTCGGTCGAGTATGCAGGTCAACCCACATACAATGCCGTTTCACCATGCTCGGAGCGACAAGGCTACTGAGTGCGAGTATGCGGTCGAGTATGCGGTTTACTCGGCCGCTTTCCTAAACACCGCTTAACCCTAGGAAGTTTATATACTACTCTCGTACAACAAACCCGGATGCATATGGATTCGAATACCCATACAAGAAAAATTTCGAGATGAGGTCGTTGTCCCCTGTAAACTCCACAAGGAAGGGGGATATTAGATGACTCTTCAACCAGGTTCAAAAGAACAAATGGTTATGATTCAAGGCACATCAACATTGGAGCTTCCCGACGAGCTCCATGTATCTCTTATTCTCCACCTCATTTGTATCATCATAGAGTTTCATGATGGGAACCATAGGAATAGTGACAGGTCTGTAGTCTAACATCCTAATCTCTAAAAGGAGATATGTAATGTACTTCCTTTTAGTCATCACAAGTCATCTTGGATTCCAGGAAAATTCAAGCCCAAGAAAGGTCTTTAAACTTTACACTTGAATTCAATGTAACCTCTGAAACTTTTAAAAGTCAAAATGTGGCCCATGATCTTCACAAGCAATTTTAATGTGGTTCCTCGGTTATCTTTCTCATCAAATAAGCCATTAGTTGCATATTTTGGACCACGATACCCTTCCTCCTCCTTCCACCTCACATTAGGCTCCCTTACATCCACCTCCAACCCCAATCCCGCCTCAACCACCTCCACCACTACCCCGTGTGCACTCCTCTCAACAAGTACGCATTCCAGCTACCGATGCCACAATCAATGTCGAGCGTGGTGCAGATAGTACCATCATAGATGGGGACGATAGGGGAGAGTTCGTGGATGTAGGAATCAAAATCCTTGGTGGGAAAGGTGTAGACCTCCCTCCCCCCCTGGCTACCTTTACATGGACCAAACGCTGCCGACACATCCCCTCAGCTTATCCCCACGACCTCACCAGATCCGATGCCGAGACCTACACCATCCTCATCGAGGATTCCGATTCCTACATTCACGAACTCTCCTATGTCATCCCCATCGATGATGGCACCATATGCAAAGCGCTCGACATCGGTTGCAGCTTTGATAGCTGGAATGTTTACCTGTTTGAGATGAGTGCATGCAAGGTGGTGGTGAAGGCAATTGGGAATGGAGTGGAGTAGAGGTGGGTGTGAGAGAGCCTAATGTGAGGTGAAAAGAGGAAAAAGGGTATGATGATCGAAAATATGCAACTAATGGCTTATTTAATGAGAAAGATAACAGAGGTACCACATTAAAACCGCTTGTAAAAAGAATTATCACCCAACAATTTACAAGTATCCAAGAACCACCAATTACTTCAAGCCAGAATGCATCCCTATCTTAGCCCCTTCGAGTACATCCCTCGACCTCCCTAAATGACCCTCCCAAGCTCCCATCATCCTATGTGTGCCTTCAGAACCTCTTCTGAACTCATCCCATGCCACTTCAAAAGGACATCCAATTGTATGTTGAACAATGTAATCATCCTCGAGATCAACCTCTAAGAAACCTCTGATTATTCAAATTATCATCCATGCTTCTTTTGACAATCGGTCAAGCATATATTGAACCCTCGTTGACTCTTTTGAACATCTCGTTAAGGTGTCCTGAGCAACCTCACAAAGACCGTTCGTTCTCTTTGCGACCTCGAGCGTCACCTAATATCTATCGAGCTTTGTCCTGCAACGTTTATTTGTTATTATTGGGTATCCATCTGGTCCAACTTGGGGAACTTAAACTATCTAAATTGAGTGATCATCCATCTTTATATGTTCCTGATTGTCAACCATGTTAGCTTTAACTTTATTTGTCACTGAACCAAGTGCAACGGGTAAATGGTAGTAGATAATGCAATAGAATCCTCAAATGATCAATCGCTAATAAAACAAAGTTTGATCAAAATACCATTAAAAACCTTATTAAAGATTGATTGATCAAATCTTAAAAGGGTGATTGATCAAACAAAAAACACAACTTCCGAGTGATTGATCAACTCAATACATGATTGAACACGAATTGCGACAGATGGTTGACCGTGAATGGAACCACCATTTGATCAATCAGTTAAGACAAACTGATCGATCATGATAAGTTCCATCTATATCAAAGAGCTCTTGTTATCAATCATAATTATCAAGGTGATCAATCTCAAAGCTAAATCATATAGAAAAAAGCAGGAGGCATCGATGATCAATCATGCACTATTTACTAATCGAACAAAAGTGGTAAGTTTATCTAGGAAGAGACAGACCACCAAGCGTGAGAGACATCAATGCATGTGTGGAACCTTTTAACACCTCACGAAAATATGTAAGGATGCCCACAACATGTATTGAGTTCATAAAAGCCCACATGACACTTCTAAACTTTGATCAGGTTTGGTTCTAATACCAAGCAAAATAACCACGTCGAAGCACAAATAAAACCATGAGGATTGCATGGAGTCATGGACAACCATTCTTAACAAAAGGAAAAACCCACGAGAGGGGGTGCCTAGCGCTCACAGGCAGTAGAGGTTGCATTCACTTGCCTAAAGGGGGGGATCAATTGCACATATCAACACTCACCCAATTTCTCGTTAACTTGATAAATTTAAAACAATGATTTAAACAAGTCACTGATAATGAGCTGAAACAAAATAAGACCACGTATAAAGGGCCATGTCTGAAAAGGGTAGATTGTTCACAATCGAAGTCTACCAGAATTACACATTTATTCAATGTTATTTGGCGAAGCAAGAAAATGGCCGAAGATTGGAGGAGTATCGTGGTGCCTCTTTATAAGAATAAAGGAGACATTCAAAATTGTTCAAATTATAGAGGTATCAAGTTGATGTGTCACACTATGAAAATTTGGGAACGTGTGATCGAAAGAAGGTTGAGGCAAATTTCCAATGTAAAAGAAAACCAATTTGGATTCATGCTAGGTCGCTCAACGACTGAAGCCATCCATTTGCTGAGGAGAACAATGGAGATTTATAGAGCTAAAAGGAAGAACCTCCACATGATCTTTATTGATTTGGAGAAGGCTTATGATTCTGTCCCACGAGAGATATTGTAGAGAGTGTTGGAGAAGAGACAAATACTTGTCCTATACATTAACCTCATAAAGGACATGTATAATAGGGCTTTATCTTGTGTAAGGACCCCTTCTGGGAAGACTGAATATTTTGACATCAACATTGGTTTACATCAAGATTCTGGTTTGAGTCCATTTCTTTTTACTTTGATTATGGACGAGTTGACCAGTCACATTCAGGATGAGTTACCTTGGTGTATGGTATTTGATGATGATATTGTGTTAATTGACGAGAGTAGAGATGGAGTAAATGAGAAGCTTGAGGTCTGGAGACATGAGTTGGAGACTAAAGGATTTCGTATAAGTAGGGCTAAGACGGAATATATGGAGTGCACCTTTGATGGAAGCAATGGTGAAGGAATCGAGGTGAAGACCATAACATTCAGAAGAGAGATTCCTTTAGATATTTGGGATCTATTCTGCAACATGATGGGAAAATTGATGGAGATGTTACTAATAGAATAAATGCAGGCTGGCTAAAGTGGAGAGGAGCCCCTGTTGTTCTCTATGATAAGAAAATTCCTTTAAAGATTAAAGGAAAGTTTTACAAAGCAGCTGTGAGATCTGCTATGCTTTATGGATCTGAATGTTGGCCTGTGAACCATAGACATGTGCAGAGAATGAATGTAGCAGAAATGAAAATGCTATGGTGGATGTGTGGACACACACGTAAAGATCGTATTCAGAATTATGCAATCAAAAAGAAAGTTGGTGTAGCTCCGATCGAGGATAAAATGCGAGAAAACCGCTTAAGATGGTTTGGGCATTTGCAAAGAAGATCAGTCGATGCACCAGTTAGAAGATGCGAGTGTTGGGATGTTGAGCCGGCTAAGAGAGGGCGAGGACGGCCCAAGAAGTGTTGGAAAGAGGCCATATGAAGGGATCTTAGTGTTGTGGATATAAGCCCGGGATTGGCCCAAAATAAATCTAAATGGAGGCGAAAAATCCATGTAGCCGACCTTACTTAATTGCGGGAAAAGGCTTTGTTGTTGTTGTTGTTTCTCTTCTTGGGTCCTTATGAATAGAGATTAAAGGAGTGATCTTTAGAGGAGAATAACCGGAAATAGATAATGTGTTGGGGAGCAGAAGAGATCTCATCAACCACAAGGATTCTTGACTTGATTATATATGTGTTTTAATATTTGCTATCAGCATATTAGGATGACTATTATCCAAGAGCGGCCACAGACGTCGATAAAAGAGTTCCATAGCTAAAAACGTGGAAAGTGAGAAGCGGTTAATAACTAATTGTCTGGGTCAACCATGTAGGAATGATGCTCTCAGAGTCAAAGGTAGACAAGTACAAGAGTAATATATTTAGAAACATACTTGATGTGTCAAAGCATATGCCATAGCTCTTTCACGTTTTGCAGCAGCTTCTTGCCTCTTTAATAACTTTGCTTGAATATCTTCTACAGATCCAACACTATCGCACCATCCATCCTGCATTTGCAATAAATGGTTGAGAAAGATCCCAAAACAAGGGTTATGGCAATAAACTCCTGATGTAAGCGCTAAGATGAAGGGAGGCAATTTCTGCCTAATAGCATTTTGGTGTTATTTGCGTTAAGAGAGATGGAGTAATTCGTAAAGTAAGAACTTTGTGAGATTAAGGAATGCAACAAAGTTTCTTTATATGAATAATTAAAAACATCCTGGGGGGATCATTATCCACTTTTCCAAACAGGTACTATTATAGAATTCCAACATGGAAGCTTCTATTTAGAAAAGTGGCAGCAACAAAGGGAACCAAGCATATACCTCAATTTGCCGAATATGCTCTTCATGTGCAAGTTGTTCTTGGAGCTTTTGCTCACCCATCTGGCTTTTCAATGCCATCCGTACACGTCTTGCTCGAACGCGAGCCTGAACCCTCACGAGGGCTTGCATGCATCGAAGAGTTATTGCAGCTTGCTTCCTCACTTGATGACCCCGAACAAGTGCCTGGAGCCTAACAAGTCCCTTTAGGGCTCTTAGTGCTCTCCTAGCCTAAAATGTTAAACATGTTTCAGATTGGGAAAACTAATGCCCATCATGGAATTTTTACAGCATATGGATACTTGAAGTCGGCATTCAGACAGATTCAAAATTTTCTTGTATAAATAGTTTGACAGCAGTACAGAGTACATAAAGAAAACTACTTACACTCCTCTTCGTGTTTCTCAAAAACATGCAGTACGTTATAAAAAAAAGAACATGGAGAAGGTTTTGAATAACGGTACCAGAAATGCACGAAAAGCAGTCTGAATTGTGATAGCAGCAAACTCCTCCTTTGCATTAAATCCATTCTGGCATGATGACTGTACATTACAAGGTACTGAACATGAGGCTGAGGAACTTTTGTTTGTATACTCATCTCCTGTTCTCGTTGCATAACCAATAGTGAAATCCTCCCTTATATCAGCGGCATCAAAGTCTACAGTTTGCCTTCGCCGATGAGCAGCATGACTCGCGGAACCAGTTTTCTGAGATGCAAATGATATCAAGACAAACAAGAGGCAAAGTTTGGCTCTGATTTTTTTCAATTATTTCTGCTAATACAGGAAGTTTCTGACCTATATGGAAATAGGGGTAATGTAGTATAAAAACTAAATGAGTTCGTTTCAAGTTAGACAGGCACAATCAGGATGCATAACTTTGCATCTACCATGATTGCAAAATGAAAGAAATAGCCATCATGAAGAAAGGAGGGAAATAACTAAAAAAATCTAGGTCATTATGGCTATGCCGAGCTGATATTCAGTGAATAAAACCCTGCTCAAGGCACGTCATCTCCAGTTTCTTACCCGTCAAAATGTAGAACACTACACTTACAAGAAATTTACTGTGATTACTATGGTCTAGTATCTTAGTTTCAATGAGAATACAGAAGAAATTTAACTACTGTAATGCCAAAATCTAAATGAAAAACACCTAACTGTCATTAAAATTCAGAGAAAAGACATACATTGTTATCTTTCCCCGATTGTTGGCTCTTTTCTTGCTTCCTTAATCCTACCAATAACTTAAGCCACTTCGACGAGATGCCCATCCTTCTCACTTCTTCAGCTTCAGGTGAGCAACGCCTGCCGCATAAACACAAGTAGGGTTAGCAAAGAAACATGCAATTCATATGCCACTTATTCAATCCACACTGCTGAAAAGAAGTAGCTCCTCCATTTACATTCTCCACTAACCCGAAAAAATTGCTAAGCTTTTGAATCTCAGGAAGAGAAGGTAAAAAAACCATTTGGAGACACATTTCAAACAAAGGCACCTCACCAAATAAAAAACACCAATGCCAATGGGAATGATGCGAACTACCAAACTCCCCATGCAAACAAACCTCCCAGGAACCAAAAACAACATGAATGAATCCATTCTTCAACTGTAAAACAGAAATCCAAAGAAAAAACCACATTTTCCAGATCAAAAACCCTAACAGTAGCAAAGGAACAAAACCCAACTGCCCAAAAACCCAATATTTCCCACCAATCTCAAAAGAGCAGCAAACAGATCCACACGCATTGCCCCCTACCATCATCAAGGCAGCGGAAACAGAAGGAGATGGAATGGACAAAGCTCGAAACTTTGTTGGATCTGAATGGAAAAACCAACGACCCACATTCCAAAACGAGGAGACCGGTCGGATTCCAACCCTCCTGCCCCTTCCTCGGCACTCTCTCTCTCTCTCTAAAAAGGTCACTCCTTTCCTCTCACACTCTCTCTATCTCTAATCAGTGGAGGTGTCACTGTGGGGCTGTGCCACTTTTCTACTTTGTGTCGGGAAATGGCCTCAACCTTTTCTACTCCTCTGTGCAGCTCAGACAAGGGCGTGATCTGCTCTCAATCTCCAGCCCTATTTCTCTCTCTAAAGAAAAGGGCTTCTAGAGAGGGGAAAGGAGCAGTGGCCTCCCTCAGCTGACCTGTGTGAGTGTATTGAAGAGGGGGGGTTAAGACCGAAGAGCTTTACTGCAACCCATCATAGTAAATGGGCACTGGGGGAGGATCTTTGGACGTGGGGATGGTGGAAGATTGATGGTCATGGCAAGAGGGGGAAGTTGGTGGATTTTTCAGTTTGTTTGTTTTTTGTTCTTTATTTATTTTATTGCAGTTTGCTTGCTTTGATGGTGAGCTCATGGGTGGGTCTTTTTCTTGTCAGTGCTTCAGTTGAGTTTGGGTTAGATTCTCTCTTTGGTAATTATTGTTTGGGAGCTAGAGTAATGGGAGATGGAGGATTGTTGTGTTTTTCCTATGTTTATATGTTATGGTTTTGGAGCAGCGTCGCCTCTTGAATGCGGTTTCATGTGTGTTGTGTGCGCGTGTTTTTTTTCTCGATTGATATCAGTGACTATTCATGTTCTTGATTTAGGATACATTGTGTTTGCCGGTAAATTAGGAGGAACGCTGAAATACACATATATTTTAGTTGCCGATGTTTTGATTTATGCTACTTGAATCGGAGTCTCTTATCAAAGACACCAACTCCGTCCTTTCGAGTGCAATGAGATTCGTCCACATTTTTATGCTAGAAAAATGAAAGAAAAAATTCTTTAGTGTGGTCATTTATAAGAGTTGAAAAAAAGGAATTTATATGTTTAACTTATGAATTGTATATTATGTTATAATCATATGAACGTATACATGCACATATGTTTGTATAAGCATGTTTTAATAGATGTTTGTGTTCATTTTTTTTGTGTATATCTAGTTGTATAATCTCTTGATAAAAGAGAGTTTTTATTTGGAAATGTATGTGTTCTTAAAGAGATGCTCTACTTCGTGATACTTATGTATCCTTATGGACTATTCTAGTGTCACTCCCAATATGTTGATTCATGGGTTTTCGTTGGTGTAACCTTGCATTCGAAATGCCATAAACATCGTCTTATTCATTTCGAGGTCAAGAAAAGATAATCTCGGTTTTATCTTGGATTTCTCATGTTCTTCAAATAGTTATTCATTCTTTATTCCGCGGCTATTCCTAAAAATATATAGTCCGCTTCATTTGAACTTTCCATTTATCCCTCATCCGCGGTACTTATTTCATGATAACTTCCGCTTATCCTACCATAGACACTTCTTATTTCATATTCTCAAAAACATAAAACAAACAAAAAGTATATGAATAAACTATCATTATTCAGATTTTGTTGCTAAAAAAGAACATGAATGTGGAATAAATTGCCATCTTATTCCACTTTTTTGTTCCACCTTCCTCCTTATATATTGTAGACTCTTTCTTTGCATCATCATCACTTTTTCCAAAATCCTTTTTAATTTTTGAAAAAAAAAATCGACAAATAAACAAACAAGTCATCATCTTTGTTATTTCCCACGTCGAATGTAAAAAATATAGGGTAAATTGCAACAAAGAGCATCAACTATATTCGACATGGTTGTCGAGTTGTCCGTATCTATGTACAAAATCGGTATTTAGATTTCTCTTATGCTTACGTGATTGAAAAAATGCACATAAAAACTCTCCTCCCAATAACTCCATGTTATCTATTCCTCCCTTGAAGGCATTAAAAACTTACACATCACGATCTCTTCTAGTTTAAGATTTCTAATTTAATTTAGGTATGATTAGAAAACAAGCAACCACATAAGCAAGCATCTTCCATACTCTTCTCAATCACATGGGAGTGTGGTAATAAAAGATAAAAAAAATATCCATAAAAAAGGATTAATATAGTAATTCCCCAATAAAAAATCTCACAAGTACAAAATACAGGGATAATGACAGAAATCATATTCCCATGCAAGTAAATCCATATCATTATGTGATTGTTGTGACTATGATATTAATTGTTTGATGAGAGATAAAAGGGGAGAGATAGGGAGATGGTGGGCATTGAATAATCCCTGTAACTTTTTGTTTTGATTTCATGAAGTTGTTGGGGTTCTTATGAGTTATTTATTGCAGAATTGGTGATTCAGATCACTCCACAGAGATGTGGACATGAGAGGTGTAGCATTTAGAGATAGAGAGACATAGGGATAGGGATAAGGGTATCCAAGGAAAATATCCACAAGATTATTACATGGATAGGATCTGATTGTATCCACATTTTGGACATGGGAACAAGCAAGGGATGCACTTGTATGTTGTTTTGTTCCTATTCAGGTTCGTTTAGGTTTGGTTCGTTTTCACTCGTGGAATAAGAAAAAATATTTCAAGATTTTTTTATTTTATTACTGGTTATTCTCTTTCCTTATCCCACGACTATTTGACTCTCTTTTGTCCATGTAACCAAATTGATTATTATTTTTTTCATTTTGCATCGTCCATTCTACCATAACTATCTCTTACTTTGTGGTAACCGCCACGTCTTCCACATGTTTATTCCAACTGACAAACAAGAAATACGAATAACTTCTCCGTATTTCATGTTTATTCCAGCAACACAAAAACACTTTAAAAAAAGAAATAAGGAAGAAACCTTTGTATTCCACCTTTGGTATTCTCCAAGTGAACGAGCCCTAAGGTTTGTATAAGTTTGATTTGATTCATTTAGGGTTTCAAAGGAGTTCAGATTCGATTTGATTCTTAAAGGATTATCTATGTTTTAAATTCCTATTAGAACCATATGTCGTTCATTTGAAATTCGGTTCATTTAAGATTTCTCTTAAGATCGAGTTCAAATAAATCCATTTAGGTTCAATAAGGAATAACTTCGATATTCATTTTTCACCTGGGATTGGGGAGTTCAACTAAACATTTCAAGATCACGAGCTAGAAAGGAAGTCAACGAGGGGCAGGTTATAGGCAACTGTATCCTTTTGTTAAGGATAGAAGATGGCCCGTCACATAGAAGGGGTGGTCTATTGCAAAAGTCACCTTCAGTAAGTTGAATGATGCGACCAAACAACAATTATCTCATATCATGTGTTGAAGGGACGGTCATTGTCAATCATCTGCTCTGGTAAGCGCAAAAAGAACTCATACTTAAGAGAGGGAAGTCACCTTGCTAGTGAGTATTGTGAGACCAAAATTTCATGATTATATAATTATGATATATTATTGCATGCATATATAAGTACAAGATTGATATCAGTCTACCTTATCTTGTTTCGATTCATTTATTCAATTAACTTCAAAGTTGTGTTTAAATTCGATTCATTTATTTCAAATCAAATCTAATTCACATTCCGATTTTATAAAAAAAAACAAGGACCAGACACCGAGGAGTGTGTGAAGATTTTGACATTGAAAATAATTTCTATTTTCAAGGGTTTTTTATATCATGACCCCTAAAGTCTTGTCTAATTACACGAAACTCCTTGTAACTTTTGCAATTACATCAAGATCTCTAAATCTTCTTTATCTAATATATATGCCATTGTGCATTGGATTGTGGTGTAAGAGTTAGTAAGATTACGTAAGTTGTGATATAAGACTTAGTAAGATTACATGAATTTGCGTGTTACTATACAATTTTAGAGTTTACTGAATAGATTCTTTGGTGTGTACAAATCAATATGATGTAACTCAATCATATAATAATATGTTAGAAGAAAAAGGAAGTCAAAAGGGTGAAAAGAAAGAGAAAAGAGAAGGAGAGGAAGGAGAGATAGAAAGGACGAAATTAGAAATTAGAACACTGGCTGGACAGTGAAGGTCGTATACTTTGATAAAGTGAAAGGGGAAAGTGTCATTTTTTCAGATCATAATTAAATGGACTGTATGGAAATTCATCTAAAACAATAGGAGACCGGATGTAATTTGCCCCTCGGCATTCATTAAGAATCATTCTAAAGACTTAGAACTTGATTGGCCATTTGAAAAGGAAAAATATATAGGATCATTTTTTGGAAGTGAATCTGATCAACAATATACAAGAAAAAATAGATGAAAAAATAGAAACACGTGCAATTGTAGAAACACAAGAATATGTAATTAATGGTATTTTAACAATTATACATTTATGAGTTCTTACAATAATACTTTTGGCACGTTACTTTTTGCAATTACATTTGTACCCCTATATTCTTACAAAATTCATGATAATTTCCGCTCGTTTTTACACTCATGCCTTATAATATGCTAATGGAAGGGAAATACCGTGAATTTTGTAGGAATATTACGAGCATGAGTGTAATTAAAAAAAATTACAGAAATAAGTGCTTCTTTAAAGGATATATATAAGTGTTGTCGGAAAAAGTTGGAAGGGAACAAGTGAAAAAATCCCTATAATTATCCAACGATGTGTCTATTTTCACTTCGCATACACCAAACTATCTTTGTCTTCTTTCTCAAGAAAAATTATAATACGTGTGAATACAATGAGCGATCGATCGCAAAGGCTCTTATACTATAATCCTAGGGTTAGGATTCCATGGAAGCTTACGCGATCGAGGAGGTTAATTTATGCGAATAAATCAGTAGTTGGTCTTCACAAGAGAAAACCTAACATCATTATCGTGTATTTTCCTACAAATATTCAATATTAGGCAATGCCCTAATGTCAATGTTTTAGAGATGGACGAAATGATTTGGATATTCTCGGATCATAATAACATTTCCTATAAATGTTTATAGTTAGATTGCATTTAATATTTCATAGAAAAAAGAAAGAAAAGTGGATAAAAATATATTTGATGTGTGATACGTTTAACAATAATATGTACGAATCGTCAAACACCATAAATGTATTTCCAACTAAAGCAATGGTTTCAACAACTTTTTTAACATCGCACAATGTAAGAAATCTTTGTGTGCATAACTTGAAATTTGCGTTTTCCATTTAAAATCAATGTAGGACCTTTTTTACGAAGAAAGACAAGAAAGAGAGTCATCAAACCTTTGACCAAAACTTTACATCTCATTAGGAACTTTTCTTTCGAAGATACCCTAAACCCTGTTTCTTTTTCACGGATTTTTGACATAATATCCTCTAAATATTAAATTTTTTTACTGATTTAACTATTAATCATTACATAAAAATTGATGGGAGACAGGTAACAAGCTGCGCCGCCAAAAAAATATCATCCATCTTTTTATTCGGTTGATTTGAAAGATAAGAAAAGAATGTGTATGAAAAATAGAGACATAACAAATGGTGTTATATTATGATGTGACGACATTAGAATCGCTCGTTTTAGGATAAAGTCATCTTATTTTGGGATAAAGAGACCTTATCCTCCTAGATATAGAACCTTTTGTTAAGCTTTATTATATTAGCAAATAATATTTTTACATGTGTTCATACTCATAAATGTGTGATATATACCGTCAACCTCATTTTCTTCGTATCAACATAGATGTCCATGCTAGGTTAACATTTTCTTTAAAATGTCATTTAGATTTGGTAAGATAGGGAGCTTTGCAATTTTTTACAAGCCAATCCATTTGCCCATATGATTCTCTAATGCACCAAAATGGTGATCATGAAAAATCTAACTATTTAAGATAATTTCATTTTACTATATGTTTTTCAATTAATAATAAAGACATAATAGAATAAAAATACATAGAAAAATGTAAAAAAATGGCATAACATATGGAGTATATAAAAAAATGAATCTACGGATTAACACTTCAGGAAAAAAGAAGGGCATATTGATAAATCAAGGTAAAAGGTTGTGAAACCCCGTCTGGAGTATTTTTGACATCCAAAAAATTCAAATAATCATTCCATTTCGTAGATCTCATCGAGATCTTTCCAACGAGCTCAAGAACATCCAATTCCGATATTCCTAGCCCAAGATATCAATGTTTTAAGTTGGATGGTCAAGATCCATATATGGATCCGAATCAGATCCGAATTTGGTTTATTTCCACCAATCCTTCTATGAAGGGATTTGTACACTCATAACCCTGAGTAAGTCCGCAATTACAATCATAACCCCGCATAATCACGAATTACACGAGAAACCCTGGATAGTCACTCCGTCTCACACTAATAACCCTCCGTTAATTTTCCGCTTAACCCAACAATATCACTGGGTTAATCTAATCCTTAGTCTATCCAACAACTAATAAAAAATTTAAAAAAAACAAAAAAATCCCAAACTCCCTCCCCTTCCTTCTTCAACGCCCCTCTCCTTCTTCTTCCTCCATCTCGTCCCCGACAACGCCACCAGGGAAGCAATTGATGCAGAGGTTGCAGCTTTGGGAAGAAAGGATGCATCACAGGTGGTCGATGGTTGTTCCTCTAATAGGGTTTAATTGTTCATCATCGTGGTAGGGATGATTCAGCCGTTGTTCTTGGTGCTGTTTGCGGAGGGGGTGGTGACTCTGTTGTTGATGGTGAAGATAAGGCCTCTGCGGGAGCTGGTGATGAAGGGGGTGGACCGAGTGAAGAATGGGAAGGGAGCTACCACGGTGAAGACCCTCGCTTGCACCATATCGGTGATCCTTCTGTCTAGCGTCACCAGCATCCTCAAGATCCAGAAACCGCAGTGTGGAAGAGAGTTTCCAGGTAGGGGCGGCAGGTAAGCCTTCTAGGAGGGATTGGGGGGAATAGGGGCGGCGGGGAAGGCTTCCAGGAAGGGGCGGCGCCGGGGTGTGAGGGGGAGGTGAAGGAGGTTTCCAGGTAGGGGCGACGTGGAAGGCTTCCGGGCATGGCGGCGTAGGGGAGGGGTGCGACGGGGGAAGGGGGTTTCCAGGTTGGGGCGGCGAGGCGAGGGCTGCGACGAGCTCGTAGCGCAACTGGAGCAGCGTCGTGTGGGGGCGCAGGGGCATTTGATCTTCCAGATTTAATAGTGCCGAGCGAGGGGCACTCGATGGATGCCGCGGCGACCACGACCGTGGGGGCAACTGGTCAGGGCTTCCAGGAGACGGGGAAAGGAGGGACATCATTTTTTTCCATCTCACTTAACGGAGATTTGAAATGGAACTAGACACAAGATTATGTTATGTAAAGGTTAAGCATTACTCGGGGTTTCTCGTGTAATTCGTGATTATGCGGGGTTATGATTGTAATTGCAGAATTACTCAAGGTTATGGGTGTAAAATCCCTTCTATAAATATGTGATGATAGACTACTCCCTAAAAACCCTAACCACCACCATCCTTCCCTCTCATTGGAGCACCACCGCCTTGACTAGTTTAGTCGTCGGAGGGCCGTCGTCGACATCCGAGAAGGTGTTCCGATCGAAGATCCACCACCACCAACGCGTAGGAGAGCTCGAGGTCACCGTGGTGCACGCCTCCGCACTACGATCAAGCGAAGGAATACCATTTCCGAGTGAAAGGAGATCCCAAGGGAACATCCTCGGAGGTAACAATCCCCCCCCCTCTTACTATTGGTTTCCACATATTTTTGTTCCCATAGCTTGAATTTCCACATATTTTTGTTCCCATAGCTTGAACATGTTTAGAGTCTTGGTTAGTCTTATGATATGATCCATACATTAATAACGAAGTTCCATTTCCTCCTTGATGTAGGATTTTTAAACGATTGCCAATCCTATATTTGAATATCATTAGAGCTTTAAAGGTATATTGGAGATAAGACGTGTAGTTGGTTATCCGTGCGGTATCACACGAAGGACATGACGCTAATACTTGTATCCTGATCTTTGATGGGATTTGTATAGCCATAATACCTATAAACCAGGGCCATAAAACCTTTACATTGAATCTTGTCCATTTGAGGTCGTATTATTAATCATGTGAATGTAGGTTACACCGTTTTTTTATCAGTCATGTGCGACAAGAGGATTGAAATTAAAATATAGATTTTTGATTGGAAAGGTCATGTGCATGTAGATATCACGTAATTTGGCATGTTCTCCTTTCTTTAGAAAACTAATTAATCTAATAATGGGACTTTTTAATAAATATAAAAAAATTGAAATTAATTAAATAGGCACGGTTAAAAAAATTTTAAAAAAATAGGTATCGATCGGCGCCTCAGGTGTCGATTTGGGGCGTCCCCTCCAAATCGGCACCTCAGGTGCCGATTTGGGAGCGGCCCGTTGGAAAACTGCCAACGGTCCCCTCCTCCCCTCCTCCTTATATAACCCCCCCTCTCATTCTATTATCCTCACATTTTCACCCCCTCTCCTTCTTCATCTTCTCCCCTTACTCCTCCTCTCTTATTCACTCATTCGGTATTCTGAAGCGCGATTTCTTCTCTCGATATGCTAATCTTATTCAAGTAAGAATAAGATTTTTTTTGTAGCAATTTTTTTGTGCATTCTTTGCGGGGTTTTATCAGTGAAGGCGGTATATACCTTTGCATATCGGATTATATTCTTGTCTTTTGGATAACATTTCTTGTCAAAGACACGCGTCTTTCAGGTAATTTTACTTGTTTTAAATTTTCCGTGGTTTTAGTCAGTAATTAGATGTACAAAATTGATGCTTAATTAAAATGTACATCTTACGTAATTCTTGCTTATATTTGAATGGAAATCATTTGTGTTATAAAATTTCTATGAAGTACCCTAAGATGGTGAAAAAAATAAATGTAAATGTAATATGATTTTTTTAATGTCAATTACATTAAACACCTTATTATCATTGCATTCGTTTAGATTTAAAAGTGCACATAGTCATGTTAAAATTACTTTTCATTTAGATTTGGAATCGAGCATCGGGAGGGTCTCTATACAGCGCTGGCAGGACTCACTATGGTGAGCACCGATGAGTCCCCAAGACCGTACTTTTGGATTCCATCTCTGAGTGATTAGTATATCATTTAAATAATCGACTATTAGAGATAACATCCGACTGAATGTTAATTAAACTAATTGTTACATCCGATTATTTAGTAATTGTTACATTTAATTAAACTAATTAAATCATTTATTTTATTCGTATAGATGGCTTCCAACACCGCTCATGTCTTAATATATTAGTGAGGATCGGTTCATGTCTCTGATGACTACGTAGAATATATTGGAGGCAAGAAACGGATGGTTATATTACCATACCAATTAACATACATTGGTTTACTGGATTGAGTATCTGAAGCCACTGATCTCCCGCTCGACCAGTATATACTTACATTAATGTGTAAGTGGTTGTATGAGGGATCAATTTTCTTTGCAGTACCGATTCACGATGATGAATCCACATTAGCAATGTTGAGTTCAATCATCGGAGTGAGATTTATTCATCTATTTGTAGAAGCTACTCCCTTTGATATGGAAAATATGCCGTCATCGTCGAGGTAAAATTAATCACATTTAAATTACGGAATAATTTTATATTTTTTTTAACGGTGACTGACAAAGATATAAATTAATCAGGCCAACAAATGAGATCATGTTTGAGGATATCGAAGGGTCTTCACAAGTAAATGTAGAAGACGATTTAGTGACAGAAATATTCGAACAAGAAAATGAGGAATCCGAAAATGACGAGTCACAAAATGATTCTCAAATATTAGAAGAAAACATAGGTGGTAATACTTGCCATGATTTTGGATATGTTCGCTAGTTCTAACCATAGGTAATGAAGAAAGGGGGAACTCATATTCTGCTAATAATGATGATGCTGAAGAAGAACCGATAGAGGACTTACCTCACATTTTTTTATCATGAAATTGCAGAAGCAGAAGATTAGTATTTGTAGAGAGACAATCGGAACCCGCCGATTATTCCGGACTAAGTTATTGGTTAGGTAGGAGTTATAAGTCGAAAAGGGATCTAAAATACGATTTACAGAAATGGAGCATGGAAAATCATGTGCAATACAAATCCAAGGCATCAAACAAGCATATTTTGACTGTTGTTTGTATTTATGATGATTGTGGATGGCGTTTGCATGCATCAGAGAGGAAATCGCGAGGAGATTGGTACATTTCAGGATATAGGAGAAAGCATACATGCAGAAATCATGTCATATTAGTGAAACATTGTCAATGCACTTCTGTTTTTGTAGCGCGGTATATTTTATCTTCCTTTAAAGCAAAAATTAGTATGACACCGAGAGCAATAGTGTATAAAATAAAGGAAGAGCTGAAGACTGAAATCAACTACATGACAGCTTAGAATGCTGGGCGTCGTGCAATGGATATGATTTATGGGAATGAGGTTGAATCATATCGTGATATTCGGAGATTCATTCGTGCTTTAGAACGACATAACCCTGAAATATATACGTGGTTCAAGACACTAGAAGGTCAAAACGAGAGTACTATACATTTTCAGAGAGTGTTTGTCGTATTTGGAGTGTGTCATAGAGCATTCAGATTTTGTCGACCTGATTTGTCTATTGACGGAACACATTTATATGGGAGATACGCCGGTCACATGTACGTGGTCACAACAATAGACACCAATAATGGCCTTTTTCTGCTGGCATTTGCCATTGCTGAAAAGAACAATAATATTTCGGCCTGGGGAGGGATCGCAACCACCGTCGATGTTTGGTAGTTCAGGTTTTAGTTAATTGTTTATGTATAGTAAACTCATATTCATACATCAATTTTTAGACATATAAACACAATTCCTCATAAAATATAGCAGGACATGGTGAGCAAGCATTTTCCCAGGGTCAGACAATGGAGGAGTCAATATTTGGAACCTCGGGAATGATGTCTGCGGGATATGGCGGGCAAGGGTACCCATCAGGTCATCAAGGACTCGCATCTCAATATGACCAAATCGGATTTGGAGCTTCAGGTAATAAAATGACTAAATACAATAACTAATTTTTATATTCTATAACATTTCCTAAAAGATGAATATCTCATTCTTGCAGGATATGGAGAAGCTTTCAGTCAATCACAATTTGCAGCATCATCATTTGTTGGTCCTTCGAGTCAGGGATACAACGGGCAGGAAGTTCCACCGATTCAACCGGGATTCGTATTTACAGGTAAAATTATAGTTAATTTATTACATTGCATTCTTCTCTTACTTATTATTTAATTTATGTGACATATAATGTAATTAACATCTTTCAGGTATGAGCTATATCGAGTATGGCTTTACAGGATCTCAAATCGGTGAAGCTGTATTTAGAGGTTCAGGTATAAATATATTATGGAATATACGAACTCATTTCAATATGTTATGTTTAAATTTTGTGATACTTACAATAATAAAAATGTCTCAACCTTGTAGGACCATCGCTTGTTGGACCTTCGAGTCAATTTGACTCTGGACCCTCTCAGCTCATACCGTCTACTCAATATAGTTCAGAAGATTTGCAGTCGCAGATATTTGATAGTGTTCGGCAAATGGAGGCAACTGATTTCGATAGACAGTTGTTTGGTATATCCACGATAATACCACAACAACGTCCGGAGCTGCCTTGAAGACCTTCTCCCGGAGTAAGGATCACTGGGCCTCCTCCATCAGAGCCGCCTCGCCATTCAATAAGTGTACGGACATCAAGAAACCAGGAATTCCAAACAATCGAATCGCCACAGAAGTCGTCAGCTAGACCGCATCCTCCAGGGCACGTTCCAACACATTCAGAACAAATGGCCAAGTAGAAGAAGAAGAAGAAGAAGAAGAAGAAGACAACACATGAGGAGAGTCACAAAAAATTGGGAGATGGAGGGAAAGGAAACGACAAAGGAGGAGGTACAGGAGGTGGAGGAGGAGGTCTGAAGGGATTTCTAAAGATACGGAAACTTTAAGTTATTGTAAAATTTTTTCTTATTATTTGTAAACACATCTTTGTTCTTTTATGATTTTAATAAAATACTTGTATTTTTTTAAATTAATTGATGCCAAGTTGTACGTTGTTGAGTTGATATATGGCAATGGTAAATAATGTTGAGCACACTCTCAATTTCTTTATATTTACTATAATATTGTTGATATGTCAATTATAAATATTCTAAGTATATCTCAATAATGAAGAATATAATTAAAAATAGATATATACGTCACATTTTACAATAACGTTATCGGGGAGAAGATGAGAGCACGAAGCTCTAGCGATAGATCGAAAAAATTGCAGTGAAGGAAAATATTGAAAGCCTGTTAAATTTATTTTATTTTTTTTAAATTATTTACAAAATTCCTCAAATGTCCTCATTCACATATAAGGAAAATAATAATAATTTGTAGTATCATGTAGTATTGAAATAGAATTAAAATGTTAACTGGGAGCATTGTGTAAAATGCCCATCCCCAAGTCGGCTCCTGAGGTGCCGATTTGGGGCCTCTGTCCAAAT
The DNA here is from genome assembly GCA_037367405.1 of Ottelia alismoides. Lineage (NCBI taxonomy): Eukaryota > Viridiplantae > Streptophyta > Magnoliopsida > Alismatales > Hydrocharitaceae > Ottelia > Ottelia alismoides. The sequence goes on along the minus strand of JAZKJV010004231.1, from coordinate 142,636 downwards.
CGGCACCTGAGGTGCCGATTTGGAGGGGGCGCCCCAAATTGGCACCTCAGGTGCCGATCGATACCTTTTTTTTAATTTTTTTTAACCGTGCTTATTTAATTAGAGGGCATATCCAGAGAGCACAGTGCCCATTTGGGATTTCTTGAGCACCAAACGTGGGCTCACCACGTGTATGCGATGGTTCTATGTGGAAGGGGACGGTTTTGATAATAGCAATGTACTTTGCATTATTAACATAATAGGAATTCGAGTTAAATCATTTCCATAAAAATAGGTGGTCGGTTTTAGTAAGATAAAAAATACACATTTTAATTATTGGCAGCATTCGATCTATTTATGGAATGATCATTCCACGTATAGATATGTAAACTTCTAAATTACTGATTATAGTTATTGATTACGTCAGTTACTAATGTCCATAAAATAATTACCGATTACAAATATGCATATTACTGAACGTATTATGAATGTTACTGAAGTTATAACGTTCATATAGCAATTACTAATTGCAAATGTTCATATTGAATGTTACTGAACTCTTTGTAATTGTTACTGAACTCCCAATGCATATGAATGTTACTTGGCTAATTACTAATGTCCATACTGAATGTTACTGAACGCATTATGAATGTTACTGAACTCATTGTAATTGTTACTGAAGTTATAGTTACTAATATCCATACATCAATTACTTGTTATGTAATTACTAGTGTCCATACAATATTTACTGATTACAATGTCCATATTACTAAACCCATTCTGATTGTTACTGAAGATATTATTTTATTATTACTGATCTCATAATAGCCATTACTTGAGAATTGTATATACATTACTGAACACACAACAAAAATTACTTGAGACTGTATATATATTACTTGAGTACTGTCTCTAAATTACTAAATTCTATTCAAATTAATAACACATATGGAAATTACTGACCATTTGTTATGGTTTTACTGACTTCACAACAAACACTTACTTGACCATTGTATTCATATTACTGAAATATGTACCATATAAACATGTGTTATAAGATATAGATATATACATTACTGAACAAACAACAAAAATTTACTTGAGATTGTATATATATATATTACTTGAGTACTATCTCTAAATTACTAAATTCTATTTAAATTAATAACACATATGGAAATTACAGACCATTTGTTATGATTTTACTGACTTCACAAGAAGCACTTACTTGACCAGTGTATTCATATTACTGAAATATGTACCATATAATAAAATGAATGTAAATTACTAACCATTGTTTGGATATTACCAATCTCGCAACAACTATTTACTTGACTATTGTATATATGTTACCGATTCCATTTGAATATGTTACGAACAATATATAAGATGTTACTTATCGTTCTTAGAAATAGGACGATGATCTATAAGTTACTTACGTAATTTAACAAGTTACTTGTTATACACATCATGTTAATGATATTAATACAAAATTTACTTATATTAAAACAAAGACTGTCTGATTATATCTAATGATATCATTTTCAAAAGATGGAACAACAGAATCTCGTGTTCTGTGGATGTAAACTTCTAAGCAATCATATTGCTTTCATGATCTAAATATAATTGATAGTCATCCATCATCGTTCATTCTCATATGATGTTCTCATGATCCAAATCCAATGACAAATCGAGCATCGCATTTGAATCTGAAATCAAAAATATAAAAACAAACGATTAAACTGAGATCATAATATGAACCAACAATGACAACTCACGAGCAAAAATAAGAGGAAACATAAATTTTGCAACGAACGATTGATTAAAAAAAGTTCTACAAAAATACCTTCAAAGAACGAAGCTCCTGCAATTTCAGAAGCTTGCTTGTCGCGCGAGATCAACAAGAATATGTTCGAAATGACCATATCAAACACAATACGAAAAGATCAGCGGACGCTAATTTTAGAAAGTCTGAAAATACTATTTTTAAATAGACACCAAATATTGTGACTTGTGACGTGATCTTAAAATTTAGAGATTGAAATTGGTAATCCAACGGCTGTGAGGATGGACCCATTCCATTCAAATGGGCACAGTGCTCTCTGGATAAATTCTTTATTTAATTAATTTCGATTTTTTAATAATTATTTAAAAAATCTCATCTAATAATTGCTATAATTCCAGTATACAAATCTCGAAGTCTTTATGCATTCCACATGGATGAGCCATTTAAAAAAAACCATAATCATATTACAGGGATTTATGCATACACATTGAAAATGTGTAACTGTTGCTTTGAATGGTTATTACTATGTTGATTCTTTAGATATTAATAGCACTGTTTTCTAAGCAAACGGTATTTTGGGATTTATGTGAGAGAAAAATCGTTACACGGATTTATACATACGCATTGAGATTTCACAAATGTAATGGTCATTTTTGTGTTGGAAAGTCTGCTCAACCTTGAGATCAGAAAATATTAACGTTGGGTATTATGAGTCAAGTATAGATGGAGCCTGGTAACTCATCTATTATTCTCGACTATGTGGATAAATGTAGTGAAACTTCTGATATGGTAAGGATGTTTAATTGCTGGAAGGGATATGACATCTAGTTATCATCTTTCTTAAATTTATGTAGCCATCATTTTTTTATAGCTTAAAGCTAATACGTATGACCATGAAATTCCAATCCTTAGGGGGTGTTCGTTTGGAGGATAAGGGGGAATGGAATAAGGGGAATAAGCCCCCAACACGCTTCCCCGTGGTACGACTATTCCCCATTATTTCATCTTATTTCACTCTTATTCCTATCTTTATCCCACCTTACCTACCTTTATTTCACCTTATTCTTATCCTCCAGCCGAACGGAGAATAGACCCTTATTCCCCTTATTCTCCATCCTTATTCCTGCTTATTCTCCTACCGAACGGACCCTTAGACTAATGAGGAATCGTTTAATATCATTTATTTAATAGGACTTAGCAGAGAATATATCTCATTGATAACCATTGATACAAAAAAGTTTTGAGCGTTGTTCCTAATACTCGATCAAAATTGTCTGATGTAAAATCTTAATACATACAACATTAATTTTTACAAGTTGTATTTTCTACTGTTGTAATTAATTATTGCACTAATATACAAGTATAGTCATTTAGTTCTCATTTAAATTATCTCCTCTCGTATTTTTTTTACAAAGGCGAATGACATGTTCCATTTGAATATTGACTTTACATACAACTTGATGGATATTGTTACATTGTTCTAATATTTAGAAGTCAAGACTATTTTTTTATAAAGGTCAACAACTCAAATAATCAATTCTAGAAACTGATTAATATTCCATTGGCTTTCATTGTCGTCTTGCAGGTAAGATATCACAATGAACAGGTAGATGGAGTTAAGAGCAGCAAGGGATTTGGCATGCACCCTTGGACCCTGGGTAGATGCCTTGAGGGCCGCAACCCCAACGGACGAGTTGGATGACGCGTTGCACCTAGCAGCCCGGTAGCATCCGGAATCGCTCGACGGAGTTGGCAGGTGGCGCGGTTGGCGTTCTTGATTTCTCACTTATACACGATTTTAAGAATCGATTTAAATTTAGATGTGGCCGCATCTAATTTTACTTCAAGTATTATTATTGTGAGAGGTGTTCCGGGATGTGGTTTGAAGTTGGAGAATGGGGTTATAATCTATTTCTTTTATGATTGAAAAGTGGTTCTTGAGGGTTTACTCAAGATGGATACCAAGTTCCCGCGTAGTAGTGGCCTGCGAGTCGCGTACTTGCATGTGCTAAAATAATACGAGTAATGACTAATGATCGGATACTGGAAATTGTAATTGTATACCATTATGGATCATAACCAACTTGTAGAAATATCAAGATTATGGTGGTAGTACTTAAATTATTATAATATAAATAAATAAAAGAAAATTATTATGTGATCCAATGTGAATCAGAATAACTTGGTGTTTATCAGTTTCTACAATTTATGCATTTGTCATCAAATAGAGTGGAGTATACATTCTTTTCCACCCCTACATTAGTTATTATAGTGTTTGTCTCATTACTGGACAATTGCTCATAATGTTACCCCGTGTGAATCCAATAGGTGTACCTGAGCAACAACCACAACAATAGCGGTCTTTTGAGGAGATCAGGTTTCCTATGCCGTATTTGCACCAGACAGGGTGCGTCCTACTTAGAGTAAGTTATTTACTTCCGTATTATTTTATGTGCTTTTTGAGAGACATTGTAGTGAGATATGTGGAAAGCTTCTTCTACAAAATTTATAATTATATGATGTATCTCATTCTATGGACATGGACTTGATGATCATTATCAATGAGAATGGATGTTGGATTTTACTTTCCATTTCATATTATTCTCCTGTTGTTATTTGTATTTCAAATGTTAAACTAATGTGCATAAGATGGTTTGCTGGGTATCATAAATCATGGTGTATTTGGACCGTGGGTCCGACGCTCCTGTCCCGTCGATTTCGGTAGCCGGAGGGGCGGGGCGTTACAAAGGTGAACTCTTTCAGAGTGTCTAATAGAGCATGTCTTGAAAGCTGGTCCCTTAAAAAAATTATTGAAGAAGGATTTGTTACATATGATTATAACTCATTACTATGAATTATGAGTTCCTTAGAGCTTCTCATATAAAATTTAAAAAATATATCACTGATTTTAATCAATATGATCTGAACCTTTGGGGGTTACTCACATTCCATAAGCAAAAGTGTTATCAAAACTAAATTAAATTCAAAATTCCTTTGAAAAAATATAGGATTTTTACCAAACTAATCAACCATTATTACATTCAATCGATTGAAATCCTCAACAATCGGCTATGAGATCTTTTGTAGGCAACTATTACATCTTTTCTCTAGTTAAATACCGAACAACTATATTTCAAGCTACATTTAGTTTATACGTGTTATGTTTCGGGGCTAAGACTCTTATGATGTTGATTTCCAATATCCACACGAAGTTTAAAGCGCAGTGAGGAAAAAAGCCTACAAGAAGTGGTAATGAAAATGATGTTTAAATGAGGCACCACTAATGAACTATTTGAAGAAACTAAAAGAAATCTTTAGAGAGGCTCGAGCAAGGATTGAAGATAAAAACTCAATGGAGTAGTTCAATATCATCAGAAAGCAAGTCAACAGGGTTATTACAAAGTTGATTATTTAAGGGTATATCTCAACGGATCAAGAAAGGAGAACTTTCTTTCAACATGCATTTGGTGAGATTGTTGCATCTGCCATCTATGTGAAATCTTCAACCTATTACAATTTTAAGAACAAATGTGTTCACACAGAGGAGGAGTAAATTAGAGTATGCATTACAGTAACCAAAGATGAAACTGTCTAAGTATGAGGTGATACTGTGAGATGGTTGGATATTGGATGCACTATGCAAGGAAGAAAAGCATCAAGCTCGTTGTATATTGTGATGGGAAGATTGTTCTCATTGGGACTATTTTGTATTTGAACATGTCAATAGTGTGATTTTGGCATAATCGGGGGCAAGGGGAAAGGTCTAATTGAGCAAACAAAAATTCCAAATGGCAAATAAACATGCAAACTATAGGAGTAGAATATGCTAATAAAACTACAACTGAAAAATGATGTTTAGGTAGAAGTCCACATAGGTTAAAACCACGATCAAGAATGACTCATTCTAGGATTTATTATTGGCTCGCTTGTTAGAGAAACTCCTACCAGTAAGGTGGTTTCAAGTGAAGGAAGCATGCCTCTTATACGAAAATTTTCTTCAACACATCCAAGAAAGACTCATCATCTCCAGAAAATGAAGCCAACAACTCACCTAAGTACAACAATGTTAAAAGAAAGAGCCTCTCCGGTAAAAATCCAAAGCACACAACTTGCAGAAGTTGTAGAGCAATTTGAACAAGGTTAAATGTTGCTCAATAATGAAAGGTACGCTTTAGGATCTTAAGCTTGATAATGCACATATGAAAATTATGATTTTGAGCTCTCAATAATCCCAAGATGGATTGGGGATGTTTCTAATTTGTTGTGTATTGCGAAGCACATCAAGGGACTAGACATGGCCTATAAGTCAGAGGTCCATTCGCCTAGCTCATGGGTTGGGTTCATGCTAAGAGAATTGAGGTATGTGCTGATGTGGCTTGGCCTATATATATATATATATATATATATATATATATATATATATATATATTCATTTCTATCATCTCCATCAAGGCTATGATATTTTAACGGTTTCAGAATTATTGATATTGACCATATCTAGATGGGCATGCTAGAAGCGTTTGTTTTGCATGAAATTTGAAACACATATTCCACATAATAAACTAAGTAAATCTCCATAAGTTTTTTTCAAAAAAATAAAAAATCAATGAAAAAAATGGCCGGGTGGAGCCAGTTGGCTGCACCCGCCGGTGCATACTCCCTTTTCCCATATATATATATATATGATTTTTTTCAAATAGGACGCATTCCTTCCTAAGTTAAGGAATGCCAGCTCCTTTTTTGTATAAAACATGATGACTTTAGTATAATACATATACAGTTTTGTATTATAATGTGTAGTTTTAATGTTTGTATTATAATGTGCAGTTTTGTATGCGGCTTTGTATTTATAACATGCACCTATAATACAAACTATATACGTATTCTACTAAAGTACCACTTTTTATACAAAAAAGGAGCGGCATTCCTTAACTCAGGAAGAACTGCATCCTATTTGAAAGCCCCTATATATATAGGATTTTTATCCAATGCGCACATGGGTCATTAGCATTTCGGTGAGCACCATTTGTAGGCCACACATGTGTATTACCAATTGAGTGGTTACCTATTTCGAAGGATGTTGTTTTTGGAAGGAGATTAATATGCAAATCGATTTAACAATAAGTGGTATTCCAATTATATCGTGTCCTAAAAAATAGGAAGATCGTTTTGGAAAGAAAACATTCGAACCGATGATTTCTTGCAGAAAATCGAGATCCAAATGCTCAGGTCAGTAATATATATACAATAATCAAGTAAATGGTTGTTGCGAGATCAGTAATATCCAAAACAACACATTCATTTTATTATATGGTGTAGAATTCAGTAATATATACACAATAGTCAAGTAAGTGCTTGTTGTGAAGTCAGTAAAACCATAACAAATGATCAGTAATTTCCATATGTATTATTACTTTGAATAAAATTCAGTAATTTAGAGACAATACTCACGTAAATGGTTGTTGCGAGATCAATAATATTCAAACAATGGTCAGTAATTTACATTCATTTTATTACATGGTGCAAAATTCAGTAATATATACACAATGGACAAGTAAGTGCTTGTTGTGAAGTCAGTAATATCCAAACAACAGTCATAATTTACATTCATTTTATTACATGGTGCAGATTTCAGTAATATATACACAATGGACAAGTAAGTGCTTGTTGTGAAGTCAGTAAAACCATAACAAATGGTCAGTAATATGTGTACGATTCTCAAGTAATGGCTACTATGAGATTAGTAATAACAAAGTAATGGTCAGTAAGTCATGGGCATTGCTCAAGTAAGAAAGTAACTATTTGTTAATGCAATGTGCATTACATAGACAATGGTATTACTAACCAGTTGTTATGTTATTACTGATCTTACAACATACATTTACTTGACCATTTTATACATATTACTAAATTCTGTACAATGTAACTATTTGGATGTAAATTACGGATCATTTTCTTGATATTACTGATCTCACAATACGCATTTACTTGACCGAATTATATTTATTACTATCATAGTATTTGGATCCTTAATCATCTGCGCGGAATCATTTATTTGAATTGTTTCTTTTCAAAACTGTCTTCCAATTTTTAAGGACGTTGTATAATAGGAAATATAGGTTTTTTTTAAATACGTCGGAACCTATAATTAGAAATATAGTTATTACTAATACACGTGTATAACCCAGAATGGGTGCTCATTGAAACGTTAATGGGCACAGGGCTCATTGAATAAGCCCCCTCTCTCTCTCTCTCTATATATATATATATATAGGGAATTTATCCAATGAGCTCTAAGCCCATTTGAGTTGGGATGAGCACCCAATCCTAGCCGTCCATCTACAAGATTCAATCCCAAAAAAATAAGAACCGATTTTCGTATAGAAATAAAACAAAATCGGAAATTAAAACATTGCTAAAAAAAGCTTTATGTTTCTGGAAAGTGGAAGGCGCGAGCATATGATTGCTAAAATCTACCGTTTCATTCCAACGCAAGGCATTTGTTTTGTTCCAACGCAAGATGGGAGGTATGCGATTCGAATTCATGATTTAATCGCTTATTTCTATCATAATTTTGTTGTTTTAATGATATTTTGATTTTTAGCAATGTTTATTTTGGGATCAAAATGACGAGATGATGAATTCAGTAATTTTTTTATGAATACTACATAATTTTTATCGTAAGCAATATTTAATCGAGAAGTATGATTGAAATATGAGAAAGTTGTATTCATAATATCAAAAAAAGATTTTCGTTCATTTTCATACACAATTTATATTCCTAATTGATTTATATCGAAGGTATTTTGATTTCATATAATAAAAAGTTATAGTAAATACAGTTATTATTTTTCATACGTTACTTTGAAAATATACCGAGTTACCGATGTATTTAATTAATTTACTTATAAGATATTTTATGTTACTAATGCTAACACAATTAGTTACTAATATAGAATTAAAAGTTACTGTTTTTTCGCAAAAATGAATCTACTTACTTTCGAAAGAGTTAATTCTTAATGATATGAATTCCAAAGTTTATCTTACTGATCTCAATTAAGTAAGTTACTTAAGTAGCTCATCAAATTACCTATGCTTCACATTGAATTACTATTATAAATATAATTACAAGTTACTTGTCATATAATAAACGTTACTAACAATTCATTATAAGTTACTTGTCATTGAATAATTCTTACTGAAGCGAATATATTGTTGAGTTACTTTTCTTTATAGAATTCCTACTATTCACGGATATAAAATAGTACTGAAGTAAGTATCTTCCTGAAACATTATTGAAAATTTGTAAGTAATGCGTATTCTTATCCAATTTCTTGATATGTTAATTTTTTTAAATGTTCAAATAACTTATTATTTCTTGCAGAACAATGCAACAATTTGGTGTCTTGAAGAAGATGATGTTATGCCGAGGAGCGAGAACAAAACAATATCATCTAAATGGACTAGAAGACAACAGTTGAAATTTGAATGTTCATCATATAACAATAATTAAGTAATTTATGTGTGGCTTTCAGTAACACTTGACGTATTACAAGTAATTAAAGGCTACATAAGTAAAAAAGGTGTGAATCGATAGTAATTCAAAATAAAGAATACAACAAGTAAGATTTATAGAAGCATCAGTAACATGTAATAAATTGTAGGTAAAAGAAGATAATTGAATAAGTAAGTTGGAATAAGTATAAAAAATCACGTGATCAATAACTTATGTATTGCTATCAGTAAAACTCGATGCATTATAAGTAATTAACAAAGTTACATAAGAAAATTAGAGGTGCTTCAGTAAGATTCAAAGTATTAAGTAACTACCACATTCGTAACAATCAAAATGACTTCAGTAAAATGAGTATTTGTAATCAGTACTTATTATATGGACATTAGTAATTTACATACTTAATTACTGATCTCACAACAATAATTACTTGAGAACTGAATATGTATTACTTGAGTAACATGAATGAATTACTGATCTCTGTACATTGTAATATTATAGATGTAAAATACTGACAATTGTTTCAGTATTACTGGTCTCGCAACATATAATTACTTGAGTACATTATGTACATTACTGATCAAATGTACAGTAGTTATTTCGTCGACGAAATTAATGATTTGAATGTATCTTTCCAAAATCGTCTTCGTTTTTTAAGGACTCGGTATAATTGGAAATATAAGAGGATCAAACGTATTAATATCTTTCCAAAACCGTGCTCCTTCACAACCTTTAAAATAGAAGTACACGTGTAGAGCATACATTTGGTGCTCACCAAAACTCAAATGGGCACATGGCTCGCTGGATAAGCCCTATATATATATATATAGAGAGAGAGAGAGAGAGGAGTGATCCAATGAGAGCAAAAAATTGTGAGTGCATGAGAGGGATGATTCTGGACCACATGATTATGTTTTCTCTCTCCTAGTGTTCTTTCTCATGGGTGAATCATGTGGTCCAGAATCATCCCTCTCATGCTCTCACAATTTTTTGCTCTCATAGGATCACTCCTCTCTATATATATATATATATGATATCTTTCCAATAGGACTTAATCCTTCCATCCTTAAGGAAGGTCAACGATCGTAGCCGTTAGATTCAAATCTAACGACATCATCAATTTATTTACCCAAAAGGGTATTTTGATCATCATCTTTTACATTAATTATGCACACCAATTAATATTTTGAAATACTAAATTTATCTAGTTTTATTTTCGGTATTTTTCGTAATACCCTATTTAAATAATGTCCAATTTTGTGCCGGGTGACATTACGTGGGACATATGTTTGTATCCTCACACTTTTTTTTGTAGAATCTGTGATTTCTTTTGTAACGATTGTATGTTTTTTCCCGTGGTTCATTCAAAAAATTGTCAGTTATTTTGCAAATTTTCCATGGTTCTTTGTAGAATACAATTCATAGTAGCAATTAATGTCTGATTCTTTTGTAATGGTTGTATGGCTCTTTGTATCATAAAATTTGTATGTTCTTTGTAAATTGTGGTAGTCATTCACTCTACGAGAATATATAAACCAGATATGTATAAAGCACATCTAAAATGTATAATGCACATCTAAAATGTCTTATGCACATCAATTGTACAAAGATATATAAAAAATATAATTTTCATTCGCAACCAATTGATATGTTAAAATACATAACAAATATGTATAATACATATCAAAATTATATAATACACATCAATATTGTATCAAACTGTGAATTGTTCTTCATCCAGGACTGGTTGCAGCACTTTTATGTCGCCGTCGCTTGCATGAATAACTTCTCCGATAGTCACCACCACTCTCGCGTAGTCCTTGGATAGATCCCCCACCGTCTAGGTCAGACCGACATGTTATTTTTGGTGCCTATTGAGGACGAAAATTCAGGATTTTTTTATTATGATTTTATTTCTCCGGCAACGGTGCCATTTTGTTGAGCACCTTTTTTCGAGGGTTGGAAAGTTAATGGTAAAAAGGTCGTTGCTTTTATCCCCAAAATCCTGCGTCAACAAAAATTATTTTTTTTATTTTTTTGCTACTTATTAACCTGTATAGAGGACATGGTCGAACTCAGGGAGGCTACAATCCCGAGGGTTATTCAATTAATCGAAAATCAATCAAGAGAAAATGAGAATCTCAAAGGACAACTATCCTTGATTTTTGTGATTTTTTTGAATCTTTTATTTTTTTTTATTTCTATTTTTTTGTATTTTCTAATTTTTCAAATTTTTAGTAATTTTGATTTTGCACTTTTTTTTCAAAAATAACAAACAATAGGGACAAGATCAAGAATATGCTCACCAACTCTTTTTACAATTTTTAATTTAGTTAAAAATACATAGAAAAATCCAAACAAAATATTTTTGGATTTTGAAAGTTTTGAAATATTTTTGAGAATTTTTGTACATTTTTTGGATGTTTTTGTATTTTTTTAAAAATCAAACAGTAAGAAAATAAGAAAATGTGCACAGCCTGGAGTAATTTGCAATTTAAAAATCTTTATAATAACCAAAAATCCTGGCAATTATTTTTAAGACAAACTAGAAGCAAATATCTACAAACAGGAACTGAGATCACTATTTTTGGATTTTTGTAGAATTTTCTGTGATTTTTATAAGATTTTTGATATTTTTCAATTTTTTGGGTTTTATAAATAATTAATGAGTGAAAATTAGTCAAAAATTAAAAGACAATGAAATACAGTTGCTCTGATTTTTTTGGGATTTTTGGGCAATATTTGATTTTTTATGAATTTTGAAATTTCAATCAGGGAAAAATGACATGTTTTTGATTTTTTAATAATAATAAATGAAGGCAAAATGCAATAAAAAATTTATGCTAAGAAGAGAATCACATTAGGAGTATAGCACAATTTTTGCAAGATTTTTAGACTGATGAAAACATTTATTTCATTCAAAAGGGCAAGCAAATAAAAGAGCCTAAATACAGGGACTGAATTGCAAATTCTCAAAGTTTTAGCATCAGAATTTAACAAAAATAAAAGATAGAATAAGATTCGCAATTTACCGATACTTTGGAGGCTGAAGGGGCTTCTTTGAAATTTTTGAAATGTCTGGGGCTGAAGATGCAACTTTTCCAAATAATATTTTTGAGCCAAAGACCCTTCTGTAATATCTGAAATGTCCGGGGAGTTTCACGCAATTTTCTCAAAATTGTTTTAAATCTTCAAAAGGAAACCCTAGGGTATTTCCTTCGTTTCTGCAATCTCAAGGGAAGGGCGCTGCCTTCTTCTCTTCTTCTTCACACGGGTCGGCGACGGTCGCGTATGGAGGCGGAGGATCGGCAATGTCGCGAGGCACGTGCGGCGCTGGAGGGGAGATGCGGGCGGAGGCACGGGCCTTGGCGGCGAGGCGCCGCTCGCGCGCGGGGGTGAAGGTGGAAGAGGATGATGGAGGTGGGCTCGCGCAGCGGCTGCTCGAGGTCGGGGCGGAGAGCGTCGGTGAGGCTGGCGGCGCGACCACGGAGGTTGGTTGCAGGCCGCCGCTGTGCGGTTTGGGTTGCGTCTTTACGACGGGTCTGCTGGAGCAGAGGTGCGGGTCGCTTGTGGTGGAGGCAGGGCCGCCGTTGGGCACCCGCGCTGGAGGGCGGAGGTGCAGAGGTGCGGGCCGCCTGTGGCGGAGGGCTTTGGTGGGCGGCGGGGGGTGGCGACCCCGCTGCCTGTTGGCGATTTTTTTTGTTTTATTTTTATTTTATTTTTGTACAGATGTAAACAGAAATGAATATAAGAATTTTTTAATTTTTTTTGTAAATCCGAAAATAAGGAAATAGAAGAAATAAAGAAATTCTTTTTTATTTTTTATTAATTTTTTATTGTTTTCTTGTATTTATTGGTCCTGCAAAACAAACGTTAGACATAAAGAGAAACAATTTTTTATTTTTATTTTTTTATCATGCAAAACAAATGTTAGAAGAAAAGAAACAAAATTTTTTATATAAATTTATTTATTTATTTATTTACAAATAGAAAAAATGAACGAGGATCCGACGGGCATGAGAGATTCGAATCCGATTCTCCGACCACCGTGCGTTGTCGGAGTTGATAGATCGTGGGAGATAGAAATCGAAGGTGGAGAGATCGAGAAAGTGAAATGAAAAATCGAGTCGGTGGCGGATGAAATCGAGATGAAGATTTTTAAGATCTAGAAAAAAAATTACGATAAAAAATTGCGACGAAGTAAACAACGATTAACCTAGATAAAATGCGAGAAAAAAATTGGATCTCACCTTAGGAGCGGAAAATCCGTGATCGCCTCTACAAGGCCGACTCGCTGTCACCGGACGGCTTGGAGGCTAGGCACAATTCTCGACGAAATTTATCTCGGAGATCTTGCTCCTCTCTCTAAAGATTGATCAAGTTGGAATGAGGGAGATGGAGCCATATAAATAGAAAAGAGATGATATTTGAATTTTTGAATTTTTGGATAAGAAGATAAGAGAGATGAAAATTGAAATGTATTTTTGAATTTTTTGGTGGATGAGATAAAGTGAGAGATGAGATAAAATAGAAGAGAGATAAAATTATTAACAAATTTTTTTGAATTTTCGTCACTTTATTTATTGGAATTTAAAATGTTATTTTTTTTTATTTTTTTATGATGGTTGATTAAAAATAGCAACTATATACATATACTATACACATATATGGTATTATATACAAGGGTAAATGAGGAAATCAGCCTTTTTTATTTTAAGAATGTTATTATTTTTTTATTTTTATTTTTGTTTTAAGTAATTAGTAAAAATATTTACAAATATACATACAAATACAATATGCACAAAATACAAGGGAAAATTGCACAAACCACCCCAGAAAACCGACTTTTCAACTGTAACTCCAAAAATTATGAAATTATGACCATTTTGAAGATAATTTAATTTAGAATTCAATGGAAGTGATATTGGTTCAATTTGATATCATATGGAGCCGGAATTGATCTTTCAATTAGTGCTTAGTGGCTTTTTCCAAGTGTGGCTACTTTTATTCTGTACACGATTTAATTGTGCAATCATTTTTATTAATTAGGACGCATTTTTATTTACAACTTTGGTTTTGAATGTTATTTGATTTGGGGTCGATTAAGGTATAAATAAATTAGTGTCAGTTTTATACAGATATACACAAAATAAGTGAGAAACACATTTTTTTGTTTTCTGGTTGAGGACCCTATCTCCCCTACTTTATTCCTGGTCGATCAGGTTAAGTCTTGACCTTCTCTCGGGATTTGGGTCAGCCTATACACAGTCTTCCTTTTTTATTTTTCTATTTTTCCTTTCTTTCTTTATCTATTTATTTTAGGTTAAAATTAGTAAGAAATGTACAGTATTTACACACAAATGCAAGCTAGTAAGAATATGGGGTTAGCGTTATATGCAGGTGTTTTATAAGGGATTTTAAGCTAAAATAAATGAATAAAGATGACGAATCGCAGATTCATCAGTGCCTGCGTGAAGGACTTGCCAATGATACCACGCATGACGTCGTCAACTCAGCTCATGCGTCAACACGATCGATGCTCTCCCTAACACTTCCAATGCCCATGTCGTCATCACGATTGATGACAAAAACTTGGATGACAAAAAACACTTCTAAAAAGTTTTTTTGATAATTAAACTTGGATGACAAAAAGTTGTCGACAAAATCAACGATGACAATGTAAAAACACTTTTAAGAAGTCAATTAATTATAATTTTTAAATCAAGTTTTTAACTAACGTGATAAAACAAAAAAAACTAGGCTTAATCACATTAGACAGAGAACGATCATGTTTCATTTTAAAAAAATGAATACCATTTCGGAGGAAGAGGACTGGTGGGCAAGCCATTCACACTTAACGGATTTCCACCGATTAGCAAAACTAAAGCTGTTCACGAATTTTCCTCGTGAAAGAAAATGAAGATCACATTCAATGATTATCACGGTAAAGATGTTCGATGCAATGAAACACGATTATAAACCAACAGGGCGAAATCCATTACCTGAGCAGCATCTTTCAATGAAGCAAAAACTTCATCTTCTCCAATGCAGAGTTCAGTGACATCGTTCTCCTCCCCCTCTTTCTCCGCTCGCAGGCATCAACACACCAAAATGATGCCTCCATGCCAAAATAATTAGGGTTTTATTTTGGAATAAGCAATTAAGGTGACATATTAATGGAAGAGATAATTAAGGTGGTTAGATACTATATTTAGATAATGTATAAAGATCAAAATAGATTTTTGCTTAATTTATAAATAATATTAACATGTCATTAATAGCGACCACAAGATTAATTACGAACAGCTTAGATTGATGGCCTTCCTTATAGATGGAAGGATCATGTCTCATTTGAATGATATCATATATATATATATATGGGAAATATTTCCAATGAGGTGCACCTTTCCTGGGTGCATGGAAAGCCCGCCATCCTAACCATCCATAGTCAATCTGATGGTTATCATTAATGGCTCGTTATCTATAATTTTTAAAGGTCGAAAAACCCATTATGGTCATTTTGGTATATTCTCCATCGTCTCCCCAATAGATCACGTTCACCCACGTCGCGAAGATCATCGATGACGGCATGTGGGAGGAGGCTGGTCGATTCCACAGGTTCAAACGTCGGAGATCGTGCTGGTGGATGTGAAGGTAAGCGGGGAGGGGAGGAGAAGGTTGAAGGAGTGCGTGAATGGAGGTGTGTGGGCGGAGGAGGACGTGCATGGAGGAGGTGGGTTGTGGAGGAGAAGGGCGGAGGAGGTGCGGGTAGAGAGGATGCTGGAGATGGAGGGCGTGCCCAGGTTTTTACAATATAATGACCTATTTTGCAATCTCAAGTTTTTTTTACAATCCCAGATTGTATTTTATAATAGCATATCATCTTTTTACAAATTTCAGTCTGTTTTTTTACATTTATACGCGTGGAGGAGGTGGATCATGGAGGAGACGGTTGAAGGAGTGCGTGAATGGAGGTGTGTGGGCGGAGGAGGACGTGCATGGAGGAGGTGGGTCGTGGAGGAGAAGGGCGGAGGAGGTGCGGGTAGAGAGGATGCTGGAGATGGAGGGCGTGCCCAAGTTTTTACAATATAATGACCTATTTTGCAATCTCGAGTGTTTTTTTACAATCCCAGATCGTATTTTACAATATAAATGACTTATTTTGCAATCTCAGACTGTTTTGCAATCTCGAGTTTTTTTTACAATCTCAGATCGTATTTTACAATTGCATATCATTTTTTTACAAATTTCAGACTGTTTTTTTACATTTATTTAAATTATGTGATATGGCAAAAACTATTTGAATGTATTACTAACTGTGATCTTATTATATAATGCAGGATGCAAAATTACAACAGGGGTTCGAATTTTACAAAGATGCTTGGCATTTGTGAAAAACGCAATTAATAGGATCTGATGGATTTACAATCTTCATACATATTTTACAAAATGTCCATGATCTTTTACAATAGTGTTATCAAAATTACAATTATTATAATATAAATATTACTAATTGTGATTTTATTTTACAATGCAGGATGCAGTTTTACAATATCAAGGGGAATTTTACAAAAAGATCTGCTATTCTACATTGCGCGAAAATGCTACCATGTTGACGAAAATTCAGTAACTAAATGGCAACAAAAAATACCAAATCAGACACGCTAAAATAGAAAAATATAAAGACGAAATAAATTTCAAATTCGAAATTAAATTCAAATTTAAAACAAAAATGTATGGACTAAAATACCCTTTTGGATGAAAAACCGCTAGATCGAGATCTAACGGATCTCGTGATGGGCTTTCCATACACCCAGGAAAGGTGCACCTCATTGGAAGGGCCCTCTATATATATGTATGTATGTATATGTATATATGTGTATGTTAGATAAGACAGGTATTGATATTATATACTTCAAGTTTTTCATATACATTAAATTTAATTATTCACGTGTCAAGTGACATGTAATCTGCTTGTATTAATTATATAAAATATAAATGATGGTAATAATATCATTTATACTTATTAAATAATATTAAAAAATCAATGACAAATAAAATAAAACAGACCCATTGGCCGGCCTATGACGGGATTTGGGCAGAGGTTTTAGAACTTCAGTCCAACCCATGTGCTCGCCCGACATGCATTTTGACTATGTATACAAGAGACTAATGTATGTGCTTAACAAGGAGTACTAGCCATTTGCATTAAACATAATTAAGTAAGAACTAATCTCCAACTAATATAAGAGATATATCAAAGGTAAGGTATAAATAGTAGTTGACTAAATATCCCAAGTTAGCTGAGAAATCATTAGAGGAAAATCATATGTGCAATCTTTAAGCACATAAAAGAACTAAATATTTACCATTGTTTCAGATCTTATATTTTTACCATGAAATTAAAAGAGAATTGTTTGCTACATAAGATAACGAAAATCTATGAGTATACCAATAATAGTTTGTTTTTTATAATTCAATTTAATATTATAAATATCATTTCCTATTAAATTAAACGATTGATAATAATACATATGGAATTTGCTTGAAAATATCCCTATAAAATGCATAACAAAGTTAAGAGAAAAAAAGACAATGCTTAATATTGTTATATTGTAGAATCTCAACGTTCGTAGGTGAAAAGCTGTGGACAGTCTGACAGTCAGAACCATAATGCCGGTCCCATCCGAAAAGACCAGTAACATGGCTCTGTCCGGGACCATCTCAACCTCAGACCATCCTTCCCAAACAAAAATAGTAGACGAGACTGCTGAGAATATGGTTAGCTGGAAAGCGCACATCATCTTTCTTTTCCTCTTTTCTAGTTAAGTGCTTGTGGACTTTTTTGCCTACTCTACTATATCATCTGAATCTGGGGTCAAAGGCTCACTCGAGACCCGAAGACCCTGGGAAATCAAAGGCACCCCCTCTATGTCTTCCAAGCAGAAAGAAGGGTCGAAGGTTTTTGGTCGTCGGGTGGTGCTTGTTTGGGGGGTGTGCCACCTTCAATCGGGTTTGAAGCTCTCGCCTTACCAACGAGCCGACTGCTGAGGGCTGTTGGTCACGACTACTACCAAAAAGTTCACATGAAGATTCATATTGAACATGCAGGAGTCTTAATATTGATGTTGGGTGTTCTTCTGTCGTGCGACCCGGTGGCTTATGTGCGACCTGTGGCCCACGCCTCCTATTTGTTCAGGGCGGGCGGCGTGAACTCTGATTCGATCCGGGTATTCAATCCCGCCGCTGAGATGCTCAGTTGACTCCTCCCCCTTGATAGGAAGATGGCTGATTCCTAAATTCGTGCATAAGGGTCAGGAACTTTGGATGAACGGAGGCGAATGGGTGTCAACCTCGCTTCTCGGAAACACCCAGTGCTGACCACATTGAGAGACATGAAAGCGCGAGTAATGCCAGTTGGCGAAGTCGCGTTAAGCATCCCGGGAGGTACGCAAAGAGAGGTCGTGATGATATCATCTACGTCTGTACCGCTCCTCGTGGAGTAGATCCCGCATCCAACCAAGCCTTTTTTGGATCAGGGAACGAGATAATTCCCACGACCGCAGGCAGGCCAGCCGGGCCGTGAGCGCGGTGGGAACGGGCTTCCCAAAAAGCCAGCCCGGGCCGGCCGGGGCCAGCATAGAGGGGACGGCCCCCCAGAACCCCCTTCTAAAAAGAAGAAAGCGTCGGGCTGATAAAAGCGGACGTGGGGACTCGGGTCGGGGCGCAGCGTAACTAAGAGAGCCATTCCATTTAGGTTCGTCATAGTTTTCGGTGGGCACGAGCGGGCCGAGACGACTACGGAAGTCTTTTTGGGCCTAGCAACTAGACATCGTATATATTCTATCATGAGCCAGGGTCATGCCCAGGAGGGTTCAACGTCCTCAAGCAAGAAGAGGATGATAAGAAAGAGCAAGACCAAAAGAACCGAACTTGCTCACATGTTTCATAGAAAATGCTTGTTATGTTTGTAAAGCTTGATAATTTTTTATTAGTTGTATACTTGTGTTTGATCAACGTCATGTCATATAGGGATGAAAATGATCGAACATGGATACAAATATATGTATAATCATATCCTTATCCATTTTACGAATGTGAATATAAATATTGACATATATGAAAAGTGTATTATTGAATCATTAATAATGGATACAAATATAAAACAAATACGAATCAAATGCGAATAATAAGAGAAGTATCTTATAAATTGACTCAAATATATATACTTAGGATGCGTACACATAAAACATATAACTATAAAAATATTATTTCGTAACAATTACAATTGTATCAACAAATATGAATGAAACCATAAAATTTTGATATATATACATTTATAAATATATTTTGAAATAAGGAGTCTTTCAAATGAGGTGACACATTTCCTTGATTATGGAAAAATGTCAATTTTGACCATTGGATGATGAATGTAAGAGTGAGATTGAAACCATCATGTGGAAACACATGATTTTTGCCAACTATAACTAAAATATGGGATCCACTTAATTGATATTTTATTAGTAAAATCCACGAAATGATTCTTGCTATATTTAGTTAAACGACGTGTGCTATGCATTGAAGTTTCCTTTGAAATAAGAAAATAGTACACATTATGATATAAATGTTAGCAGTTTACAAAAGATAGTGGTTTTTTTACAACTGTATTATACATTACAAATTAAAATACACTAATGTACATGGAAATTGTGTGATATTTGGCGGGACAACTAAGCTTCCTACAAATAAGGAGCAACAAATATAGTTGCTTTTGTGCACACCATAATTCCTAAAATAGGGAATCCACTTATTAATACTTTATTAGTAAAATACACATTATAGTCTTTGTTATATTTAGTTAAAAGACATTAATATGTGTGTAGTTTTCTTAAAATATGATGCAAAAACAGTACGCATTATGACATAAATGTTAGCAGTTTACAAAAGATGATGATCTTTTTACAAAATTGCATTGCAAATTACAAATTAAAATGAACTAATGTGCGTGGTAATGATGCGATATTTGATGTGATAACTGAACATTACAAATAAGGAGCAACAAATATAGTTGTTTGTGTCAAATATACTTTCTAAAATGGTGGATGTACTTAATTAATGTTTTATTAGTAAAATCTAAAATCCATATCATGTTCTTGCTATATTTAGTTAAATGACGTGTAATATGTGCAGAGTTTCCTTAAAAATATGATGCAAAATAGTACATATAATGAAATAAA
This sequence comes from Ottelia alismoides, assembly GCA_037367405.1. NCBI lineage: Eukaryota > Viridiplantae > Streptophyta > Magnoliopsida > Alismatales > Hydrocharitaceae > Ottelia > Ottelia alismoides. The sequence continues at coordinate 122,121 of JAZKJV010004231.1, read as the reverse complement.
GGTTAGTGTTTTACAAAGGAGTTCAATGTGGCTGCCCGCAAGGGGCAGCCAACATGGCTGCCCCCGGCCTTATTTTGATATTTTTTTAATTTTTTTTCAAAAAATGTCGCCATGTATATTCATCCCTATATCCCTCCTATATGTCATTCGAATTCCGTCAGAAACAGAGACTCCTATGGCCTCCATCCAGACAGTCATTTTTTAACGGTAACAGGATTTTTTAAATCGACACCATCTCAATGGAGGCCGTAGGAGTCTCTGTTTCTGATGAAATTCGAATGACATGTAGGAGGGATATAGGGATGAATATACATGATGATATTTTTCAAAAAAAAATAAAAAAATTTGACGAAAATAGCGCGGGGGCAGCCATAGCCCCATTTTATCCTTTACAAAGACGGTGATCTTTTTAATAAAGTTGCCTTACAAATTGCAAATTAGAACACACTATTGGGAACAAAATTGTGCAAAATTAAAACCGTAGAGCGTGAATATGATGTGAATTTGTGTCCTTTCCATAGTGAATAGATAGTCCCTGTTTCGCATTCAACAGGTTTATCTTACATTCTATGTATGAAATTTTGCATCCATTCAATACCGTGTGAAACACTCTATCAAAATGTAGACTTATAATAAATAAATCCATCATTTCATTAACATATGTTACAATTGTAATTTCTATTTTACATTTATATCAGTCTTTCTACATTTGCCAGCTATTTTTCTACAGTCAGATCCAATAGTGATGACATCCACAAACTTTGGTTGTTTGGATCTCTATTCTTCTTCCACTCATTAAAAGTTTTTCTATAGTCAGATCCAAAAATGATGACATCCACAAACTTTGGCTGTTTGGCTCTATATTCTTTCTTCCTCTCATTGAAAGTTTTTCAAGTGACCTAGGTAATGTAAAAATAAAAAGAGATATTGTAAACATATATGTGAAATGTAAAATGAACGTAGGTAATGTAAAAATACATGGAGTGTGTTTGTATCGATGGTGCAACAGTCATTCAAATGTAAAAATATATTATGACATTGTAAAATGAGATGTGAAAATGTAAAATGATTTTATGTATTCTAATTATGTGTATTTTATTGTATTGTAAAAAAAGTTTGATCAAAATCATGGGACAAAACATCGAGCATATAAGTCGTTCATGCAATCAAAAGCATTTAACTTAAAACATGATGCCTATGTACAGGTCATGTAATGTAATAAGGGTTTCTTCTCATTGTTCCATCTATCTATCAAATGGTAATTGTAAACACACAATTTATAATTGGAAAATGTGATCTACAATATGGTGCATCAAAAATACAATAAAACATGATGGCATGAAAATGCAATGAAACAGAACTTCACGAATTGAAAACGGAAAAAATCATCTCTTAATTTATGAGATTAAATAATAGAAAGAGATCAATATGTCCTTAATGAAAGGAAATGGAAATTTCTAAAGAACAAAAAAAATACATTTATAATATCAATATCATTAGAGGATGTCACGCTTGTCATAGATGATGTTGACGAAGACGATGGAGAAAAGAGAATCTAGAGAAAGAAAGAAACTTGGAAGAGCCTCGAGTCTGGAGATGACAACCACGAGTCTGGAGGGATGCTCTATGTGATTTGAACAATCACTGTAAATTTCTTTGATGTGATTTGAATGAATAATCTAGAAGTTAATTGATAGGATAATTAGTTCAGCGTGAAATAAGGAATTCGAATGAGAGAGAGAGAGAGGGGATACTAAAAATAGTGTATTTGATTAGTGATTTGGAGTGGAATCGTGGTTTTGATCAGGGATGAAAATCGGGCGGCTTCTATTGGTTGCTGCATCATAGTGTAGGAAAGGTGTCACTTCATTTTAAGTTTTCCTTTTAGAAATAAACCTGCAACTATATTTATATTTTAAAATTGATATATGAATATGAGCATTCCTGAATGTCAAAGTGAATACCATATTCATTTTAAAACAAATATGAAAACGAAGATTAAAATATGTATAAAATGAATAAGATAGAGGATGGGATATATATACCTATATTTATTTTCATTCCCAATGATATCCCATGTACCCGGGACGGAGACAGGGGGGGCGGGAGGGGGGCTAGGCCCCCCAAATCTTCCAATTTAATCTTGGGAGAGTAATCATATAATTACCCCAATTACCCAAGATAATCACGAATTACATACAAAACCCTAAGTAACCACTCCGTTTTACATCCATGACCTTCCGTTAGTTTACTTCATTAACTCAACCACATGGCTGAGTTAATCTAACCCCATCCATGATCTACCGGTTGAGATTAATAAAAAAGAATGACAGGGGTTCGATTCCGGAGCTTGCAGCCGATGGGTTCTTCATCGGAGTGCGGGGCTAGGCGGAGGTGCAAGCGGGCGGGAGACGCGCGACCTGGACCTGCTGGTGGGTTCGCAAGGTGAGGGGACGGCGGAGTCGCGCCGGAAGGGGGGGCTCCATCTCAGGAGGCGCGTGGGGAGAGGGGGGGAGCAGCGCATCCCAGGAGGCGCGTGACGGGGGGGGGGGGGGGGGGGGGGAGCTCCATCCCAGGAGGCGCGGGGGTGGCGAGGGGGCGGCGGAGTCGTGCGGGAAGGGGGGGGGAGCTCCATCCCAGGAGGCGCGGGGAGGTGGGGTGCGGCGGAGTCGCGCGTGAGGGGGGGGAGGGGTGCGGCGGAGTCGCGCGGGAGGGGTGCGGCGGAGTCGCGCGGGAAGGGGGGGAGGGCTCCATCCCAGGAGGCGCGTGGGGGGGGGGGGCATCCCAGGAGGCGCGCGGCGGGGGGGGGGGGGGGGGCGGCGGAATCCCGCCGAAAGGGGGGAGCTCCATCCCAGGAGGGAGGGTGCCCTCGACCTGGCGGAGTCACACGGAAAGGGGGGGGAGCTCCATCTCAGGAGGCACACGGGGGGGGGGGTGAGGGGGCGGCGGAGTCGCGTGGGAAGGAGGGGCTCCATCCCAGGAGGCGCGTGGGGGGAGGGGGGAGAGGACTCGACCTGGCGGAGTCGCGGCGAGGAGGAGGGGTTGCGGCCTGATGGTAGGAGGAGGGGCGGGGTGTAGACCTGGGGTTGCAGGGGGGGCTGCAGTTCTATCCTAGGGGGCCTTGACTTGGGTTGTAGGCGATGGAGGAAGGGGCTTGCTGGGGGAGACGACCGATGGGAGATGCTTGGAGGACGAAGGAGGGAAGGAGAAGGGAGGAAGAGGACACTGGTTTTGTTGTAAATAACTCAAAGTTAAAGGGTATAAAATATTAAATTCTTGACGGATACCGTCAACTATGACGGAAAATCGGATGGAAATTAACACAGGGTTCTGGGTGCAAGAGTTAAACATTACTCAAGGTCTTGTATGTAATTCGTGATTATCTTGGGTACTTGGGGTAATTATGGAATTACTCAGGGTTATGGGTGTAAATATCCCTTTAATCTTTGTATATAATATATTATTATAATAGAATATAATTTATATGCGAAATAATTAACTATAGAAAATAATAAGATGTATATAATGCCCCCCCATCTCCCATTTACAAGTAGTATGAATATAAACTCATCTATATCTTATACGACATCGTATCAATATCATGCAAATTCGGACATCCGTATACGCATCAGTTTTCAAATGGATACAAATATCGATATTACATTCATATCAGCAAAAATTTATATCTAAATCGATATATCCTTATAAGGGTTTAATGGGGCTGCTCCCTCATGGTAGCCAACTGGTTGCCACTACATCATTTTTCAACATTTGATTTTTTTGAAAAATACCATCACGTATTTTCATCACTATATCCCTCTAATATGTCATCAAATTTCGTCAGAAACAAAAACTCATATGTCCTCCATCTAAAACAAGTCAATTACAGTAATTATAATACCGTTAAAATTATATGTTCTAGATGAAGGCAGAAGAATCTCTATTTTTGACGAAATTTGAATGATATATTAGAAGGATATAATGATGAAACTACATGACGATATTTTTCAAAAAAACCAAATTTCATCGAAAAATGGGGTGGAAGCAGCCAGTTAGCTATCCAACATGACGATATCATTAAGATAATCATATAGGTGGCGTTTGGATCTCGGGTTACCTGCGGGTTAGGGGAGTATACCCCCTTAACCCACATCCTCATCTCTCTCCGTGGGCCCCACTTTATTCCTTTTTTAAAAAATTAAATAAATCAATTTTACATCATCAATCCTATCAAAAACAATATATTATACCATCATATCATATAAAAATTATAAACTACTCCACTCCTACTCACTTTTCCAAACTTCAATACAATCGCATCACAATAACTACTCACTTTTTCAAATTCCAATACAATCATATCACTCCAAACCCACTTCTAACCCACCCCCAGTTTAACCCTCTATCCAAACACCAAAACACAAAAACGAGTTGCCCTCTACCAGTTTAACCCGCCTTAACCCGCCAACCAAACGCACCCATAAAGTATAAAAGACTAATATCATTCTACAAAAGATACCACATGACGATATAAATGGTCAGTTATGGAAAAACATATAAGTATTTCCATATATATCTACATAATTATGGATGTTGATGTTGATATCAACGAATATGAATAATGTATTACCATATCTTGAAAATTATATATAAGATATGAAAATCCGCTTCAACATTTACAATATCACAAGAAAAAATAAAACTTTGACAAAAGAGAAATATTCGGTGAAAACAAAACTGCCCCTACCGTCTCCGCCTCTTCTCCCTCCGCCAGCACAACTCCCTCGCTGTCATCATCGTCCTCTCCACCCGCGGCATGGTCTTCCTCGAGGACCTCTCCACCAGCGGCATGGTCTCCATCGGAGTGGGTGCGGAGTGAGGTGGTGAAGGCGGAGGAGGAGGAGTACGACAGCGCGAGGAGGCTGCACATCGGGCAGGGGTTGGCGCTGATGAATCCGGCCTTCTAGTCGGTGAACTGTTCGGGATCTTGGTGTCTGTCACCCCTACCCCGTGTCGCCCCCGCCCCCTACGTAGGGTTGGGCATGGGCCGGGCTCGGGCCGGGTTCGCCTTGGCCCGGCCCAAGCCCATTTTAGAATATGGGCTAACGGGTCGGGCCTAGGCCCATTTTATTTTCAAAAATTAGGCCCAAGCCCAAACCCGGCCCAAATAAAATGGGTCGGGTTCGGGTCGGGCCGGCCCAATTTAACACCTATGTATACGAATATCATGTCTCCCATTCTTCTTGCATTTGTGTGGTTGTTTCTTATGCATGTGTGCATGTTTAAAACTATAAAGTATGCTAACTGATTTGTGATTTTAACATTAGTTGTATGTTGGAAATACAAATGTGGTAAAAATATGGCGACTTAAACCACCATTCAATTCACCATTACATATTCTATTGTAGATGCGGGCACTATGACTCAATACAAATTGGTTACTTACAGTTGTACATGCTGTAACACTTGAGGACACAGATTCCATTATTGCATATTAATGTAATAATCTTGTATATTAATGTAATAATATCCTCAATCCACTATTGGATATGATTATTAATGTATCTAAGCATTTATTCTACACTTGAATAAGGATAGTAAAGTTAGAACGTGGTATTTGGAATGAACATGAATATAATTGATATAATTATACCGTACTGGATATAAATATACTTGCTTTAGAATGGATCGGGCTATCGGGCTAACGGGTTTGGGCCTTCTAAGGCCCAAACCCGGCCCGTTAATCAATATGGGCTCATTTTAGGGCCCACGGCCCGCCCATTAAATTTCGGGTTCGGGTTTGGGTCGGGTTATACGGGTCGGGTTTTGGGCCGGGTCGGGCCGGCCCAGCCCAACGCCTCCCCCTTCCTCGTGCCTCCCCCTTCCTCCCTCCCCCTCCGCCTGTCTGGCTGAAACTGGAGAGCTTTCAATTTTTGTTAAATTAAGATAAATTTTTAACTAATTGATTCATAAAAATTCATCAAAAAGTTCAATAAAATTCACCGTTTGATTCGTAATGAGTGATATATCCGTGAAAATGCAAAAAATTTAGAGATTCGATGGATGCATGAAGGTTTCACTGAGAGAGAGAAATTATGAAGAGAAAGGAAGAAGAACAAATGGAGAAGGAAGAAGATGAAGAAGTCTGGACAATAATACCCCTCTTAACTGCACCAAGGTTTGAAAAAACCCTGGTTAAGTCAACTCATTGACGGTCAATCTGACGGAAGGACACAAGTGATAACGGAGAAAGAAGTGAGGGGCACAACTGATATTAGCAAAAAGATGGGGGCATAACTGAAATTACGATATCTCAGAGGGGCACAAGTGATAAAAAACCCTTTTAATAATTACAATGAGAAATAATAACAAAGATAACTTATATATAGTCTCAATAATTTTGGCCCCCCCCAAGTAGAAATTTCTGGCTTCGTCCCTGCCATGTACCCTTCTATCTTTCTTTTGGATGTTATTCATGTTAATGCAAAATAAAATGTTGTTTATCTTGTCTTAATTATTATTTTTACGCTATTATTATTAGTCTCATTGATCACATGCTGACGACAGCTATGAATACAAAACATTTATTCCAAAAAATGGATCATAAGTGTGATCCATTAGTTATATTCCCAAGAGAACAAAAAGACAATCACATTAACTGCAACATATGAACAATATGGTTGAGATTTTAATGGAGAATTAGAGGCATAATTTGTCCATATGCGATGAATGGGATATTGGAGGCTGGGAATCTAAATTGAGATGGTTGTTACACATTTGAATGTCCCACTCTACTTTGGCTTTATTTAAATTTAATTATACTATCTACTTAAATCACGTAACCGATAACATTCCAAGAACCTCTCAGGAACAAATGCGATCAACAAGTAGAAGACAATCATGGTGAAAAAACATGTAAAAACATAAAACACGAGAATATATAGCAGTTCAGCAATGTGCCTACTCCACTGTTCACACTAAACATGTAATATTTTCTTCCACAAAAATAAATTGTTCGAGTACAACGAGCGGTGGTTCCCAAAGGAAACTCTATATGTATAGTTCTAGAGTTACATAAGTTAAATGAAGTACATAAAAAACTCGTGCAGCTGATTTCAACGTATACAATACTTATTAGTCTTCACAAGTAAAAGAAGAGCCAGTGTACCTAAACCCTAAACATGTCTAGTGGTAGTGCGGTGTGTCTACCACCCAAAAGACAGGATTTGAATCCCTCCTTGTGGGGTTTGCGTTTAGTAGCTGACAACCCACATAAAAATAGCCAGATCTTCAATATGGATCTGAGCAAAATATCCATGTGGGAGAAGGCTTCGCCATTTTTTTGTCTGTCTTCACAAGTAAAAAAATCCAACAAAACCAGGAGACTGAAGTGAAGCACTCTCTAGTATCGTAAGCATGTCGTTCGTCGGCCATGACCTATTTTTTGGGGATTTTGTTTACTTGGGTAAGATGAGATACAAGAAGTTCAAGCACAGAACTTTTTTGAAATGAACATACAGCTGATTTTAGTTGTAGGAGACAAAATAGGAAGATATATTTGTCAACATTAAGAATGGATGTCGACATGTAGGCAATGACAACCTGGATGATGATAACGTGATTCCAACTCCACGAGGCATCTACCGAAACCAATCTTCTTGTCAAATTTGTCCTAATGGACCTCTCTGATAAAAAATCATGCATCCTTGATCATGATATGCAATACTAAGGGTTTGTATATAAACCTGAACTTGTGATTCTGTATGAATACTCCTGCAAACTTTGTATTTACAGGAAATACCTCTGTAAACTTCTCTGTTTACAAACATAACCTTGTTTTTGTGCACCATTAAGGGTATTTTTGTAAAATGAAGAAGTTTATATGGGTGCATCCCCGTCGGATTGGAGAGCTTAGATTATCGCCGAGCAATGATCATTCCTCTCTCAGAACTACCAACTGAAGTGATTCCGAGGAATGATTGTAAAACCGTCTACAACAAGAGATCTGACTTGGTCACACGATTGTAATATAAATTTAAAGCCAGAAATCATGTCTTACTCCATGTTAAATGAAGTTGGCTACTTAGTTTCTATCAGATTTATCATGGGTCATTACCATTACTTATAACCCAATTAACCACCCTGACTTATCAAACCAACTTCTCACATCTTCGAGGTTAATGAAGATATCAACACACATGAAGATCACAAGTTCCAATCTAAAAAAGTTCCATTCACAGACAAATGGAAGACCATATATACAGCTTTGCAAATTTAATCAGAACATTAATTAGAATATTTACAAACTTACAGAAGATCTTAAAAAGTTAAGGTACAGACCATTGATCATCGCCTCTCTTAAAACTTTAACACCACAAAAAGGAGCAAAGAAGAAAATTCTCAGTTGAGGACAATATAGCAGCTGGCAGTAATCAGTCATGAAGGCCGTACAATTTTCAAACTGGTCGTAGAATCTGTTACGGTTCCTCTGTGTACAATACCATTTCCTTCGATAGCTCGGTGAAGTGGAAATCGACTTGAAGCACCTGATGAAGCGGCGTGGATGACATCAATCCCTTCTTCAGATCAGCCAAAAGTTCTCGCATAGGAAGCGCTGCGAGGAAGCTCTTGATGTACTCCTTGCAGGATTCCTTTCCTTTATATAGACAGTTATCATCGGCGTAAACTTGTAGATCCTTGGTACTGCTTGGTTGTTCTTGCTCGTTTACAGGTTTGGATGTTTCATCAGTGGAACTCTTTGGATTGTTTTCATCATCGACCACCCTTTGAATTTTTGTATCTTTGTCGAATCTCAGGATGTACGCCTGCTTGCACCCCTCGAAGAGCCTCTCACCGAGTGTGTCTATGATGTAATATACGTCGGTCTCGACCTTGAGGATGAAAAAGTGATCATTCCAGCTAACTATGTATAGATTCATAAAACCAACTTCGCTGATCGCATCCCATATGTTCTCAAAGGACAGAGCCCCGTTAAGGAACTCGAACCGGGTGTTATCCGTACTAATACCCTCTGGGTGAAAAAAACCAACAAACGATTTGTCGGGGACTACGCATAGAGGACGGACTTTAGCTTGAAGAACTGTTTCGAGATCGAAGTGCTTGTCTGGAAACTGTTCCTGATAGGCCTCATTGCAGCAGAGTTTCCTCCATTCTGATGAACCTTCTCGAATCAGGCTATCAAATTCGGACTGGGTCGGCATTATGTCTGGATTGTTTTCTATCCAGTCGGCAATGACAGCCACGAGTGCAGTGCATGCACTCTCACCTGCAGCTCGCTCACTTCTCTGGTCAATGGATGCAAAAAAGATTTGGGTGCAGAGCTTCAATTTTCCATCACGGCTTAAGATTTCCTTCGTTTCCCATCTACCCACAGCAAAATCGTCATCGCCAAATTTGGAAACAGATGAACTGCTTACTGTCATTTCACCGCTTATATTCTGCCACTGCAAATGATCATTCATACTTTATATTAGCAGCCTTCTATAGAGAAGAGCTCATATTCACAAAGCACCACATGATAAAGTAAAGAGAGACAACTGTTGAGTTATCAATATCTCTTTCTATATGCACACAGTTTGAAATGATCATATTAAGATTGGAAGAGTGATTCCCAATCTTTTCGATGTTCAGCCTCCCTAATTGCACTTTTTTTGTGTTCCTTCCTCTAAAGTTGAAAGATATGATTGCTTCGAGGTAACTTGATAAAGCCATGGATGCATGCACAGTGATTTGAGTTTGCTTTTTTTTCAAACCAAAGGATTACAACTAGTGCTTAATGGTCATCCATTATTATTTTTAATGTTTTTTTAGTCAAAAAAGAGGTAAACATGCTATGTTGTCCGAATGATTGTTGTGCTTGTTTTCTTTGTAAATTAGCAAAATTATAAAAAAAATCCTTCTTTATTGATAGATAAGGTTGATCAATCATTTAATAAAGACAATTCCAACTCAGCTGACAAATCATTTTGATATCGATGTTGGCATGCACCACTGACTAATCCCAAGTCCTTAGTACCATTTTAACTTGATTAAAGACGAATTAACATATCACATATATAGGGACTTAGGGAGGTATTTTGGTACATATTGTTTGAGATGACATTGTTTTAATGGACGAGAAAAGATATAGAGTCAATAGGAAGTTTCAACTTTCGAGGAAGTCTAAGAGTTTCCAATTAAGTAAAACCAATGAGAGTTATGGAATGTAAGTACAATAACAACAAGGAAGTTAGAGATGTGACAGAGGTAATGCTTGGAACACACGTCATTCAAACGGATGCTTTTGAATACTTAATTTCGATCATTCAAAGGGATGGATGAATTGATGGGGGTCTCACTCATAAAATTAATGTAGGGTGGATGAAGTGGAGAGGAAACTCAACCATGGCTGGTCCCAAGCCCGGGTAAATGAGGAGGGTTGCGTTAGATAGCCGACAGCCAATGTAAAACAGTCGGAAACAACTTCTTAAACAGTATTTTAAAAAAAATACTCTTTAGGAAGTTGCTTCATGACAGTCGGATCTTTTCAACATGGATTTAAGCAAACATACATATTTTGTTGGGACGTAGATTGACCCAAGATAGATCTGAATGGAGGCAAAGAATCCATGTTGCTGACCCTACTTAATTGTGTGAAAAGGCTTTGTTGTTGTTGTTGTTGTTGGATGAAGTGGAGAGGAGCCACAGGTGCTTTTTGTGACGAGGATATACCATTACAACTCAAAAGAAAATATTGTAGTCGTAACAAGACCAGCAATGTTTAATGTGGTGAATTTTTGGGCAATTAACAACAGACATGTGCATCGAATGTATGTCGTCAAGATGATGGTGCTCTTGCAGATGTGTGCCCGACAAAGAGTCATCAAATGTGTGACGAGAGTATAAGAGAAAAGATAAATGTGAGGCCAGTAGAAGATAAAATGAGAGAAACTCGGCTAAAAATGATTTGGACATTTGCAAAGGTCATCTAATGCTCCAGTTGGAAAGTGTGAGAAATAAGAAGCCCTTAAGATGGTTCAAGCAAGACCATAGAACTGTTGGAACAAGAGTATTAAAAAAGACTTTTTGGATCTAAGCCTAGGTATGGACCAAATTACAATTCTTTGGAAGCATATAATCCACGTAGTTGACTCCCTTCAAGTAGGAAAAAGCTTGATTGATGTTGATGTTGTAGAAGGCTGACCAATCCACAAAATATTGATAGACTGATCTGCGGTATATCAAGTTAGTGTTTGATGTTGAATCATACCACCTTTCTTTACAGAAATTTATACTTTATATTCCTATTTTCTTCACTTCCTCCTACTTGTATTACTTTACGATGTTCATATAACTGACACGACATTTGTGGTACAAAGTTCGATACAAAGTTTATGATATCGAACGTTTTATTATCTCTACTTATTTGAAATACACTAGGTTGGGAAATAGTATTGTTGCCTTTATAGGCCCACCCATAACATGAATTCAAGATCACTTCCTATGTTTCTGCTAGATTAATATAATTCGGGTGTAACTCATCTCGAGTTTACACCCTTTTACCTCTCAAAAAAAAAAGTTTATGCTAGAACAGAAGAGAAATATATACCATATCTTAAACTATAGTCATGTCTTGGGAGTAAATATAGTCCTTACATAAAGGTCAGTCTACCTAATTTATTGATCGCTGTATTATGAAAATACAAGTAAAATAACAATAATATAGAATAAGAGAGATGATATTTTATATACCACACTGCCACAATAACCTTTTTATGTTGAGACGATAAGTTATGGGATGAAAAGACAATATGGAAAATTCATACCCCCAGGGATTCGTCAGAGGAGCTCATTATACGGCGATCAAAATCAATGTCATCGCCACCCTCTTCTCCGTAACACTTCAAGAGCGGCTCTCCTTTGCATTTAGGTGATTTGAAACTCGATCTCCTTTTCTGCCAGGGAAGAATACTTCTCTTCAGAGTTTGAGTAGGCAAAGAGAGATCAGCTGGGGATGTCACTGGTTCTTCATTACGTGAGCAGTCCCCATCACATCTGCGGTTACTGTAGTATACCCAGTCATCATAGTTTCCATTTTTACGCATTTCCGAGTAAACTGAACCACCGATATAATTTGCAGCAGCCAATGTCCCATAGCTATAAATTTCAGCATTGCAGTTTTCTTTGTCATCTTCCCATTCTTCACATCCATTGTCATCATCCAGCGAATCAGAATCAAAAGGATATGATGTTTCTGCATCTTCGTTTCTCATAGAGAATATCCCAACAATGGCATTGCCACGACCGGATTTCTTTTTTTTGCCATTTGAGATGCCATTGGCTGTTTTTACCTTCCTTAGACTAGCTTTAACAGCAGAAGGTTCATCTTTAACAGTGAAGCTTGCATCCATTGATGTGAGGGGTGCTGGGACAAGACTAGTTATTTTTGGCATAATCTCAGAAGAATCTTGGGACGTTCTGAGCTCCACAAAGCTGAGAGCAAACTAAGAAACAAAAGTTTACATCAGTAATCCTATTAAGTATGACATACAACACTTTTGAAAATATATATGAGAGCAAAAAAAACACTTAATATTTCATAAAGAAAGTACTAATTCCTTTTAGGGGGTTTTACCTTTGTGTCCCTCTAAGATTCCGCAATTACAGTTATGTCCCTATATATTTTTTGCAATGTCACTAATGGCCCGACCTTTCTGCACTATTAATTTTTATTTTTATTTTTTTTGAAAAAGGAAAGGGCTGGCATCCCAAGATGGAACCTACCTTACAAGTTACAAGGCATGTGTATATATTAAAACTTAAAAATTACTTCGACTTACATTTTTCACATTATACACAGTGCCCTAAAGTGTTCAATTGCATCCTCAGTATAAAAAGTATGCCCCCCTCCTGCAAATGACGGCGTTCCTGACACACCATATAGCACAAACCAACGCAAAAGGATACATGTTGTCCTCATGATCATATCCACATACCGATCTAATATCTCTCTAGAAGCTTGAACAATCCAACCCGGCAAACCAGGAAAAGCTCGCCATGCTCTACCTGATCCCACTGTTAATAGTTATGCCCCTCAGTTAGTTTGACTGCCTATTAAATGAACCAAAACCATGGTTTACACAAATCGAGGTTTGGTTAGAAAATACTATTACAGTTGGCCCCTCTCTTTTACCCCCCCCCCCCACCGAGCTCCCTATATGCATTTATTTAAACATAAAACTCATATTTCTCTCAAAAGCCATTCTATTTTCCACAAAGATAGTGACTCTCGAAGGGTGGCTTCACGGAGTTGCTCGCGCAACTGACCTCCTACCCTCCGACAACGCCTTCCACCATTGCTTCTCCAAGCTTGTTGCCATCATCAAGGACATCGTTTCCAACTGCATCGTCACCATGGCCCACGAGGACCATCCTCATCGAGTGTGTTAGAGAATGTAATAGGTGGGTAATTGGATCTTACCCCACTCATATTTAGTCCCACATGGATGAGCGTTGGGACTCTGGTCTGTCCGAGATGCTATATAAGGAATCCCTCACCCCCTGTACTCAATGAGAAAGTCAATAGACAAACACGCCCTATTTGAGGGCTTCTCCCGTGGTTTCATTCCGCTCCTTAAGGAGTAGGGTTCCACGTTAACTCTCTGGTGTTCATGTTTATCATTTTATTTATCGTTTCCGCTTCCGCTTCTCTGATTTCAACATGGTATCAGAGCGGGTCGATTCTAGAGGGTTTTCTTTTATGTTGTTTATAATATGTTCGAGATTCGTTTTATGTTGAAGATATGTTCCTGTTCGAGATCTTTTCATATCGTTCTTGCTCTATGCTGGATTTATGGTCTAGGGTTTCATTTTTTGAAACCAATTTTCTGCCGTCGAAGCTCACATCTTCCAAGTTGTCGATCTCCAGATCTCCCATCGGATTATCGAAGTTTTGTTCCAGATCTGACGCCTCTTCATCTGAGATTTTCATCAGGCGGCATGTACACGGCATGCGCATATCTGTGCACCAGGCCCGCTGCTCTCGCAGCCCTAGCACTCGGCGCAACCTCCAGCCGAGCTCCAGGCCCCAGGCATGATTCCTCCAGCCGCAACATCCAGGCGGCGCAAAGAGCAACACGGTGGCAAGCCGATATCCCAACAGGTGGAGGGTCTTGTCGCACATCCTTCCTTGTTCATCAGAGCGCATGTCCAGCCGCTCGCTCCAGGCGGCAGACCAGCCGCAAACTCCCAACGCGCAACTTCAGGCGGAGGCGCCGCACTTCTTCAATCGGCGACGATCTGCAGCCCCGACCCCAGGCAGAACCCTCACGGGTACCGTGCTCCCGAACAAGTGAAAACCCCCAGCGGCGCGCACCTCCAGGTTGATCTCCACGCAGGCAGCGTGTGAGAGAAGCCCTCCCTTCATCGTCGATCTCCTCATAGAGGTGTCACCTCAAGGCGCGATGCCTCCACGCGTCTTCACCGAGCATCAACTTCTTCGACAGGGCGCATACTTCTTCTTTTGCGACCCGACTACTATTCTGCACTGGACTTCTTCCGCACGATTTTTCTCCAGGCACGGCATAGATACGTTCCGATGGCCTGCAGGCACAACAGAGATACATTCCGATGACCTGATATCGCAGCGGTTCTACATACATGACAGAGATACGTTCCGATGTCCTGAAAGTCGCAGGCCCGTCCTCGAGCGAGGTCTTCTACCAGCAGCAGACATATTCTTCTTGTAATGTATTGGGTGAAGATGTGATGTATACATTTTCTTGTTGTTGCAAGCTGAAGCTTTCTCAGCTCCAGCTTGAGGGGGAGTGTTAGAGAATGTAATAGGTGGGTAATTGGATCTCACCAAGATCCAATTACCCCACTCATATTTAGTCCCACATGGATGAGCGTTGGGACTCTGGTTTGTCCGAGAGGCTATATAAGGAGTCCCTCACCCCCTGTACTCAGTGAGAAAGTCAATAGACAAACACGCCCTATTTGAGGGCTTCTCCCGTGGTTTCATCCCGCTCCTTAGGGAGTAGGGTTCCACGTTAAATCTCTGGTGTTCATGTTTATCATTTTATTTATCGTTTCCGCTTCCGCTTCTCTGATTTCAACAGAATGCAAGTTCCTAAGCAAGGGAGAGAAAGAAACATGTAAGGGCTAATTCAATGAAGGTCGATCAGAAGGGTTTGGGGACATTAATTGTTGTACAAGAGATGCTTGCTTACGAAACCTGATGACCTAAATAGAAACAAGTGATCCTTTCCATTTAAAAACCAAAAGAACAAGGTGTCTTTCCATAGTTGTGTCAAATGGGTGCCAGAGATCAAAGAAAACAACCCCCAAGTTGTACATATCAACCTTTTTCATTTACTTGAGGCCATGCCTTTTCCAGTTGGGGCAAAGGTGGGAGTATGTAGTGGCGAGGTGCGCACATGTGGTCGGGGACGGTGGGGTGGGGGTGGGGGTGGGGGTGTAGGAGGTCGAGTGCAGGGGAGGAGGGGGTAGGCGGTTAGGAGGGATGCACAGAGGAGGGGGGAGGCGATCGGGAGGGGTGCGCAGAGGAGGGGGGTAGGCGATGGGGAGGGTGGCAGAGGAGGTCGAGCAGTGACTTACCCCCATCATCGAAACCATAGAACATTTCGAGCGATAAGAAAACAAGTTTCTTGTGTGATTGGAGAATGCCTAGGAGGAAATTCTTCTGCATGTAACAATCCCACTATGAACAATTACTTGAGACCCAAGAGATATATGGTGATGGCTAATTACTGGAACTCCGATCACAACTACGCCAGATGCAATGCAACATGACAAAATTGGCACCGTTTCTTCCCATCTCACAAGCAATTTCCTCCAGACGGCCAAAAGGACAAAAGATAGCTAAAGTTTGCAAATGCTTCCACTTTTCAATTACTTCCGAAATTAACTTCTGGATATTTGCTTCTCCTTTTGGAAAATTTGAAAATTCCAAATGTGTCAGGCATGGGCATCAGCACGCGTATGACGATGATTTGTTGTGTCTTATCTAATGTAAGTCAAACACTGAGAGATATTAAACATAAATATTGATCAGTAAAATTAGATCCTATGCGAGCTGGTGGTGATCTTGGGACCAACACTCGACACGGGAAAGCTGCAAGAGGGGGAGGAGGAGGTGGGGAGGCAGAAGAGGAGGGGAGAGGGAGGTATGGAGGATGAAGAAGATGGGGATTTCGATTACACTTGTGCCCTTAAGTTAATGTCTGTTAGGGAGGAGACTGGACGGCAACTAACTCGAGGGGTGTAATTGTTAATTGCCCTCCCTCAACTAATAAGAAATTTCATTGTGAACCTAACTGTTTCTCATAGCCATACCAATGTTATTTCAATGGAGGTCACTATGCAAGTGCAAAACATCTGAGTAACAAGAAGTAATGATGGGTTCGGTTCACTGGAACATAATCGGTAAGATGAATGCTCTAAGTAGTTCAGTTCAACATGTCACATAATTAAATACAGTGCTACACACAGAACAGCACTTACATTGAGAGATAACTCTGGTTCATTAGTAGATCCCGCCAACAGCAAAGGAACACATATTTCCATTTCTTTCTCCTGTGCAGCAAGTGCATACTCTCCAAGATTTATCAATGTGGTACCAACAACAGATATCTTGTTCATGCTACCATCATCCGAGCCCTGGTTACAGAGAATAAAAAAACATGAGACCTATATCGCTGCTTCCTGGACTCATTCTAGATTTAAAAAGTAGCATTGCCAAACTGAATAAACATGAAAATTACTTAGCATAAAGAAGTTATCCAAGATATAACTTAGAAGCACAAGTGCTCACAATCAATCTCTTTTGAACGGAAAAAAACCAAAAATATATTTTAGGTCGATACTGAAATAGATATTAATCATCAAGCATGATTTGAAATGGCCCACATATCAAAAGAGCAACAAAGGAAACCAGAGCCTCTTTCTCCATCCGGGGACTGGGCAAGAGGAGCAAGATTCCAGAGGTCTTCCCTTGAAAAGAATCTTCAACTTCCAGAGTCAGTATCACTACTTTCATTTTAACAAGGAAGCCCATCGCACAATACTAGAGATCAACCATATTTTTAGGCTTATTCTTATTAAACTGCATTTGCAACAAGTTCAACACATTAAATACATAGTTGAGCAATTCATACACATAATTAACAACATAAATTTTTTTAACAAGCAAGTTCGACAAGGTTCTAGTAGAATGTGGGGTTTTGCAGACAAAAAATCAATATGCTAGTCAAATTGCCATTGCTGCCCCGGTCCTGATACTGAAACTTTGGCAGCTACAGACAAATGGTAAATAATCGGTTTGATGTGAATACAGTGGGCCTATGCCTACACAGTTAGCATAAGCACTCGAATCCTTTCTTGGATTGTATCTACCTTCTCCAGTTAGGATGCAGAAACAGTTCAACTTATATGTGCCAATAATCTGCATGGGGAATTTAGGTTATTTATTCCATTAGAAAGCTGCCGCAGGGGTCGCATTCAAAAGAATTTACAGAAGAAAGCACCAATTTACTGCAAGGCAACATGAAGACACCAGTTACGGAGAAAAGGCAATCTGAAAAGCTATCCCTTGTAAAATAAATTGCCTTCAGAAGACATGGTCCCATCAAAGCAAAGAGAACTTCACCGGATGACAAATTTACTTTAGTTTGGACAGAGAGGTCACATGTGCTATCAAGGTGCAAGTGGAAAAGAAAACTCCAAATTACAGGCCAGAACAATTCAATTCACTCAAATGGACAATATGATTGAAAAGTATGTGCAGATTTCTCTTGGCTAAATTTTGTCCTCATATATGAAATGAGCGTGCGTTGGAACTACTTTAAAACCACTGAAATAGAAGCATTGAATTCCAAAGCTGAGTGAACAAGAAGATCGTATTAAAACTAGAATTGTGCACTTCCTCGGTCAAAAAACAAGACCTTGGCATCAGGATGACAAGAAAAAGGCAGTTAGATTTGATACCTGTCAGGTATCAGGGGAATCATTTTTTATCAGTGGTGCTCAGATATAACCAGAAGTTGATGCAATGACTACCCTGAACTTCCAAATTTTATAGCTATGAAACAGTACAGTTAAAAACTATATAAAACTTAAATAGCTTTCTTAAGGTCACATATCAACCAAGATTACCTTCTTCTAGGTTATCTAACTTCTCTACCAAATCTTCCCCCATTTACCTAATATAAGTTGGTGTACAGAACGTAAGCTTATAATGTCAGTTTTCTTAAATTTCCCATAGAATATTCAAATACACGAAAAGGGAGACAATTCAGTAAATCTGATGGATTCTAAAGTTGTAGTGGCCCTTTGCCTTCTCAAGAAAAAAAATCATGTTTACAGTTTAACCAAGTATGAGAATGTAACAATTATTGTAGATGTTCTGCTTTGAACATGTTTAGAATATGTAGATTTCATAAATCTCCTACAAACAAGTATCTAGCAAAATAAGCATCCTTAAAAATAAAACTCAATTACAAGCAAAGAAGGTAGATGATTCAAACTTAACTTTTAAAATACCAAGACTATCTGAAAGTTAATACAAAAGGGCTCACATCCAATACAATTAGAGCAGCCTACTAGTGAAAGAATCATAAAACCCAACGCCATTCCTATGCCCCATAAGATCACATACAAAGTAGAGCCTACCCTCTTCCGAACTTCAAAAATCCAAGCCCATCATATTTAACATCATCTAAATTATCCACTCCTCCGAATTCCGATAATCAAGTACCCTAAATCCAAATAAAAGCAAATCCATTGAAAAATCAATTTTTTACCAAGAAACCAAAAGAAGATAAAATTAGGATAAAGTGGCCTGACATTATACAAGTTAAGGTAACCTCCCCAGGATAGAATCCACTGCCATCCCTACGCCCCATGAGACCACACACAAAGTAGAACATACACTTTCCTGAACTTAAAATCTCATCATTACCTAAAAACTCATAACTACCCACATGGTCAATTTTTATAACATGTACTTTACACAAATTTCACACCAACAAGGTTATATTCTGTATAAAACTGCCTTCTCACTTCCAGAAAAAAAACTACTAAATTTAGCGAAGTTCATACTTCTGCCTAAAAAATCAAAAATAAAAACAAACACAAGAAAATCAAGGTAAAGAAGGCTCACATCGAACACAATTAGGGCAACCTCCCAAGGATAGAATCCACCACCATCTCTATGCCCCACGAGATCACAAGCGCAGTAGAACTCCTCGTTCCACTCCACCCCTCCCTCCGCCGCCTCCACCCCCCTCGTGCAGTTCCTCCTCACCGACCTCCTCAAAGGCCCGAGGGGCGTCCTCGGCCTCCCCTTCCACCTAACCTCCGCCGCCAAAAGCGTTGCCTTTCCACCCAAGGATTCAACCTCTAGGCCCGAGAGGCCCTTCAAGACGAGCCTCACCTGGAATCTGAGCGTCTGGATGGGCGGCCATGGCCTCCACTTCATCATATTGACCACCATCGAACCCCCTCCTCCGCGATTTCTGGACCGATATGCGATGCGGGTATTGTTCGGATTGCACTACGGACGGTTCTTGACGGGGTTGGGATCGAGACCCGGGATCTGTACTCGATCGAGAGGGGCGGGGAATGGAAGAACAGGGGAGAAAAGGTCGTTCTTTTTTGGGTAACTGTAGACTTTCAAAAGGAGAGAGGGGGATGATGAGAAGAAAAAGGAGGCACTTTTTTATTTTATTTTTAGTTTTTGGTCTTTTGCTATTTTTAAATTATATAAATTATACGTGTGATCTATGTTGATGGATTTGGTCTTTCTTTTTGGTGAAAGAGACCATCCATCAATTCTTTTTTGGTATCATTCATTTTTTGGGATTTTTGAATAATTATCCTTATTGAAATTTGATATCAAACTATGACCAATGTCCTCAAGATCTCAATTAATGTAATCAAAATTTGTTCCTCTCTAAATTGTGGATGACAAGCAGCACCACCAGAGGTACTAGTATAGGAAGATATATGTTCATTATTCTTCTGAGATTAACCCTTCTGGATTGATATTTTGCATAAATGTCAATCAGATTGCACTTCAATAATAATTTGTTTGTTTAGAAATGAAAAAAATGTATCTTTTTTAACATGTGGATTTTTGTTGTCATCATAGGTTGTAATAGTTTGTCGTCTAAAATCATTCTCTTTTTTGTTTGAAATGGATTTAAAATTTGCTCGGTTGCATCAAGGTTTTAAAAACCGGACCAGACATTGAACCGGTTTGTCTTCGGTTTGGTCCAACCAGGTCAGACCGTCAGTCCGGACCGATCGGACCAGTGATGATGTCAGCATGACATCATCAATCCTATCGACTCGAAAAAACCGGACCGAGCATAATTTAATGGTCAGACCGGTCGAATCGATTTTTTGAACCAATAAAACCGGATACATATATATATATATAAGTATGTATTTATATACCAATGAAATAATTGTTTAAAATGCCCAATCTTTCAATAGAATAACATGATCGTCTATTTCGAGTAAAACTCTATAAAAGTTAGTCACATTTTCTAGAATTATATATGAATATAATATTGTAACCATTTATTTATAATTGCTTCTAGAAAATTACTCTAAAAAAGTATTGGCAGAACGTATATTCCAAAAAAGAGAGGGACATAACTTATATCGTAGAAGTTAAGAAGGGCACAAGTGATAAAAATCCCATTATTTCATTATTTAACCTTTGTTTTTTTTGAAAATTTGCCAAACCATCAAAATTGGGTCAATCCGGGTCAACCCGGTTCGACCATCCGGGTCGACCCAGTCTAACCATCGGTCCGACCCAGTTTTTTATTTTTAATTTTTTAAATAATTACACAAAATCGGCCGAACCGATGGGGTCAGAGCTAGTTCCCGGTCCCACCGATCCGACCGACCGGTCCGATCCGACCGACCGGTCCGATCCGATTTTTTAAACCCCGGGTTGCATTGATGTTGCCATATTTTTTATATATAATTATTATGCTCAATTTAATTTTATGTGTATTTTAATTCTTAATTGAAAATTACGGGTTATTTAAATAGGAGACATTTATTTTATGTCACTTTCATCTTTTTGTTTTGTAAATTCTCAAAAGATGATGATGAGGTCTTTCTTTTATAGAGAAGACGTGTGAATTCTATGACTTCTTTATTCATGTCCCTATATAAAAAAACATTACACAAATATACTCATATTTTTCAATTTTTTTAGGTACCCTTGCAAGTTCAGATGTTTTCAATTCTTTTTATTTTCGACGAAAACCTGTGATATTATCGGTTGCATCGAGATCATACCTTATGATTTTTAGTGTTTGAAACAAATTTATGACACAATCAATACATCTAGGTTTTTGGGTTATGGTTTTTTTATGATTTTTGTTTTTAGGAGTTTTTTGTTGCACTTTTTCCCCTTTCAGTGCATATCAACTTCTATTATAGGTAATTGCGGTATTTGAGAGGGGAAACAAACAAAATACTCTTATTGTATTATTACTGTGTTTTTTTTCTTACAACTTTTGTTGATTATGTGATTTTTTTTTAGTAATAGACCCAGTAATTTCAGAGGTTCGAAGAGTCACCACTGGGATTCGAACTCGGGTCCTTTAGGCCCCATTCGAATGGCGGGGTAAACTCCTCTTGCCCCCCCCCCTAACTCACTCCCTCTCTCTAATGTGGGTCCCACATTTCTATTTTTTTAAAAAAATTAAATAAATCAATTATCCATCATCAATTTCATCAAGAAAATAATATATTATACCATCATATCATATAAAAATTATAACCTACTCCACTTCTACTCACTTTTCCAAACTTCAATACAATCACATCACAATAAATACTTATTTTTTCAAACTTCAATACAATCATATCACAACAAACCCACTTCTAACCCACCCCCAGTTTAACCCTCTATCCAAACACCAAAATACAAAAACGAATTACCCTCTATCAGTTTAATCCGTCCTAACCCGCGTACCAAATACATCCTTAAAGTTGAGGCACACTGCTCTACCACCAGACCACTCCATGAGTTCTGATTATGTGATATTAAGGTTATAGGTAGGATTTGGATATTGCTTTGACTTGTCCTCCTTTTTTCTTTTTTTGGACGTTGTGGATGTGATTATGATAAGGATAAGGGAGTTAGCGTTTCCTATAGGCATAAGAAAAAATTCTTTGTGACTAGATTTTCCATGACTTAGTTTTGATTTTTTTTTCTTATTTCCATTTACTTGCCATAAAAAATCTCTTCATTACTCAAAGTCTCACCTTTGAAAGTGGAGGGAAAGTAATCGAAATTGATTATTCTTTATTTCAAATTAATTTCCTTTACTTTTATTCGTCTCTTGCCGTTGGAACATGGAAACGAATTGACTTATCTTTGTATTTTACATATGTACCCCTCTAGAAATTTGATATTTTATATGGATTTTTTACATTTTGAATCCTTCCAAAATTTTCCGTTTGGTGCTGCCCTTGCATTTCTGAATTGGAGTTAATTGTATATATCTCGTACTTTATTTATTTTTTTAATCTCCTTCAAATAAAAATATTGATATAAAAAACATATTATAATCACAAAAATCAGTATAACATACAAAAATATGACATCACATTTACCATTCCAATACTTCCAACCATCGAGGCAGCTACTATTCACAGAAGGATTATCCTTCAGACTAACTCTTTAACAGTAGATTACTCTAATCCATCCCAATTACCAAACAAGTGTAATAATGAATGACGCTAGCGTGAATTGTGCAAGATGGGCATGAATGTAATTAAAAAAAGGATACGTGTGTTATTGAAATTTTTTAAAGGGCACAAGTGTTAAAATACATATTGGCGGGTTAATACAACGAATTATTAAGAATATATGAGCACAAGCGTTACTAAAAAATAGATGCATAACTGTATTTGCAAAAACTTAAAGGGCAGAAGTGTAAAAATCCCAATTATATAAGTTTACATGAGTACCCATACCCTTGAGGAGTCATAATCTTTACAGAAATGCCATTGAAAGGATTTTTATTAATTATTAAAAATATAACTTCAGAACTTAGATTGTGTTGACCGACTATAAAATTAGATGAGGGCTTGTAGCTTATGATGTTTTTAAATTGATATAGTTTTTATTGTCTTTTTGGACTTTGAATGGATATCAACTCTTTGATTGGGTTTTCTTTTGACTTTGAAATAAAGAGGGGATGAATGGGGAAATAGGAAGAAGGAACCTTTTTGTTGACCTCATTTTGGCCTTGTCTTTTTATTGTGGTGATGGTTTGAGTGTGTCTTTATCATATATTTAGGAACTTTTACATAGACATGCCTATGATTATGTGCTTTATGCAAATGTAATCATGTTTTTGTTGCGTGTAGCGGAAGTAGAACATAGATCAAATAAATAATCAAAAAGCACATAACAATCGCGATGTTGGATTTACGATGTCTGCCCTTAAATGGAGTACATACCTGAGGACATATGATGGTATGATCGTTATACAAACTATTATAGATGATATAATGAACCTTAACCTTAAGGGAGTTTATATAGCACGCATTACTGATAAATCTTCTTAAAAGAAAATCATGAATAACTTATATACAATACACGGATTGAATTTTGTAGAAATCATGGGCATTTGAATAAATATAAAATCATGTCAGGGATATGTTCTTTTAAAACCATTTATTCTTTTTTGTTTGAATTGACTTTTCTAGTTGTCTCTAACATTGAAATGTTCTCAAAGGGGCCCCATTAATGGGGGAAGCTTGGAGTGAAGGTCCTCAAAGTTTTGGTCTTTAAGTTTTAGTCCTTGAAGTTTTAGGAAGTTGTGACCGATAACATGTATTCACATTATTTGCTATTTTGCGGTCAAATTGAAAATCAAAGATTGTGTTGAAGTCCTTTTAAGTTATTGATAAAATATTACGATATTTTCTCTTAAATCTTAGGAAATATGATATTCATATTTATCGTATTTCTCTATTTTCTCTAAAATAAATATGTCGCTTGGTTTTATAGGGAAAGGATTGTCTGCAACAGGAGGCCAAGGGAAAAGCTTGAGGTCACCAAAGGAGCAGTTGAGAGGTGATTCACTCCGAAGTTCTTTAAGCCCTTTTGAACTACACTACAATCACGAGATCAATGGCAGAACTTATGCAAGGGATCATAGTAGAAAGAAGGACGACACCTAACTCATCTTCACTGCATCGAAGAGTACCTATGCAATATGTTCCAATTCACTGGTAAAGAAGATAGAGCTGGGTTGATTTTTTGTCAAGACCGTAGGGATTTCATAAAATAAATCTAAAAATATTCTAAATAAGAATATTATTCATGTAAATAATACATTTAAATGCAAGATCATTTTTTTCAAGAAAAAATATAACATAAAATCATTTAAAGTTGATATTTTGTTGTAGAATAAGGTGAAGTTGGATGCTAATTTGATACAAAGGTCGATGAGAGTGTGTGTGCAATGTCAAAAATCAATGATACACATGTGTGTGCAAGTATGTGTATATATAACTATGTAAATGATCACCCCTCATCATGCATAGCCTTCTCATTAGATGGGTGTTAGTTGTAACATTCACATTGTATGAACAAAAGTATCTCATCTTTTTGAAAAAAATGATTAGAAATGGGAAAGTCTACATCAAGACATAAAAAGTCGTCGGGTGCATGCACTTGTTTGGGTACCACACAAATTTATGGGTTGTTCCATGCCCTTACGATGATGATAAGATACAAGTATAGTGACCATTCAGTGTTGACTTGGACACTTATTATAATATATACTTTATGAGAAGTTTCTCCCTCATACTTGTATTTATATAAATTTGTGAACTCTTGTCTCATTGTTTATTTGCATGTTTGGATGTTGAATGGCATCCATTTATCACGAGATAAGGATTTTATCTCGAAACAAGCTATCCAATGATAGTGTTCGCGTTATGATTATATCATCCATTATGTCTCTGTTGACGGTATTTATCATTCCTTTTCACTTAAATTACTCAAAAAAATGAAGGATGTCAAAGATCAAGAAGGTATGTCGTCGTTGATCTTCTTCCTTTATTGAGAACGAGAGAGAGAGAATGAGAGAGAGGGATTTGGGGAGGGGGCTCCCAACAACGAGGTTGGGAACTGATACTCTCTCCTCCTTATGGAGGTTTATATATAGGTGTGAAGCTCTCGCTTAGTTCAATCCCTCCCCCCACACCCGACGGTTACGGCCTTCCTAGAGACTCGGTCTCATCGCAACCGTCGGAGGCGGTTGCTTGACCATGCTGGTCACGCGGCCCTTCTACATCTCCCACTTGACTGAAGTGGTCAAAACATATATATACTCCCACTATTTATGTAGTAATATACATGAAGATTTATAATGTGGGTATCATTATCTATGAAACCTCTTCCTTGACTCAAACATTCCTGAGTCCCATTAAACACAAAATGTTTAATGTATATTCGTGCAACTATTCCCTTGGTTAGGGAATCAGCCAACATGTCACTGTTAGGTATGTGATTATCGTGATTTCTTGCTTCTCCACTATATCTTGTATATAGTGATACTGGATCTCAATGGGTCTATTTGGTTGCTGGGTTGGGGTGGGTTGGGGTAACTTGATTGGAATAGTAACTGTTTGGGATGGTTATAAGGGTTGGAGAGAGTTGGAATAAAGAAAGTGATGTGATGTCACTATGATTTGTGATAAAATTCCATTCCGTGAAAAGAGGGGGGTAAATCAGGTTACACCAGGGTAACCCGGGGGTAACCGGTTACCAAACGAGCCCAATGTGTTTTCCTTTAAAACTATTAGCCCCACTATTGATCAAGCTTATCGCAGCTTGATTGTCACAATACATTTCAATTGGCTCTTTGACCAATTCGAGGCTTATATTCTCTATAAAGCGTCTGATCCACATAGCATGAGTGGTGGCCACGCTACATGCAATGTACTCAGCCTCCTCTGTGTGTCCAGATACACATCCTTGTTTCTTGCTACCTTGACAAAGAACTGCAACACCAAACATGAATAGGTAACCTGATGTGGACTTTTTATAATCCACATCCCCTTCGAAATCGGCATCGGAGTATCCTACCACTTCAAAGCGATTCTGCTTGATACACAAGTTTTAGATGTATCGTCCCTTTCAAGTATCGAAGAATCCTCTTTACAGCTTCCCATTGTGCTGAACTAGGATTTATTTGATATATACTGACTAAGCTTACTGTATAGGCTAAGTCAGGTCGAGTACACATCATTGCATACATTAGACTCTCCACCGCTTGTGCATATGGTACATCTAAAGATTTTTGCCCCTTTCTGAGACACTAACTCTTGCTGAGCCTCTTTCCTATTACAAGTAGTATTGGAGCTGGAGTACAATTCTGCATTCTAAATCTCCTTCATATAGTATGCAAATATCTTTCCTGACTAAGGCTCAATGTCCTTGAGTACATGTCTCTTGCTATTTGAATTCCAAGAACATAGGATAATTCATCCATGTCCTTCATCTTAAATTCATTGCTCAATTTCTGTTTGATTTCATTGAGCATTTGTATGTCATTACCTACAAGCAGAATGTCATCAACATATAATGACATGATTGCAAACCTGCTCCCACTCTTCATAACATACACACAGTTATCCAATTTATTTGAAACAAATCTAAATTGCATAATTTTCTCATGAAATTTGAGATACCAAGTCATATAATGACTTTCTTAACTTGTAAACCCTTTTCTCCTGGCCTTCAACCTGAAAGCCATCAGGTTGTCACATATAAATCTCCTCTATTAAATCTCCATTAAGGAAGGTTGTCTTCACATACATTTGGAACAATTCCGAATTCATCTATGCGACTATGGCTAAGATTATCCGAATAGATGCAAACTTAGCCACTGGAGAGTAGGTTTCCTGGAAATCTATTCCAGCTTGCTGAGTATAACCCTTGGCAACTAATCTTATTTTTTATTTATCAACTGTACCATCAACTCGGTACTTTTTCTTGAATGCCCGCTTACATCATATGGATTGCCTACCTTCTGGTAAATCATATAACTCCCATGTACCATTTCGCTCGATTGAGTCAAACTCATCCCTCATGACGGTCGTCCATGATTCTGACTCAGACGAAACCATAGCTTCATCAAAGAATATGGGATCTATATAATCCACGACATCCTCGTCCACGTTGTAGCACGATGCCTCGTATCCATAGAAGTGGTAATCTTCCATACATGCGGGCCATGGGTCTCTTGTTGCCGATTATACTCGTGGGTTGTGTGGGTCCACCCACTTCTTCTAAAGAGATCATCATGTTCCGTAGGTTCATTCTCTACATTTGGATGATCGATATCATCCCCAAGTTCTTGTCTAATGCTCAAGTTGTCTTCATTGTCACGTAGGACAATCAGAGGATCTATTTCCTCTACTTCATGCTCCTTTTCTTGATGAATTTCAAGGAAAGTAGCATCACAACTTTTGATCAGACCTTTAATTTCATGGAAGAACCTATATCCTTTAGAATTCTCACTATATCCAATAAACTTGCACTTTAATGTCCTGATGTTTAGCTTGTCCCTAAGCTGACTCGGTACCAAAACATGTGCAACACATCCCCATTTCCGGAGATGGCTTAACTCGGACTTTCTGGCATTCCATATGTCATATGGCGATTCTACGGACTTGGTGGGAATCTTGTTCTGTATATAGTTCGCAGTCAACACTGCCTCTCCTAGAATTTCTTGGAGAGTCCTTAGTGTGAAAGCATACACTTTACTGCATTCATCAAGATTCGATTCTTTCTTTATGCTACACCATTTTGCTATGGTATATAGGGCATTATAGTCTGCCCACGAATGCCTGTCTGAATAAAGTAATCCTCAAATTCTTTGGAGGTATATTCCCCACCTTTATCTGCCCTAAGGGTCTTGATTTGTTTTCTCAATCTTGTCTCCACTTACGTCTTATATCTCTTAAATGTTTCAAGTGCTTCCGACTTTCTTCCTAAGAGATAGACATAGAAGAGCTTTGAGTAATCATCAATGAATGTTATAAAGTATTCCTTATTCCTATGTGTGCCGACGCTCAGTGGTCCACATATGTCCGAATGGATCAAACCTACTCTAACTCTATTGATCGAATTCCGGTTGAGAAGGGTCTTCTCGTCATTTTACCGGTCAAACAATGTTCGCAGGGAAATATCCTTACACCCGTGATCTTAGGCAATACATTTACCTTCATTATTTGATCCATCTTAGAATTTCCTGGATGACGTAGTCTCATGTGCCACAAGTCACAGTCAGACAAACAACAAAAGAATACCCAAAAGAGACATTCGTTGATTCACCAGAGTTTATTACAGGAAGACAAAACATGTCATGCTCGGCACAAACTTTCTCGTCGCATAGACATTCTTATTCTTGCCTATAGATACATGTTTATTATAAAAACAGACTTCAAAATCCTTTTTAAGCAACATAGGGACAGTTCAGGTCCCGACATATCTCTAGGGTATATAGTACATCATTCAGTATCATAATGCTATCCCCCAGGTCAAGTTTGTACGTCCCAACACCTTCCACGTCTAGGGAGGTGTTGTTCCGCATGAAGATCCTTTGTTCTCCTTTGCCCGGCTCCTTGAAGTCCACCAGGCCCTCCTTCGTCTTCGTGATGTGTCTGGTTGCTCCATAGTCGATCCACCATCCATCATGATGGAGTTGAATTCCACGACAGCCATGAATTTCATTTTCTTTTTATCATTATTTTCAGGCATGTTAGGATTTCCTGGCTTCTTCTTGTTGAGGTAATTGACCTTGAAATGGCCATATTTACCGCAACCATAGCAAGAACTACAAGGGTATTTCCCACTCTTTCCCTTGAATTTGTCCTTGGAGGGACCCAACCTTTTCTTCACGTACACGACATTTGCTTCTTCTTCTTCCTCGACCTCAAAGATCTCAGCTTTTGATCTTTTCTTAGAGAGGTCCTGCTCAATTTCCAACTGCACAGGTAGGTCCGTCACGGACTTAATATTGCCATTCATCCGTAGAGATGTGGCAACCATATCGAATAATAGTGTGGGACTTCCTAGTATGGCTGCAATATGCATCCTCTCCAGAATCGCGCAATTAGCAGCCCCAAGATCCTTGGCTATCACGATCATCTTGTTCACGTGCTCGAAGACGCTTTCAGATTCCTTCATTCTACACGAATTGTACTTGTTTAAAAGAAGTTGGACGTTCACTTCTGACTTGGAGTGATATTTGTCCTTAACCGCGATCCAGAGCTCGTAAGCTGATTTGCAGGTTTCAAAGACCCGAATCAGGTTCAAATCCATGTGGGTTAGCATGAAGCTCTTAGTCCTATTATTTATTTTCTCCCACTGTTCACGGGACCTAATTACCTTCATAGTTGGATTTTCATATAAAGTTGGGCCGGGTTTGTCTATGATGGAGTGCATGCTATCGTGCAGTGGGACATACTAGATCTTTCTACTCCACAACTCATAATTAGTATCGTTAAGGTACTCTATTTTTCCCACCTTAGTGTCAATCTTTTCATTTTTGGATCTAGACGTCGTTAGGGTTTCAAAAAGGCAAGGAGTTTTAGCAGCGGAGGATCCTCAGGGCAAAACAACTATCAGACGCTTGGTCGGTGGCAACGATGGACCCTGTTCGAATTGTACCCTGGAGAAGAAGCGATGTCACGCTCATGTGCTCTGATACCAGTCAAAGATCAACAAGGTATTTCGCCATTGATCTTCTTACTTTATTGAGAACGAGAGGGAGAATGAGAGAGAGAGAGAGGGATTTGGGGAATGGGCTCCCAACAGCGAGGCTGGGAACTGATACCGTTCTCCTCCTCATGGAGGTCTATATATAAGCGTGATACCCTCGCTTAGTCCGCCCCCTTCTCCCATGTTCGACGGTTACTACCTTCCTAGAGACTCGCGTCGGAGGCGGTTGCTTGACCACGCCGATCATGCGGCCCTTCTACAGGATGAAGCTCAACCGTTATATTTCTATCGATAGTTAAAATCCCTTATCACAACTTATTTCTTATACATATGTTGAATGAGGGAGTCTAATGGAAGTGAATGATGGGGATAGAGTGCTAAGTGCACTACCCACAATGTATAGTTCATTTTATGAAGTTCCACATCATGCATATAAGTGCCTCATGAAGAGGTGTTGGTTTCAAATGCACCACGGAATAGTGTAGGTTATTATACACCCTAGATCTATTTGGCTTCCCACTCAAGCTCTCAAAGGAGTTACACGTCTATTAGTTGAGATCTTGGGAGTAAGGCTAATAGTTGAACTAAACATGTTCGAGTTTGATTTGATTCCTTCGATAATACGTTAATGAAAACTATTCTTCCAATTAACAAACTGAATATGAATTTCTAATGTTAATTCGATAGCTTGCTTTGACCATGAATTTGTGGTTGATCTAACTTCTCAATAAAAACATTACATAGGATAATAAGAAACAACTTATTGAAAAAGAAGAAGAAGAAAAGCAATGCATTCATATTTAATTCTACACTATATAAAATTATCGATTTTCTGTTTGCACTTTGATATATATTGCAGTTATGATACACACGCTATAATGCAAATTGAGTTTTTTTTATTTCTTCAATACGACAATCATGAAGTAATTAATTATGAAGTAATTAATTATGTGGTTCAAACTACTGGAAGAGATTATTCCAACTTCTATTTATCAATAGAGAGGGAGATTATGCTATTTGTTTGTTTTCTTGTGAAGTTTGTATTTGTTTTTCCTTTTTCTTATTTTTATTTTGTCTTAGAATGATAGCGCATGATCAACACACAATAATTGAAATCAAGCTAGATTTAATCAGATCAGATTTTTTCATGTAAAATAATAATTGTGGAGGCATTTTGAAAATTTAGGCCCATAATTTAATTATAGGGATTTTTATCCCACGAATCCTAGAATCTTTGTAAACTACCTCATCCTAAACATCATTATTGTCTCCTTGAACATGTAAACTTGCTCCATCTTACCCTACCAAAGAAGAATTGGATGGCGGATTTTCCACTTCCCTATTTCTTTCTTCCTCTTCTTCTTTCTCCATTCTTCTTCTTCATCTTTATTTACTCTCTTTTCACCTCATCCTCTTTCCGTCCACCAAATCGTCAAAATGTTTGTATTTTCACGGATAAACTACTCCTTCCAATCACGAAAATAATTTTTTTCTAAAATTTTCAAAATAACTCTTGAACCAACTGAACAAATATTTGAGTATGCTAAACAAATACATAGTTGGAGTATGCTATTTCATCATCTTCTTCTAACCACAAATCAGATCCCCTCGAGCTCCTTCTTCCTCCTTAAGATCTGAACCACCTCGAGTGACACACCTTCATGTCTGTGCAAGAATCGGAACTCTGATTACTCTTCCCGAACATATCATGACGGAGATTGGGGTGGTGAGCTGGATTGAGCTTCAATGGCATGCACATGCAGTTCTTCACCTGGAGTTCGGGTGTTATGAGGTGCTCTTTATGTTTGGGTGTGCGAAGACGAAGACAAATCCTCTAAAGTGGTGTTGTCTCTGTTGTAGGCGTGGGAGCCATTCAATCTTAATCAAACGGTTCACACGATTTTGCACGTTATGATTTCCACAAAAAGTAAAAATTGTACGAACCACTCGATCAAGATCGAGAGGCTCCCACGCCTGCAGCAGATTCTGCTGCACTCCCTCCTGCAGTAGACGATCCCCCCTTGTGTGATGAAGTTCTCCTTGTTGTGCCTCGTCTCCCGTAAATCAAATGATACCACCGTAGATCTCTATCCCAAAAATAAAAGAAAGAGGAGTGCAAGGATGAGATCCCCTGTGATATAGACCCGAATCACTCCACTCGCCTCTCTTCCCTGGAAACATTGAGCTGCTGCAAATTTGAGAGTCTTTGGGCCTGTTTGGTTACTGGGTTGGACTGGGTTGGCCCAACCCTGGTTACTATTCACAAGGGTACTTCCTCCTCACAGGTTACTATTCACCCACCCCAACCCAGCCCAACCCAACCCAGTCCAACCCAGCAACCAAACAGGCCCTTTGGGTCTGAAGGTTGGGAAATTGATGTACAGGTGCTTTGATCTGGACATTGAGGTGCATGTACTTGTTCCTCCGGGGACTTGACAAAGAGATGGAATTGGGGTACCGTTCCCCCGTCGAGTGGGGCAGGAGGGAGGCTAAGGTTGAGGCGACACTTGGTTCGGCTAAGGAAGGGTGGAGGAGAGGGAAGGGAGGGTGAGAAGGAAATGAAGGAGAGATCACGTTTGTATATTTGATAAACAAGAAGGGTAATATGAATATTTTTTGAACGGGATCCGTTTCATTTTAACGGTCTAATGGATGGAAGTTAATCACAAGATCCGTAGGGTAAGAGTTGGTAAGTTTACAGGGACGAGGGGGGTAATAATGATGTTTATAAGGTCTTTACAAAGATTCTAGAGTTTGTGAGGTAAAAATCCTTAATTATACGTTCTTTTTCATGAATATTTAAATCACAAGATTCTAATCCTACAAACTTAAGTTGTTGTTTTTTTAATCTTTTTTCTCTAGTTTAAACAAGCTATTACTTTTTATATCGTAGAGCAAGCACATGTGCTTTTAACATCAAGTTCAAAGTCAAGATTTTCGTGATGTACACATTATTGAAATTTAAACATCCCGAAAATTGTCTCACAACGAAAACTTATGAGGTTTGAGGGTGAGTTATAAGAGTGACAGATTGTTAGTTGACAACTTGAGCTTACGCATTTTCTGATGGTTTTCAACATGTCAAATTGGTTGGAACCAAACAAATTGTTAGGGTCAGTTTTCCCTCAATAACATTGGGTCATGAGCTCGGGATGTTACAAAAACATGCGAGACATAATGAGGAGTTATATAATAAAAACCACTCTTGCAATTTTGCATAAATTATGGAGATCATACATGCATCATATTTGAAAAGATCAATGTATTTTATTCAAAAATATATATCACATTAAGATGATGCTTGGTTGTTTATAATAATAAGAGCATGTTCAAAGCATAACAAAGGAAGGAAGGTGAAGATGCTTCACCAAAGATTCCAGTTGCATGAAGGTCACAACGTGCAAAGCTTGCCTGCACCTTGAGCATCATTGCCTTCCTCATCGAGAGGAAGCACAAGAGAGTGTCTTGCTCTCGTCAAAGATCTCTTTGTTGATCTATGGTCTCAAATAACAAAGATGCAGGAGCGAAACTAGTATATATTATGGGGGGCATGACCCATTCATAATTATCATACGTCACTTGTACAATGTATTAAGTTTTAATATGACCCCTCATTAATTGTATTTTAATTAATGTTATTGAAATGGTTGTAGAATCATTAAATGGTGAAGTGGTAGAGTGATATGGTTTTTATTTTGGAGACCAGGATTCGAATCTTTTCTCTATCAATTTTACTTTCTTTTATATGGTTTATCCAATCACTTTCAAAGTATCAAAATAATTTGATATAAAATTGTATTCGAGTTTATTTATCTCTCCCAATGTTTTTAGTACTCCTTGTAAATAAAAAATTTATTGTATTCTTTTAACCATGAATTTTTTGTTTCAAATTTTCACTTGATAATTTAGCTTTTTTACGATGGATTTAGAGGGGCTTAAATTTTTATATTTATCCAATTTTAAAAATAGCTAATGAAAATACCAATCTATTTGAAATTCTAACATTAATAATAGATTTAAATTCTACGTTTATCAAGATTGAAAGAGGTTCATTTTAAAAATGTTAATTCTATTTAAAAATATCGTTCAAAAATACATAGATTTTTCCATTTTTGAGCATACATAATAGTTGTATACTCGGCCCCTCCTTGATGAAAATCCTGGTTCCGTCCCTGCAGAGATGACTCAACAGGAGGATCACCTTTCAACTCCGAATGCGCCATTGTTATTGTGAAGATGGTGGAGTGGGCAGGATGTTATGAGTTATATCCGTTTAAATGAGCTCCAAAACAAGGAGTCATAGTATATTTGGGAGCCACGAGTTTTAGCTTGCTTTTCAGTTGATGTTAAAGTGATGCGGGTTTAAAAAGGTTGATGGGGTTGTGCCAGGTTGGTAAGGGAGGTGGACATAGGGGGAGCGAGGTTGCTAGGTTCTTATTTATGTAGGGTATGACTAAGAATGGGAATATGCTTTCTTTCTTTTTTGGATTTTTACTTTTAGCAAAAATAAGGTATGAACGTCGCATCATGCAAGCAAAAAAAATCTTGTTTGGACATTTGAATTTCACATAAAAGGAGTTGTGGTTGGTGGAGATGTTGTAGGCACCCATTGTAGTACATTGGTCGATTTCCGATCGTATCGTCGACTTCCATCTTGATTCAAATTAATAACTCAAGTTCCTTATTTGCTACAATTTAAAGACATGTCTCTACATTGAGAATTGAGGTATAATTGTGTCTCCTTTTTGTAATTTACCCTAACGGAACTTTTGGTTCGGGAATAAGCATGAATAAGAGTGGACAATAAAATTGTAAGCATTATTCATGTTCGAATGGATGGATAAGAATAAAAAAAGGTGGAATAATGGTAGTGGGTGTTATCTCCATTCGATTGGCACATAAGGAATAAGGAATAAATGTTATAAGTCAGTGGATAAGGAAGAAGAAGAGAAGAGGGGAGACGAAACAAGAGAGTGGACACTACAAGAAAATTGACCTAAGGCAACGAATAATTTAGTATTCCTTGTCATATCTTCCGTAGTTAAATATATAACAACGAATAATATTCGTTGCTTACTTTAAATTCACAACGGATAATGGTATTCGTTGCTATATTCCTAGCAACGAATCATATAACAACAATTATTCGTTGCTATTTTCTTCTAATCCTTGCTAAATATGGCAACGATTAACGTGAATTTTAACGAATAATTCAACAAAAAAATCATCGTTATATGGACCTTTAACAATTAATATGATATTCGTTATTAATGACAAGTACAAAAGATCATTTGGCAACAAATAATATTCGTTGTTATATCTTTAACATCGGAAGATATAGCAACGAATATTCAAATTATTCGTTGGCTTAGGTCCAATTTCTTGTAGTGGGATAAGAAAGAATAATGGAAGAGAGAAAGAAGGGAAAGAGAATAAGTAAATTGATAATGAGGAATAAGAAAAGAGGGAAATAAGAACTTATTCCGATCCCAATTCTCCTACCAACCAGGACCTAAATGAACTCTATCCACCAAGCACATGCACATATCTAGATCACTTTTACAAAGATATTGCAAAATCCCTTACACAATTAAACC
The DNA here is from genome assembly GCA_037367405.1 of Ottelia alismoides. NCBI lineage: Eukaryota > Viridiplantae > Streptophyta > Magnoliopsida > Alismatales > Hydrocharitaceae > Ottelia > Ottelia alismoides. The sequence goes on along the minus strand of JAZKJV010004231.1, from coordinate 86,724 downwards.
ACCCCGGTATATCTAGGGATATCTATAACATATACTAAAGCTGGGTTTTTACCCCGGCTGTAGACACGTTGCTCCCTCAAATGTTCTCCATTCTCCTACCAACTCACCCCCACTTGCACCCTCTTTATCTCTCCCTAGATTTAACCACGATAGTCGTACCTTTCCATAGCCATGGATACGTGGCTCCTCCGTAATTTCTCCCCCTTCTTTCGTCTTTATTTGCGCAGAATCAGATTTGCTTCTTCACAAGTTCGCCAATGCATGCATTATTTTATAACCTCACCTTTTTACTCTCCAAGGCCCTATTCATATGAAGGACTCACTCCGTCTCTCCCACAATTTTCTTATTTTCTCGCTCTCCCTATTCCCTTGCCTATCTCTTTCTATATTTACAGATATATTAATGCCATTATTTTAAAGACTATGTTTATTCCGAGTCTTCAATGGATTTTAATTTTCTTCATTAAATCATTGCATCCAAAATAATTATGCAAATTTTTAAATTACTTTTATTTGCCATTTTTTATAACTTTTAAGTATTATTCATTTTTCGAGGATTTTATAATATACAAACTTTTATGGAATTTATACAACTTATTTTCTTCTTGCAAATTATTTTGAAATAATTTTATTTTTTTGAATATTTTACAAATTTTAAAAGAATTTAAATTTTTTACATTTTATATGGACATGAAATTTCTAAGAGTTTTATAAAAAAATGTTTAAAAGGTATTTTTTCACCAATGCCCTTAGACATATTGAATCTATAAGTATGTTTATTAGTATTATTTACAGGTCTTTGATGGATATATCAAATATATAAAGGTATGATCGGTTCTTTAAAATCTTAAGATTTATTATTCAGAATAGTGACACATAAAGTTTTTTATTTTACTTCTCCTTACATATCAATAACCATCACCTAATTATAATCACCGTCTAAAAAAATGTTGCATCTTCTTACTTTTTTTAAAAAAATGGGATAGCATACCAACTCCATCCCAGATATATGTGCATATTTTTAAGGTAGAAATTATATTGCTTTCGATTTTGACATTTTCATTTTATATGAATGGTTATATTTTTGCAATATGATGTGTTTGAGTGATGATAAAAATTGTTATGATGTAAATTTTTAATACCATAAATGTAACACGTTCTATAGAATTTATATACATTATTGTAAGAACCTACAATGCTTCTCCTCTAAACATTATCATAGTTCTTCACATACTGCAATTCAAAGATATTACATACTAAACTACTGTCTACTTTTTTATTTTATTTATTATTTTTTAATCCAATATTTGTATTAACTTATGACCATATACTTTAATTCTTAAAAAATCAATTTCGAAGTAAGTTTTTTATATAAAACAATAACATATGTAATATGCTCTTCAAATGGAAAATTAAGTTGATTTTCTTAAAAAAATAAATTAACATTTCTAATTATGTGATCATGTATCTTTATGACAATAACAAACTTAATATATAAATTTAATACATATATATATATGTACGTACTATATATTCTTCCCATATATTTAAAAAAAATCATAAATGTGGAAGTGATGATGATTTATTCAAAATTATATTATTTATATTTGGCTTGAGAAGCGATGTAACCTATATTTATCCTTAATCTTTTTTGCAACTTTTCACTACTTTAAAAAATAAAAAATCAACAGGAGTATAACATGACATGTGATATAATTCTTGAAGTACTTTTACTAATATATGGTTATCATTTTTTTAGATATTATTTTTCCTTTTTTTAATAATTACATTCTATAACATATTATTTTTGAATTTTAATCCATATTGAATGTAAATATATCAAATGCTTTGCACTTTAGATACGTCTTCCTTTTATTCTTTCTATATCTTACATATTTTTCTTTGTTTTGAATGATTATACCTAAAAATTGCTTTATATACATTAGTTTTAACTTATATTTATTCCATTTTTCAATATACATGTAAATATACCAAATGCTAGATAGTTACATTCTTACATTACATATTCATTCTAATTTTCAATGTATATTTACATTTGTTTTAACCTTCTTTCACCATTCAGCCAGACTGTGCTTATTGGCTAACGTCTAATGTGAGTAGCTTACACTGGTAACATTCGCATGCCCTGATCATTTTCTTTTTCAATCACAGTACGCCAAGTAATAAAATAAATAAAGATCTTAACACTGTTTATGCATATTCAAGTTATATATTTTACAAATAGAAACATGTATTCCTTTTTCTTAATGTTTCTAAAAAGATTAAAAAATTAGACAACGATGATAAATATATTCATTTCTATCATTTAAAAAAACGAGCTCACTTGAGATAGTAGGGTAATTTGGATTTCTTAGTAGAAACGATTTTGCTGCTTCTCGTGATGTTATCATTCCGAATATCTGAGCCTTAATTAAATTCATTATTTAAATAATTTAATTTCTTGGCTATATGTTTATTATATGTTATCATAATCACATAGTTATATCTATCTATCTAATAATAATTACTCTTACTAAAGTTTATAGACTGGATCTGATGAATACACTAGATTTTCAAAGAATTAATATTTCCAATATTATGAGAAAAATGATATTATGAGCACATTTATAATTTTATTACAAATAACTTTTTACGAATTTATATTTGAATTTACAAAAAATAACGATGAATTCTATACCATAGTAAAGCATGTGTATTGTCTAGTCTATAACATGTACTAAAGCTGGGTCTCTCCCAGCTTTTAACCATGTATTGACACGTGGCTGCCTAATCTTCCATCATTCCTTTTTCTCTTCGGTTCTTCGCGCACGTATCATTCCTTTTTCTCTTCGGTTCTTCGCGCACGTATTGAGGTTGGGGTCTTTCAAATTTGCCCACACGTGTCCTTTTCTATGGAATACATCCGTCCCTCTCCCTTCGCCTCCGCCAACAGACCCCTCAAGTGCTCCCAAATCCCAGCGGTGAATCGACGATCGCACCGAGGACGCCGCCCTCGCGAGCCTCCAAAGCATGCACCACCTCCTCCATCGCCTCTCCAACCTCTACCCGCCTCGCGACTGTCGTGACCTCACCGACCACACCATCTCCAACTTCAAGAAGGTCATCTCCATCCTCGACAACACCATCCACGCCCGCCTCCTTCGTGGCGCCACCCCCTCCCTCAGCCTCTCCATCCCCCTCTCCTCCTCCTACCTCACCACAGATGACATCGTCTCCAACGAGCGGAACCTCTCCATCCTACTCTCCAAGCCCCCTTTCTCTTCCACCTCCCCTGTCAAGAAGAGCTACCCAGGACATGCGCATTTTGAGGAGCCATCCTCGGCCGAAAGAGCTTCCACTGCTCCAAGTCCAAGAGATAACCCCAAAATCCCATCTTGAGTGTCACCTACAGTCAGAAATCACGGACTGACGAGGGAAACAATTTATTTTCGACCAAGAAGCGCATGTGAAGAAGGTGACCGCGTCCCCGCCACACTACCCCCACTGACTAGATTAGCATCGTGCTACTACCCCTAACAACTGTTGCTGCGACCTTTACATTCTTGTGCTTGGTGTTCTTCCTTAAGTTCATGGACATCGCCTTCTTCTTTTCTTCCCACTGTGACCTTTATACAAAGTTGGATCAATATCTGAAATTAAATTCCGATCATCGGTGCAACCATGAAGTCGCTAAGGATGAATTTCTATCAACGTCATGCTGTTGGCCGATTAGAGTTAGCAGAGTGTTGGAGATTACTGAAGTGGAGGCCTGAAGGTGAAAGAGAAGGAGTTTGATGTTTCATATTCTCATTTAGGTGATATAGCTTTGATTTGAATCTGGGATATGGGATTTCTGAAACTGTTCGATGATCAAAGTTTTTTGAGCTGCAATTGCTTGAATCTAAACCCGAATCTTTTAGTTTGGAATGGTTAATAACAGACATGGAAACACTATGAAGTCTGGTAAAATCGAATATTGAATCTACTTTTTCCTTTATCTTGAATTAATTGAGTAACTTTGGGTTGATCCTAATGGAGTATGTTTGCTACGAGATGTGCTCTTCTTATTTGGTTTTTCTTTCATAGGTAGTTAGGTGCTATGCAGCTTGAAATCTAGATATAAATTATAAGAACGGAAGACGTTTCTATAAACGAGCTATATATATACAGGTATTTGCAGTACATTTAGAAATAAAAACATAATCATTTGTTTTTTTTTCTTTTAATCACAGTATTAAATTCTGATTCTAGAAATTTTAATTTCATTTTTTTCATGCAACGAGTACAAACTAGAAGATCCACTTACAATTTCGGGTGCAACATGTAGATTTCCAATGTCCCGTATCACACAATCTCGGAATTTTATTCTGTCAAAGTAAGAAAGGGTAACACGTGATATTAATTTCCAGATTAATGGTGTTATTTTTTTATTCTGTTCTTCTACGCAATATGTTCTTTCATGCCGTTCTTTCATTTTCAACTTTTTGTTAAGTATAGACCTGACAACTTAGTATGCTAGAGTAAACTTAGATTTATAGATTCTGATGAGAATGGATTTTCCGGAACTAAATAAATCCAGCACAACTACAAAACAATCCAACCATAAGAGAAACATAAAAAGGTGTATTTAAAAAATCGTGGGAAATCCATAATTTTAGGATAAAAACTACATGGTTAGTCTCAACTCATAATCAATTACTATATTGGAAGAGACTTATATAAAATCAACCTTCTAAATAGTGGCATGAATTATACCCAAATCCAAAGTCATGAGCTGTCGTAATACATATGCATCTGATGGGTCGATACGACAAATTATAGACTCGCATCACATAAGAACAAACAACATGGGGAAAATAAGATAAGCATACAAGTGTCTTATATAGTATGGATCTTTTCTCAAACCTTACTCTTGGACAATCCACTACTACTATTTTTAATTATAATGTATGAATCTAAGTGAAACCACCGTTATCACCACCTCTTCTTCTCCACCACCAAAAACATCAATCCCATGCGTTGCATGCAAGATCCTCCGACAAAGGCACGACAAGAAGTGCATAATCACCCCCTACTTCCCTCCCACCCATCTTCGCCGCTTCACTACCGCCCACCGCATCTTCTGGCTACATCTTCAAGCTCTTGCATGTATGCATACACATCTGATTACCATGATCATCATTTCTTGAAAGTCATATTTTGTTATATTTTTTTATGAAATCTGATGGTAAGTTCGTTATCTTTTTATCCCATTAAATCTTGGAGTGAGCTTGCAATTTCACCAAATGATGTTGATTCCAAATCTTCACCCAATAGTTCTTTATAAAATATTTTACATGTGGGCATGGGCAATAAGAATGCAAGAGGTTGGAATAAAACAAGATATGTGGACAATATGAATTTTATATTTATTTTTAGTTTTTAAAAAATGGATGATAGTATCTTTACAAATTTGTCGAGTGGTTATGTAGACAAGAATAAAAAAGTGATGCTGCAAGAAAAAAATAGTGTCTCATAAATTTCTTTATGTACTTTTAAATTGGTCAATTGAATGTTAATGGTATGAGAGTATATGAACTTTATTTTTCTTTAGATAACATTGCATTTGGAAGTTTTGATGATTGGGGAAGAACGCACGCACGCTCCACGCTCCAGAGCGCCGTCAAATCACTCAACACAACGATTCACATTCATTGGATTTTGTTCAATCACAACTAGCTGATTTTCATATCTGACTTAATTAAGCATGCCACGCAGACAACCAGGAGCCATTTGATCTGACCTAGCCTCTTAATCCCAGCTGCCCATCCTGAAGGCACCTCACATGCTTTGAGCATAGGGATGAAAACGGATACGGATATATATGAATATCCACTTACTGTATTCGAAAAATTACCGGTTACGGATATCTGTATCTGAATATTAATCGAATACATATCGATAGATATCGATTGTAAAACTTTACCAAATACAGATACATATATGGTAATTGCTTGAATATCCAGATCCGGATCCGGATATCCGAATACAACATTTAATATTACTATATATGTTGGTTAATATAATATAAGATACATCCTCATGTTATTATATTAGTATTATATATAATATACTATAATATATTAATGGTATTAATAAACTTCCGTATTTTGAGGATGGACACGAAAGTTACGGAACCATGTCCTCATTTTTGCTTTCGATCAAGAACTTATGTCACAGCGACGCTCTCTTTTGTCATGATGCAACTTATTTATATTTCATTATCATTTTTTAAAATCATTATGAACTTAGATAAAAATTCAATTCGTATTCGTATGTGGTCTTTATTCGATCCATGTTTGGATTCCATGTTTATTGGATCCATGTTTGTATCCACTCTTTATTCGATTCATATTTGGATTGGACCTTTATTCGATTAGTATTCGGATCCACTCTTTATTCGATCGTATTCGGATTTGATAAATATCCAATTCGAATTCGTATTTGTATTTTTAAGGATTTGATTTCCTTAATGCATATCTGAATCATATCTGTATTAGTATTCGTATTCGATACAGATGAAGCGAATATGGATATGAAAATAGGTATCCAATCAATATCTGATCCGATTTCTTCCCTACTTGAGCGTGAGATCCAAAGGTATTTTAGGCATTTTTTTTTCTGCCATCGAATTATTGTATTGCAAGCATATCCCACCTCTACGGGCCTGTTTGGTAAGTGGGATGGAGTGGGTTGGAGCATCCTTTTATGAATAGTAGTTGTTTGGATGGTTGGGGTGGGTTGGAGAGAATTGGAATAAGAAATGTGACGTGATGTCACAATGGTTTGTGTTGAATTTCCAACACAACAATGCAGAGGGTTGGATCGGATTACCCCGGGGTAACCCGGTAACCAAACATGCCCTACATGTTCACGTGAGCAAATGTGTTCTTACGCTGGACTTTTGTGTGCCCACCCTTGATCTTTTTGCTTATTTCTCCATGCATAAAGTTTAGTGTAATTACATACAAATACCTTTATATAAGTATACTAAATACTATACATTGTTAATACCATTTAAAATCAGATATGTAAAAATAAAAATATCCAAAAATACTTCATATATATACTTTATATTATTCAAGTTTTGTTTTAAAAAATTAGTCATTATTTTTAGTAAAACAAAAACAATCATAAAAATGTATATTAAAACTTAGAAAATACATAAAAAATTATAGATACGAATCAAATAATCTATAAAAAATATTACATATACATTACTTAATTATAACATTAAACCAAAAAATCATCAAAATATCAAATATAAAAACACTAACAAAATCAAATATACATCGAAATTTATAAAAATCACAACTAATTCAAAAAAAATCTAAAATGCGTACTATAGATAGTGATGAATAATAATATTCACATAATATGGATTGTATCTTATTAAAAAATACTTAAACAAGATTCATTAATTGAACACAAATACACATAATATTAGCGGTATAGTTGGAAGACAACAATATCAACATTCATTAGTTAGGAAATAAAAAATATTTATAAGACATAACATGTAAACTTCTATTAAGTCCTAATATATAAAAAATTTATCTAAAATTTTTGGTATAATGTAACTTTATTCTAACGTTTTCTATATAAAGAAAACTCACGTAATAGTTTTCAGCATTTTCACATATATTTTGAGAATTTTCTTCTACCTCCCGCCGCGAAGCGCGGGTAAGTTGCCTAGTACTAACTAAAGCTGGATTTCTCCAACTTTCTCCTACAATCTGCCACGTGGAGCCACCTCCTTCTTTCCCTCCCTCTCCAAATCCGTTCCCTCCACAACCACACTCTCCCCGCGGTGCATTACAGACACACTCTCTCCACTGAACACACTGATGTTTTCCCCTCTATACATATTTCTGTAATTATAATTTAGAATAGGTGGTATGGCTTCTCTTTTTTTCTCTTTATATATAGTTGGTAAATTTTCTTTCTAGATCAACTCATTTCAAATTAATGTCATCCATTTCAATGTCACTACTTAATGATTTCTTTTGCTATCGAAATCTAAATGTAAACATCAACCTTATAGTGCAAACACGAATTTCCATAAAAAAAATACATTATATGAATGTAACTGCATCATAATATTAGCCCATTACTTCTGTGATTATCAGTGAATCAAAAATATCATTTAATTCAGTTAAAATTGAATATACAAATCAGATACATGTTTAATGATAATGAATTTCATAGATATTATAAATCGTTGTAAGAGAATTCTATCATGAAAAAATATAAAAAATACATATTATAATTACAAATACGGGTTAAGTAGATTTTAAAATATTCACAAATAAATGATTTAACTAATTACTATAATAAATATTGCTTTATATTAAATAATTCGTAAGATAAAATTTGAAGATATTTATGAATGATAACTATAGAAATTGATAAATCCATAGTGTATGAATTCCTCTAAGCTATTTTTGCACTCATTTTTAATTTATATTGTAATATAGTTTTCAAAACATATGTTTACTATTTTCAAGTATTGTAGAATTAAGTATTTTAAAAAATAATATCTACATGTCTTAAAAACATATGACCTTATTAATGTATTTTAAATGCAAACACTTACTGTTTAATTATTTCAAGATACCAGTGAGGGGTAAATCATTCATCTTAATAAAAGAGAGATAAACTTAACTAATACGAGTGTCTACAAATAATACTTTAATATATAAATATATATTTTTAGATTTTTTTTATAAAAGTGTCGTAAATTTCTTGCAATCAAAACATTCTTTGCTACACTATATTTTTTTGCATCCAACAACTCATATAAGCTATGATAAATTGCATCATATTCTAGAAACAACCAACTAAACTCTTTCTACCAGACTTCCTATGTCTACTATCATATCTGTTTTTCATGGTAATTTTTGTTTCATGTGAATTGATGAAAATGCTTCCTTGCCAACTTCCTGTCTCCCTCAATATTTTTAATCCTCACGTTCATGGATTTCTTGGGCTTGGATTTGACTTTAAGCTTACATGCAATTAACACAACGTAAGGCCACATATTTGCACTCAGCGAAAAAATATGTACACTCTATTTTTTTCATTTATATTGTAATATTTGTAATTTAATTTTTCTTATACAATATTTTGTTGAAGCCCTCTCTAATGGTTGCTCTTCAAGTAAGATATTTTTATGAGCAATTGATTACCAATCATAAATGGAAGAAAAATTATAATAAGATGATGTAAGCACACTACAAGACGTAGAATGGGAAAGTTGTGTGCTAATCTACTCAAAAAATAGCTTTCTAATCCTAAATATCAACTTTTGTAAAAAAATATTAATAACTGATAATGAAAATAATATCTTAAGTGCATCAATAACTAACAATATTTGCTCAAAAATTCCAACATATTTTTGTTATTATTATTATAACTATACACAATCATTATACACAAACAAAAAGATAAAAGCCTATAACAAGAGTATAACACCGACAAGGTCCTTTCTAACCCCGGCTCTCTATGAACCCTAATCCCCCCTCCCGCTCCCAACGCCCCCCTCCCCACCGCCGTCGCAGACGACCACCCAACCCCCAACCATGTTCCATCTCCCCCCGGCTTTGCCACCCACACCCACCCATCCCGTCTCCATCCCCCCCACCCCCAACCCTCCCCATTCCTTCCTGGAGGGATGTCCCCTACTCCTGCCTCCGAAGCCCGTCCCCTCTCCTACTCGCCACCGGTCCTTGTTGATGGCGTCGAGGTTGCTTTCGTCTCCGAAGCGGAGGCACGTTCCATCGACAGCGTGTGGGATAATACCATCTTCTTTTATGTGCTGGGTAAGCGTCCGTTCCTCAAGCATCTTTCGGCTTTCATCAACAAGGTCTGGAAACCTACCGACGAATATAAGCTTCTTCCTCATCCCAACGGTTTCTTCTATCTGAAGCTGTCCACATTTGAAGATTGTGATGGAATCATCGCGGTTGGGCCCTGGCTATTCCAAGGACGGTTCATGGTATTGCGCAAATGGGATGTCGCCTCTTGCCTGGAGCGGGATCTCCTATCGGAGATGTTGCTTTGGGTACGTTTCCATGGCCTTAGTTTAGGGCACTGCAATGAGCTTATTCTAAATAAGCTTGCCAGCCTAATCGACGTCCCCCTGTTTATGGACGCGATAACTTCTTCGGGGAGGAACCTAGAATATGCTCGGTGCTATGTGTCCGTTCATGCGTCGAAGGTCATCCCTAAGACCCTACCCTTGGTTTTCTTCTCTGGTATCCGTCAACTTGTGGAGGTGGAGTTGGAGTGGGCACCTCCTAGATGTGACTCTTGTGTTGCATTTGGATATAACACCCAGCACTACCCCTTTGCGATGCCAGGTCCGTCTACGTGTGCTGCCACAGTGTCTCAGCAGCCTTTGGTCCTGCAGCCCTCGGATGCCTCCGGCCATGGCCACGGTGGCTCAGCTGCCCCCGCCTCGGATGCTTCTAACACTGCTGCTTACTCGATGCATTGGAAGTCCCCCTTCCCGACCTTCCGTTCATGGCTGAAGGAGGTGGCCCTCCAGGTGCTTCATCCTCCCCCCCTAAATCTCATAAACGACCATCTTCTGTTGGGAAGGCTCCCTCCTTTGCCTTCGGCACCAGGAACCTGCTTCACAAGATGGCTTCGGCTAGCAGGAGATCGGCTACCTCGGCGTCTTATTCTTCTTCTCCCCAATTCCTCGATGTGAATAGCCCGTCGACAGATGTTGATGGCCATCCTCCACATTTGGCCGCAGGAAACCCTTCCGTCACGGACATCAACCAAGCTTGGGTCACAGCCACCCATAGAAAAAAGAAACCTCCTAAGGTCCCTAGCAAGACTAAAGGGCGGGCTGAGCCCTCCACTACTCTCTTTTAATGTCTATTGTGGTGTGCAATACTCGTGGACTAAACAAGCCCCGAAAATTCAAAGCTATCTTGAAGGAACTTCTCGCGAATAATGCGGAGTTCATCGGCCTTGTTGAGACCAAAATTAGACCTTCAAATAGATAGAGATTCGAGGAATCTTTTTCTCCTGGTTGGAATCTGGTTCACAACAACACTGAGCTTGGTAGAATCTATCTCTTGTGGAACACCAACTCTTGGTCCTACAACATTGTTGGGATCCACAACCAAGCCATCTCTGTGCGCTATTCTAGCCAGGGGGGTTTCGCGTTCTACCTCTCTGTGGTATACGGGGAGAACTGTCCAAGATTAAGAAAGGATCTCTGGAAGCAATTGCGTGAGGTCAACTCGTGCATTGCGGGGCCTTGGTTAGTGATGGGGGACTTCAACGTAGTCAGATTCTCCTCCGAAAGAGCCGGTGGACGTGTGGTTGCGAGGGCCCCTATGGATGACTTCAACAATTGTGCTGTTGACTGTGGCTTGTCCGATCTTGATGCCAATGGCAATCATTGGTCCTGGACCAATGGTTCGGTTGGCTCAGGGCGTATTGCGGCACGCCTTAATCGGGCCCTTGCTAATGAGGAGTTCTTATCCTCTCTCCCAACGGCTAAGCTGTGCTACAACCCCCTACCTCAATCTGACCACTTGCTCCTGAAGGTTCCAATCTGCCCCTGCCCTCCTAAGCGGACCCCCTTTCGCTTCTTCGACTACTGGACTCTACGGCCGGGATATCTGGAGACGGTGATTAAAGGTTGGGCAACCTCAGTCCTTGGTAACCTTCTTTTTTCCCTTGTTCGAAGAATTAAAAATGTTAAGCTTGCATTGAAGAGTTGGGCTTCTAGGGGATGCTAATGCTTTGATTGATTCAAAAAGTGCCAAGGCCTTCCTCGATGCTATATCGGCTGTCCTTGCGGACACACCCCTTGATCCTTACCTTGCACAGCTGGAGTCCGATGTCAAAGGTTACTTGCCGAGCCTTGAGGAGGATATTGAATCCTTATGGAAGCAGAAAAGTAGGGTTGATTGGTTAAACCTCGGTGATCGCAACACTCAATACTTCCACCTATCGACAAAAGCCAGATGTTCCAGGAATTACATCACAAATGTTTTGGATTCGCGCGGTTGTGTCGTCGAGCATTAGTTAGATGTGGCTGTAGCGACTGTTGAGCATTTCACGGGTCTGTTACCCCCCTCTGACTCAGATTTTATGAGGCAGGTGCCGCCTCCTCCGAAAAGATGCCTTACGGAGAATGCAAAGATTTGACTGGTCAGGCCATTTGACGATGATGAAATATGGGCTGCATTATCCTCTATAGGGTCCGCTAAGGCCCCGGGCCCTGATGGCTTCAACTCATACTTCTTCAAATTCCATTGGCCCCTGTTCAATGACTCCATCAAGGCCGCCATGCAATTCCTCTACAACGGCGGGAGGATGGTCAGGGAAGTGGACCATACCTTCCTTACACTTATTCCCAAAATCCAAACTCCCTCTAACATCGGTGATTATCGACCTATTTCCGGGTGTAATGTCATTTACAAGATTTTTTCGATGCTCTTGGCCAACAGACTTGGGGCCGTTCTCTCATCCCTCATCTCACTCAACCAATCAGCTTTTATCAAAGGGAGATCGATTAGTGATAACATTCGCCTTGCTAATGAAATCCTTCACGGTTTTGACAAAAGAGCTTCCCGCAACAAAGCATGCCTAAAGATCGATCTTTCCAAAGCCTTCGATTCGATCGACCATTCATTCATTCTTGATGCCTTATATGCCATGGGGTTTTGTTCTAAGTGGGTTTCTTGGATTAAGAACTGTATCTCCACAACATCTTTCTCCATCTTAATCAACGGTTCCCCCCACGGCTTGTTTAAGAGATCAAGGGGCTTACGTCAGGGGGATCCCCTTAGCCCGCTGCTCTTCACGATTGGCATGGAATCCCTTATCTCTCTGGTTGACATGGCTGCTATGGCTGGCCGTTTCCATCCTATGGGGCGTGGTTGTTGCATAGCTCCATTTCATCTTATCTACGCGGATTATTTTCTCTTCTTTTGCAAGGGATCTCTTCGCTCCCTCTTGGCTATTAAGGATATCTTGCAAGAATTCGAAGGGTCTCCGGGCTCAAGCTGAACCACCGGAAGAGTAAAATCTTCAGATCTAGATGGGCCATCCTGGACTTTGCTTCCACCCTTCATATGGGTATGCTCTAGCAGAAACTTCCGTCCATGTATCTCGATCTCCCTATGGCCTCTACTTATGGGCATTGCAGTGACTCGAGAGCTCTTGAAGATCGCATCAGAAATCTTATCAATTGATGGAACGCAAGAAGTTTGACAATGGCTGGTAGGGCGCAACTTCTGAATACCGTGATTCGTGGTATTTTTCTTTATTGGTCCGCTGGTGTTATCATCCCAATCTCTAACATCAGGCGCCTTGACAAGATGTGCACCCATTTCCTTTGGGGGCGGCCGTGCCACGACATTGCATGGAGTCGCTCGATTGGCTTGCGGACCCCCCCTTCGGAACTTCTTCAAGACTTGGTATCCTGGATCCTGAATCTGCCTTCTCCAACCGATCGTTCCTCTTTTGCCACCCTCCTTGCGATTGTGGTTTGGCACATTTGACGAGAACGTAATCGGCACTGGTCTAACTCGTGTTGATGGTCTTCTGAGCGCACTATCGCTGATGTTGTTTCTACTTACAAGCACATTAAATTTTAGGATGGTTCTTGAGTTTTTGATTCATCCTTAGGCTCCGTCTTATTAATGCTCTCTAAATTATCCATTTCCAAATTAGGCTAGTACTGTTAGCCTTCTTGTTTTGTATGCCTTCTTACTTTCCATTTGAAATATATAGTTTACAATTTATAGAAAAAAAAAGTATAACACCGACCTTATTCCAAAAGCATATGCCACGTGGAGGGAAATTGATACTAGTACAGATGGCCCCAAACGAAATAGTGGACCCTCGGAAACACCCCCCGGCTATAGCTTCCTGCGGTTCTGCCACGTGTCATTTAAAGCGTTTCTATTTAAACCCGAACCCTTCTTCGTCTCCGGCTGTTAGTCGAGAGCTCACTCACGCTCCCAAATCTTCGATACTCTGCTCTCGATCTAAACCCTAGAAAAAAACACCTAGACATTCTTGGAGAGGAGGCGATGGATCACGCGACGGAGGCGCACCGCACGGATCTGATGACCATAACGAGGTACGTGCTGAACGAGCAGTGGAAGCGGCTCCCGGAATCCACGGGCGACTTCGCCATTCTTCTAAGCCACATCGTCCTCTGATGCAAGTTCGTATGCTCCGCCGTCAGCAAGGTCCGGTTTTCCCCCTCCCATTCTTTCGATTTTAAGGAAATTGAGGGATGAACCGTTGAAAAGTTTGGATTTTTTTTTGATTTTTTTCTCTTGCAAGTGGTGTAGTGTTGTAGATTTTACAATGTAGCTATGTATTTTCAATTTTAACAAAACAATCTTATAATTGAATTGATCGGCTTTTGTAATCCATTCCACTTATTTTTTATCTCATGATATCCTCTTCATGAGATAAGGATTTGTAATACAGATGGCAGTGTGAATATCTCTACGGGCAACTTACCGGGTTCCCGAAATGTTTAAACTCAAATTGTCAAGGAGTAATTACCACTACTTATAACCCTCTCACACTTTATAAGTATACTGTTTCACCCGATAAACCCATGGTTGCACCACATGGGTTTAATGAAACACGGGGCCGATTGTGAACGTATGCCTTCGCGTGCCTCAACTCATGATAGATGCTGCTATAAACATTCATGCGTAATGCTAATAAACATTTCATACTAGGCGGTTGAAGTACTACACAATTATAGATATGCCTTTGTAGATGTATTTATTTACAAATATGTCCATTGTATTGTTTAATGTCAATGTTAGAATCGTGTATGAGTTAATCTTATCTCCTTTGGTTACCACATATCATAAAATTTTAAAAAGTTGAAAGATGGTCAAAGTTCAAAGAAATGCAATGAAAAAAAGATAAGTACCATGATTATTTTCATGACCATCATATATAACTGGCGAGATCTTAAATTTCCTTCAAAGTTAGGAGGAACTTTTTTTTGAGAATGATGATCATTAATCGTTAAACACGAAGCGTTAGTCTTATCAAAACTTACATTTTGTTAAATATGGCCTACTTTTTTTCTTATGGTATATAATAATTTGAAGGGCATTAGAGAAAACGTTGTTATCTTTGTAGTGGCACCTATATAAATATTAAGAACGAGAGGGTGTTTGTGTAATATTTGATGTTTAGATGAATAAAAAGGTAAAGATCTATTTTTTATGTTTTCAAAATGTATAAATCTTTGACGACAAAATTAGAGGAAGTAAAGAAGGAGGTGGCAATTGCATCCAATAATCTTACAAGAGAAATATTGAGAACACGCGACAATGTCATAGACTTGTTATACATAATGATTTCTAACGAGGTTCCACTATTTTGATGCATGTCTCAAGAATTTTCCCAACGATAGAAGATGGAGTATAGGTGGAGTCTAGTATTTTCAAGATGCTTGCATGGAATTATGATAACGGGATCGTGCTTGTAACTTCTCGGGCTTAGGCCTCCTAAATGTTATAGAGGAAAACTGACCCTGACAAGTTGTTGGGTTCTGCATGAACACATGAATTGCTTGGCAACTATCCAAAATATTTAAGCTCAAATTTTCAAGTAATAATATCACACTCTTATAACTCTCTCTCTCTCACTTTTTGAGCAATTGATGTGAAACCATAGCTGCAAAAAATGACCGACTAAGCCGTTTAGCTGGTCCATTCTAAGACTAAGCTGTCACTAGCCGTCGATTAGTCAGCTGATTTTTTTACTATTTTGATATTTTATTCAAATTTAATTTAAGGCTCTGAATGCTCGATTGGAATTCAAAATTTTCTTTTATTTCATTATTATAATATAGACAATGCACACATTTGTGTATGTAAGAAGATATGTAATATATATAATACTTTTTTTATACATATCCGATTAGCCGTGCCCGACTGTTGATTAATCCTTAGTGATCTGACCGAGTGAAGACCAACTAGTGACTTTTGCAACCTTTTGTGGGACTAGGTTTGGGTGTTTGGAATGTTACAACCTCCTCCACTTATATATGGCTCACCCCTTATTTCTAGTATTAGGTGTTAGTATTAATGGCAGTTGCATACTTTGGGTACTATACTAGTCCTCTTTGTAGGGGTGACATCACTTCTCGGGTAGTCTTTTTCACTATTAGATGGGACACTCTAATACCATGTGTAATATCCTGGACTTAGATCCCATGATCGTCACTAAGGATTACTGTACCTGACAACTTGTTGGATTTGAGCCTAACTGAGCTTGTCAACCACCCAAAAAAGCTTAAGTCCAAATTTTCAAGTAGTAATTCCTAACTCCCACACTTGATGAGTATAAGATGTGGGACTTTTTTTAAGTGTTTAGCGCGTTACAGTGCCAATTTGAAGGTAATTAACTGGCAACTATTCTTAGATAATAACATCCTCTAGCATAGGGTTTAATCTGAATTTTTGTGAAAGCTCAATCTGTTTTTTTTATCGTAATGTGCATTTGGTGTAATCAGGTCTTGAATTCAAGATATATATATTCTTCATTTATATACTTTTTGGAGTATTAAACGGGATGTGGCTAGCGGCCATTGATATTCAACACTTGATCTTTAATCCTTGACAAAAGTTGAAACTTGGGAAGTTGTGGCTAGGTACCATTTCGGTTTAATTTTGGATTTATTACAAACTTATTGAGTCAGTTCAGAAGTCAGATATTGTGTTGTATTTGATCCGTTGGATGGGTCTTCAAACATTGATTGTGGGGTCTCAATAGGAACTGTAAGGCACTTCTTTTAGTAGCCTCTTAAAATACTGATAGATAGAACTAATGCTAAATTCAATATTGAGTATTTCGGAAAAGGAGAAACTTATACGTGTAACATCGAATATTCATTGCAAGATGGTACCATGGATTCTCATGTTTGATTTTATAGTGCGTAGGTTTCAACATGCTGTAGGACTCTAACTTATTCATCCCATACCATCTTTAGCTATGATGAAGGCAAAGTCAAATGCTACATATTTATATGAAATCATCACAGAATTCCAATTACATGGTTGCCCATCCTCCATTCTTAGGATTATATTAATGTTGTGATAAATATATCTTTTTGTCTATTTTATATATTATGTTTTCTCCGATTGGGTTTGCACGAATGACTTGACGGCCTTCTTTGAGTCGTTGGTGAACAACAGAAACATGGAGAGAAGTGACATCCTGCGGCCCATAGCGAGGCTGTGGGCAATTTGGTTGGGGAGGAATGCAACCCTCTTCTCGGGACAACGCTTCTACAAGGAGAACATTCTTATACATTGTGCGAGATTGATAGATGAGTGGGTTTTGGGTTAATTCTCCGTGTGGCCTTTTTTGGGTTTGGTGTGTACTGTAAGGCCTTTGTTTACTTCTTTTTTTGCTTAATCTATTGGGGCGAACACCGCTGAGTGTCTCCCCTTTTTTTTGCCTAAAAAAATATGTTTTCTCTGAGTACTTATCATGTAATTAACCCAAGGGTTTTTCTCCTTTATAAGAGAGTCCTCGGTCTATTCTAATGTTATGTTCTCATTTTCTCCCAACATGGTATCGGAGCAACGGTCCTATACTGGGGTTCTCATATCCTACCCGAAGCCCTAACCTTACCCATGCCCCCTCCCCCGCTGCTACAAGACTGCCTACGCCCACAGCACGCCTTCTAGCATCCCTGCGAGCGTTGCCTGGCGCAGCCTGCGCCTCCAGGCTACCATCCCGCACCTCCCCATGCCACTACACGCACCTCCTGGCACTGACCTCGCGCGCCAACGCGTCTCCAGGCGCTGCCCTAGCCCTAGCGCCGCCAGGTCGCGATTCCTGTACTGTGCAAGGCACACTCCAACGCCTATTTGTAACCGAGCCCGTCCAGCGCCTCCGTTGGAGGGTGCTGTCGAATAATCTATCTCATTTTGTTCAGCTCTTGATCTCGCATGTAGGCCAAGGGATGGTTGCATAAGTCTATAGATACAAATAATCCTTCTATGGTTCTGTAGATGACTTTTTCATCTCTTGATATATTCCTCGGTTGTTCCGCGTCATGGCTTCTTGGTACAATGTAGAAAACAAGGGTGACGTTTTCTCTTCTTCCGATGCTTTCAAAGGTCCAACAACTATCGTGAAGATGGACATGACCAACTATGAGTTATGGTCCATGCAGTTTCGTATCCTAATGCTATGCCACAATAAGGAGCATATTCTGACTGATTCGGAGCCGACGGACAAGACTAGGGCAAATGCGTCATGGAAGCAAGATGACGCCTACACTTGTATCTAGCTCTTCGGGACACTTACCACGGTGATTGCTAATGATATTGCTAACTAGCCAACTGCAAAGGCTATGTGGGATATATTGGCCGACATATACGGGCAAGAAAAAAATGAGAGCAAGATTCTTCAGCTGCAGTTCGACATTTTCTCGACCAAACAGAATGGTCGACCGCTCCACGCACACTTCTCTCATCTGAGAGGCATGTTTGAGCGACTTCACAACTTTATGCCTATTACCACGAACACAGAACAACAACAGACATATCGAAATGCCACCATGACAGGAGTCTTCCTATCCTCTCTTGACTCAGAGTATGATACCGCTCGTACTCAACTTCTCACTGGATAGACGATTTCATCGATGGAGGAGGTCTACAAGCGCTTAAGCAGGATCACTACTACAAACACTACTACGGTTCAACCGACTCCTGCTATGGCTGTTACTCGCGACAGAGGGGGATCGTCTCAATTTCGGGGTCGTGGACATCGAGGTCGAGGAGGCGACCAACAGCGTGGTCCTTTTTCCCATTGCCATCATCCGGGTCACTCTGAGGACACATGCTTTCAGAAGCATGGTTATCCATCGTCTGCACGTGTTGCTGAGCAGACTGAGCATCCTATTACGCCTACTCTGGATCTAGGGTTCGATGATATTATATCCAGAATGAGAGATATGATGACCACTCCTACAACTACGACTCCCTGTGCCACTGATGCTGCAGTCACGGCCAGAGCATCATCTAGCTCGTCATGTATTCATTCTGCATTTACAAGTTGTAGCAGTTCAGATTTAACTGACTGGATTATGGATTCTGGAGCTTCACATTATATGTGTGGAGATCGAACGCAGTTCAATACATACCGATCCATATCACCTGGTAGGTATGTGGTTATTGCTAATGGCGTTCGTCTGCCCATTATTGGTCAGGGTGAGATTGTTCTAGCCCCCTCTATGCATCTTTAGAATGTCTTATATGCTCCAGATTTTCAGACAAATCTTTTGTCCATTAGCCAACTCACAAAAGATTTACATTGTCGTGCCATCTTTGATCCCTCTTCTTTTTGTTTCAGGACATACTAACTGGCAAGGTGATTGATCATGGCCGTGAGCAGAGAGGTTTGTACAAGCTTGCCGTCCCACCCTGTGCTGGCATCGCTACTCTACCTTCAGGATATGTTTCTCCCTTCATGTGGCATCTTCGATTTGGCCACCTTCCACTACAAAAAAGTGTCATGTGCTACCGCAAATATCTCAACTGCACTGGATTGTGAAGCCTGTCAACTTGGGAAGCACCATCGCTCTTCTTTTCCGAGTCATTCAAGTTGTCACAGTACTTAGTCCTTTGAGTTATTCCATTTTTATATTTGGGGTCTAAGTCATGTCCTACGTCATGTCCATGATCATCAGGGACATCGTTTTTATATGGTCGCTGTGGATGATTATTCTAGACTATATTGGGTATTCTTGTTAAAACATAAGTCCGAAGCAGGTGCTATCATTAAAACTTTTCTTATTGAAGTCAAGAATATATTCTCTGCTAATGTGAAATTCATTCGTACGGATAGTGCTTTGGAGTTTTCCACATTACATTTATCTGAATTTCTCAAGTTTCTTGGAATTGTTCATCAAACCTCTTGCAATTACATTTCTCAGCAGAATGGTATGGTTGAACGCAAACATCGTCACCTTCTTGATGTCACACGAATATTATTCATCCAGAGTCGTACCCCTCATTCTTTCTAGGGGGACACTGTTTTTACTGCTTGTTACTTGGTGAGTCGCATGCCGTCCACCATACTTGGGGAGAAGGTTCCCTTCTTGATTGAGTTTCCCAAGAAGGAACTATTCTCTCTCACTCCCAGAGTCTTTGGATCTGTGTTCTTTGTCCACAATTTTACTTTCGGTCGTGACAAGCTCTCTCCTAGAGTTGTCAAATGTGTTTTTGTTGGTTATTCTCGTACCCGAAAAAGGTATAGATGTTTTGATCCTGTAGACCGAAGATATTATGTGAGTGCTGATGTCACTTTCTTTGAGTCAATTATGTATTTCTCTCCAACAAGCGACATGTTATCCAATACTACTTCTGGGGAGGATGTTGTTGTTCCTCCACCATATGAACCCCATGCTGCACCCAAACCTTCCCCACCTCCACCTCCACCCAGTCGAAATTCTTACCCCTTGTTTACACTCGTAAATCTTCTACTCGCTCCCCTGCTCATTGGCAAGTGTACCTGAAGTAGTGGCTAGACTCATAATAGGAGCAGAGGTACTAGTGTTATTGGAAGAATTTTGTAGCAGCTGACATAGACGAGCATACTCAGATGCAGTGAAGGATGTTTGACTATCACTAGACGGCTATTCTGTCGAGGTATTTGTATTATCATATGGACCTCTGTATGAGATAGCCTCATAGGCACTGTTGGTATTAGTAAGCATGCCAAACTTTGCCCAACAAGGATGATTCCAGCGTCCGTAGTGAGTGCATGCTGGATAGCGGGTGGTGGCAGGATCCCGTCCTCATCCACGTACGGAGTCATGTCCTCATCCAGGAGCCTCACGGCCACGACCACAACCAAAGTTATGACCGCGTCCTCCCTGGTAGTTGGGTCATCCTCTAGCAAAATGTGCAGTAGTCTTGGTAGATAGCTGAGGAGAGGGAGAATCATTCCTGTAGTCAACCATATATGGTCTCAAGAGTATGTAGTGCAACAACAGTCAGAAATTGGTCCTTCACAGTCTTGTATCGCAGATGGAGTCCTGATAAGAAGCGATATACTTTCCATCCTGCTCATTCTCCAATTTGTTTATCACAACAGGCGGGCTGAAAAATGAGTTCCTTGAACAGACCTTTGAGGATTCTGTAGTACTCGATCCATGATGTGTCGCCCTGATTTGTTGACCAAATCCGTGTGTAGATGTTTGAGAGCCTGGACTTGGTCGTCTTCTGGGAGTAGGTATTTTCAAGGCCCTACCACATTGCCTTGGCATTCTTCTTGTAAAGAAGATTGGACGCTATATTCAGATCGACACTGTTGGTCATCCATGATCACCTGGCAGTTGTCTATGAATCTGGTGTCATAGGCCTTTTCTGTCTCATTGGGCGGATCTTTAGTAAGAACATAGTTCTTTCGCTGACCACCAACAAACACCTTGAAGGATCGAGACTGTTAGAAGAAAAGAGTCTTTGTTATGATAATAAGAAAACCCTAGGCTCTCTTATATAGGGAGAGGCCGTAGGGGTAAATTACATGGATGTCTAAATAGAAGAGATAAATAGAAACAGGGTACATAAACATATAATAATAATAATAGAAACTAACTATCTCTACACTCCCCCTCAAGGTGGAGCATAGATGTCGATCATGCTCAGCTTGGATGAACATCTCTGGAAAGGTCCTCTGAGCAATGGCTTGGTGAATACATCGGCAGTCTGATCCCCTGAGCTAACATGGGCCGTGGATATCAATCCTCTCTGGATTAGGTCCCTGGTGTAATGGCAGTCAACTTCAATATGCTTGGTCCTCTCATGGAAGGCTGGATTGTTGGCAATGAACAACGCTGCCTGATTGTCACACTGAAGCTTCATAGGTAGAGATACGGCTACATGTAGATCTTCTAGTACCGAGCGAACCCACATCATTTCCGTACTGGCTTGAGCCATGGCCCTATACTCGGATTCAGCACTGGACCTAGCCACAACAGTTTGTTTCTTGCTTTTCCAAGAAACCAAGGAGCTGCCAACAAACACTGCAAACCCTGAGGTTGATTTTCGGTCCTTAGGACATCCTGCATAATCTGCATCTGCACATGCTGAGACAGATAAGTCCGTGCCCTTTCTAAATAGCAGCCCTGAACCTGGAGAAGTCTTTAGATACCTCAGTATCATGTGTATAGCATCCATGTGAACCTGTCTTGGCTGCTCCATAAACTGACTCACCCTGCTAACTGCAAACTGAATGTCTGGGCGAGTTATGGTGATGTAGAGGAGTTTTCCCACCATCTCTCTATATCTCCTCTTATCCACTTCATCAGTATCGTCATCATATATCTTCATGCTGGGATCCATGGGGATGCTAGATGGTTTGCACCCATCCATACCAGTCTCAACCAGGAAGTCAGTAATGTACTTCCGTTGTGTCATCACCAGACCATGTGCATTCCTTGCAAATTCCAACCCCAGAAAATATCTTAGGGTTCCAAGATCCTTTGTAACAAACTGACGACCTAGGAATGCCTTTGCCCTTGCTATGCCCTGAGTATCATCTCCTGTAACAAGAATATCATCCACATAGACCATTATGACAACCGTACCTGCCGAGGACTTCTGGAAAAATAACGAATGGTCAGCATTGGACCTCTTAAATCCCTGGTGCTCAATTAGGTTGGACAGTTTCTGGAACCACGCTCGTGGACTCTGTTTAAGTCCATATATCGCCTTGTGAAGTCTACATACCATATGCTTCTCCCCCTCAGCAGTAAACCCGGGTGGCTGCTGCATGTAGACTTCCTCCTGTAAGTCCCCGTACAGAAAGGCATTCTTGAAGTCTAGCTGATAAATGCTCCAGTCACGAACCACTGCAACGGACAGGAGGATACGAAGAGTCGAGTGTCTCGCAACTGGAGAGAATGTATCCATGTAATCAACGCCATATGTCTGTGTAAATCCTCGGGCAACCAAGCGTGCTTTGTACCTATCCAATGTGCCATCCGCATGATATTTGGCTGTGAAGACCCATTTGCAGCTGACAACTGATGCATCAGGTGGTGCAGGGATCAAAGACCATGTGCCACGGGACTGCAGGGCCCCCATTTCTTCTTCCATAGCTCGTCTCCAGCATTCACTCTTCAAGGCTTCCTGGTATGTCCGTGGTATGTCCACAGAAGACAAAGCTGTGGCAAACTGCTGGAAATCACCTGTGAGTCGGTGAAAGGAAACCTGGGAAGCAAGTGGATAGCATGCACACTGTCGTCTCGGTTTCCGAATAGCAATCGGAACATCCAGATCACCATCTGTGTCCACCTGTAAGGAGTCATCCTGCATATGTACCGAACCTGACCCGTCATTAGTAACATCATCTGAACATACCTGAGACTTAGTGATTGGCTGAGCTGTCGTCTGAGCAGGACCTGACTGACGCGTATAGTGGTTAGGAAATGGTGAAACGATTCGCCGTGCACCGGGTGGAGGTGGAGGTGGTGGTGGAGGTGGAGGTGGTGGTGGTGGTGCTGGCATAGGAATGGACACAGGAGATGAGTCAGGTAAAAGACAAGTAGGTGGTGGTGGAACCAAAATATCATCAGCGGTGATGGATGGTACCATTCTGTCTCCAGCTGGCGAGAAGTACATGACCGACTCGAAGAAAGTGACATCCGCACTAACAAAGTACCTGTTGGTAGTAGGATCATAACACCGGTATCCCTTCTGTGTTCTGGAATACCCAACAAAGACACACTTGACTGCTCTTGGAGAGAGCTTGTCAAGTCCAGGAGAAAGACGATGGACAAAAGCCACAGCACCAAAAACACGAGGTGGTAGTGAGAATAGCTCCTTGTCAGGAAAAATAAGAGAAATGGGGATCTTCTCTCCAAGGACAGAGGATGGCATTCTATTGACCAGATAGAATGCAGTAAGGACAGCACCCCCCCAGAAAGAAATAGGAGCACAACTTTGAATCAATAAGGTACGAGTGATATCCAAGAGATGGCGATGCTTTCTTTCCGCCACCCCATTTTGTTGGGATGTATATGCGCAGGTGGTTTGATGAATAATACCCTTCGATGACAGAAATTGAGAAAGAGAACGTGTACAAAATTCCAGGGCATTATCAGTCCGAACATATTTTACTGAAGACGAAAAAACATTCTCCACTTCATTAATCAAATTTTTAATAACATCTCCTGCTTCAGACTTATTCTTCAGAAGAAAAACCCAAGAGACACGGGAAAAATCATCTACTACCACAAGATAGAACCTGTGCCCCTGATGATCGGGCACACGACTCGGACCCCATATATCTATATGCAACAACTCAAAAGGGGAGCTACTGCTCCGACTCTGACGACCTGGAAAGCTCGACCTGTGATGCTTTCCTAACTGACATGTTTCACAACGAAACGACGAACTTGGAGAGATCTGGGGCAGAAGATGGCGCATTTTCTGGAGCGGAAGGTGACCAAAACGAAGATGCCAAATGTATGGTGAAACTGGTCCAGCAGAGTGAGTGGAGATGCCGGCATAGGAATCCCGGACCAGCCGATATAGACCGTTCTGCTCAGAGCCACAGCCAATCACCTTGCCCGTGAGTATGTCCTGAAAAATGAGAGAAGACGGGTCAAATATAGCACGACAATTCAAGTCCTTTGTAATCTGACTAATAGATAATAAATTCAGCGAGAACTCAGGGGCATATAAAACATTCTGTAGCTGCATAGTGGAGGATAAGAAAACCTCCCCCTGGCCAACAAGGGGTGAGTAGGAACCATCTGCTATCTGTACTGAGCGACCTGGAGGAATAGCCCTGTAGGCCTGTAGTCTTCCTCTATCTCGACACAGATGATGTGTAGCTCCGGAATCTATAACCCAGTCAGATATATCATGTGAAGATATGAAGGCTGAAGATCTACCTGAGGAACTGGCTGCAGCAGATGAACTGGCTGAGGCTGTGGCAGCAATATCTGACAAGCCACCAGATGAATCACCAGAAGACTGTGGCATAATATCACGAAGACGAGCCACGAGTTCGTCAAATCTATGATCTGCAGTAGACGGTAATGGAGACTGTGAGTGCTCTGCAACCCGTGCCGATGCTGGGAACCCATGCTTTGAGTAGCATGTCTTCTCGAGTGTCCAGATCTGTGACAATATGAGCATGTCTGACTGACTCGACCGCCTCTTCCATGAGAGCCACGGCCACGTCCACGACCACGCTAAGAAGGTGGTCCACCTCTCTCACGCGAAGCTGCCATCGCAGATGGGGGTGGAGTAGATGAGCTGGAGGAAACTGGGATACGACTGAGCCTCCTGTAGACATCCTCCATCGGAGGAATAACTGCATCTGCTAAGATCTGTGACCGTGCAGCATCATACTCAGGATCGAGAGCAGCAAGTAGAACACCCACCATGGTGGCGTTCCGGAACGTCTTCTGCTGCTCTGGAGTAGCAGTCAGAGGAATGGTACTGTATAGCTTCTCGAACATCCCTCTTAGGGATGTGTATAAAGAATGAAGAGGTCTGCCGGCTTGCTTCATCGTAAAGATGTCATGCTGAAGCTGCAACATCTTTGTCTCATTTCGCACCTGCGAATACGTAGTAGCAAGAATGTCCCACATTGCCTTAGCAGTGGGCTGATGGAGAACATCATTTGCTATCTCCATCGTCAGCGTGCCGGACAACCATACTTTTGCATAAGCATCATCGGCCTCCCATGAGGCATAGATCCCTGTCTTCTCTGCAGGCTCATCTTCGGTAAGAATGTGTTTCTTACCGTTTGATTTCATGAGGCTCATGAACTGCATGGCCCATAACTCATAGTTAGACCCGTCCATCTTCACTATTGGCGCCGGACCTTTGAATGCGCCGATGGAGGGCGAATCGACTTTCGATTCTGACATACTGCTGCTTGAAGAAGACGAAGGGATAATAGACACTGTGATGAATGTCTACACCAACTGCATTGGATTTGAGTACGTGTGTAGACTTTTACGTACTCAAATCCATAAACCGGAGCGCTTCTGGACTGCTGGAGATTATGGAAGCCCTACGGCGACAGAGAGCGGTGCCGCTGGAGCGGCTAGGGCCGCAGGGGCGGCTGGAGGATGCCGCTGGAACGGCTAGGGCCGCAAAGGCGGCTGGAGGGTGCCGCTGGGGCGGCTGGAGGGTGCAGACGGCGCCGCTAGGGCTGCGGGGAGGTCCCGCTAGGGCGGCGGGACCGCTGGTGTGTGCGGCTGGAGCGGCGGGAGGGAAGCCGCTGGCGTGGCGGGGCGGCTGGGAGCCGCTGGATGCTGTAGCGGTAGCAGAGGGGGCCGCTCGGAGGGGCAGCGGCTAGACGAGAGTAGGGGAGGGGCGGCGGGCGGGTGGGGGAGGGAAGGGAGGAGAGCCCTAAGGCGGCTCTGATACCATGTTAGAAGAAAAGAGTCTTTGTTATGATAATAAGAAAACCCTAGGCTCTCTTATATAGGGAGAGGCCGTAGGGGTAAATTACATGGATGTCTAAATAGAAGAGATAAATAGAAACAGGGTACATAAACATATAATAATAATAGAAACTAACTATCTCTACAGAGACCATAAGACAGTTTTCAGAACCCTTGAGTTTGATAGAAGTGTCCAGAACCATCAAAGAAGAAGTTGGGTACCGGGGCTTGGGTTCTGCAAATGCCATGACGGCCGCAAAGGTCAAGGGAAAAGTGGCCTAGATAATCCTTTGTATCTTGCAAGTATCATATGCATCTAGCAAAACATCGAATAGAATTATGGTTGGTCGTCAAGGCCGCAGGATCGTAGGGAGCGACGCAGTTCAACGCTGAGTAGGGAGCGCCACAAGCGAGTAACACGTGATGGCACTGGGTTGCTAGGGTAGTGCAGGACCACCGGGGCTGCAGAGCTCAGAGCTGCTATAGCAGCAACATAGCAGCGTAGAGCGCAGGACTGCAAGGCGGTCTGGAACTGATGCAGTGGCGTAGGGCTGCTGGAGGCTTAGGACCGCTGCTCTGATACCATGTGGAGAAGAATGAAAGAATGGGAGAGCATGTCTTATTCAAGAGGTCTAGGGATCCTTATATAGGATAAAAGCCTATAAAGATCAAAGGAGAAATTACATAAATATCCCTAACATGGTTACAAGAATATACTCCTGACACATATAATATTCCCTTAACATATATACTTGCAGCGTAGAATATTCTCTTAACATATATACTCCCAACAGTCCCCATCTTTGTTTTTGGTTTCAGAGTTTTCATGTGATTCATAGGGACTCCATAGTAGAGATCCCACCCTATGCCATGTGGGCTAGGGTTTTCATGTGGTTTCATAGGGATTCTAGACTAGAGATCCCATCTCTGAGCCAGTATGGGAGCGACCCAGTTCTCCGACGAGGAGACTCTTCATACTCCATTCTCCAGCGACCGTGGACTCTAACGAGGATGTCTTCATGGCTTTTCAGTTCGGCCCTTTAGAGATGGAGTAGTTGTCCACATGATGCAATCGGCTCCATCTGGCGGGCTAGAGTACTCCGACGAGGAGACTCTTTTCAGTTTCAGTGACTTCGACATCCGCAGTTCAGAGCACATGTTCTCCGACGAAGAGACCCAGTTCGACTCACACTCCAGTCCATTTGTTCCTCCTCACCTGCACGACATGAGAAGCAATGCCCTCGACAGCAATCGACTGTTGTATTTGCGCTGAGTTGATATTGTCTGTAGTGTCTTGTATTATGAGTTTGAGATTTCTTTATGTTTGTCCAAACTGAGCATTGCATGCTCCAGCTTGAGGGGGAGTGTTGGAGTATATGCATCACTTATGTGGTAGATGGATATACCACATCCAGTGTTTAGTCCCACATCTATCAGTGGTAGGATTTGGAGGGTCTGTGGAGGCTATATAAGAAGCCCAATACCTCATGTATCAGATGAGAAGGTTGAATGCAACAATCAGCCCTTTGAAGCATTCTCCCGTGGTTTCATCCTATTCCTTAGGGAGTAGAGTTACATGTAAAATCCCGGTGTTACTTCAATGTTTATTCTTTATCTCTGATTTAGCTTCCGCGTTTCAATTTTTCTAACATTTATGAGTCAAGCACTTTGGAAACATCAAGTTGCAAGGACCAACATGCATTCAGATATTTGTGTCTGCATTTGCTATGTCCAGATATCTTTTCGAAGAAATAAATCATGTAAACTAACATATTAATAGATTTCATAAGATTATGTGATTTTTAGCACTTTTTTTTACAGTAATATACAAGATTTTCCAGTTCTGGTCATTTCCATCTTAATGCTTTCATTTTTCTTGATTGTAACGTCGTTTGTCCTTTGACAAGTAAAAAGACAGGTTCATTGACTTCGTATAATTTGCAGCATGGTCGTGGATGTCCACCGCACACTCCTCTATGGTGGTGTTTTTTTGTACCCTGCCTAAAAAAGAGCCCAAATGGGAAGCTGCGGTAAGGGAAATATTCACATTATCTGGTCCTGTTTCTTTTTTTCTGTTAAAAAAACTGATTTGGTATTACTATGGTTTATTTTTGTCGGAACAGAGTCCTGTATGAAGTCTTTCCAATGTCTTTTTTGACGGAACAAGCAGGGGGTCAAGCTTTTACGGGCCAGCAAAGGGTATGTTTACGTAGGATGCTTAACATCATCTTTTGAGACATCATATCGAACATCACACTATTATCAGTAATTCTTATATTGAACATTTTATGAATCAACTTTCACGTACTCAATAGGCACACTATGACCAAGTTCACATATCCACCAGAAGTTTTTGCGCTGCGTGCTGCTCCTACAAGATTTTTATCTTAATGAACCTTCTTAATGAAGTCTTTACGTCAATGAGACAATTTTTGTCTTTGGAACTTCTATGCAAGGGGACCTTCATCTTCAGATTATAGGGGGAATGACCCTTCTTATTGTAGTTGTTAGTATTGTACTGAATTGAACACGCATCAAGCAAGGGCGGTGATTCGGGGGCCATTCCTTCTACGACCTGAGCTTGTCTAACTCTTCACTTGGTCGTGGTTCTCTACTGAGTGATTTGTGCAAGTTTATCCTCGTAGGAGACTACAAAGTCATCCTTTGCTACTCGCATGGAACTCTTAACCTCCGGGGTTTATGCAGGTTCTTGATTTGGTTCCAGAAAAGATCCATCAAAGGTCACCGGTGTTCCTCGGTAGCTACAATGATATCGAAGAAATTAAAGCACTCTATGCAGCTGAGGAAGATCAAGCTTGACACAACCTGAAACAGCTTCTCATGCTGGGAAGTTTCTTCTGTAAAAAGGTCGACTCTTTCTTCTGTACTATATTTTGTGAAGTAGAAAAAAATGCTGCATATATTAGATGATGTTCTGCTCTAATCTTACTGACGGGGAGATAATACTCAAGTATACGCATCTAATAGTTGATAACTGCGTATAAATGACACGCCCTTCTCTTCTTTTTACAGAGATTTTCAGGAGAAAATAGTGGGATGTAAATTGCTATTAACTGAGGCGTTAGTTAGATGGGCACCTATTGAAAGGTCTTGAGCCTCTCATGGAGGATGACATTCATAGGATATGTAGGAGATACTTGATGTCAAATATCAGATGCGGTATATGTGCAATAGATATTTTATCTTAGGATATAGATCTTCATTAATAGTATTTGCACATAAAGTAATAAGAATAAGATTCCTTAATTAGTTAAATCAAATTCAGATATAGTTAATATTTCCAATCTCTGATTATCCAGACTCTGAGTTTGTTGGGGAGAGCTACGGTTCGATATGTGTGACGATGATCTATATGATCACCGACAAGCATGCAGTAGACAACCTTTGATATTGTTCTTGCCTTTTTGTTCCCATGCTGCGGTCGACAACCTTCGATCTTGTTCTTGCCATTTTGTTCCCATGTTGTGACCTTTTGATTCACTATTGTGAGACCCGATTAAGGGTGTCAGGAAAACTTGAGCTCGATGAGCTAGACTTGAACTCATCTTGATAAGAGCTCATGGGCCAGACTCGAAAAGCTGTTGAGCACGAATCTGAGTCGGATAAATAACTCGTGAAGGTTATTGAGTCAGAGTTTCAGTTGAGCACGTCTCAACTCGCTAACTCGACTTGCTAACTTGATTTAAATTTATCAGTTTTTTAATATATATTTTCCATTCTATATGGACATACATGATGTACAAATAAAGAGAAAATGGCGATGGAGGAGTGTGTTATTTGGAGTTGTGTGATGTTTATATGATTTGCACGGTATAAAATTTAAATCAAAATTTTATAGATTATCAACAACTTATGATTAAATACATATATATATATATATTCCAAAAAACTCAAACAATATTATTATCAAGGAGATTCTTAATGGGTTTAATTGCTTCTTTAGAGAGTCCACAAACAATCAATATAAAATCAACTTCCAAAAATCTCGTTAGCAGGCTCGTGAGTCAACTCAAATTTAATGAGCTTGAGTTCGAGTCAGAACTTTCGAACTCGGAGCTTATCGAGTTCGAGCTCGAGTCCGAGTTTGGTTATTGAGTTCAGTCGGAGTAGATCTTATTACATTTATCACATGTTTTTTTTCAGGATTTTTACACAATGAACCATATAAACTTTGCCAACGTTCCTGTGTTTTTATTATCCCAAAATCCTTCTAAACTTTGTGTTTATAAACTACTGTCTTTCGACATGACTTTTTTAAGCCTTTTTTCTGTAAAAGGAAAAATAAGCCTTTTTCTGTAAAAATAAAAAACATATTTTCTTTTTAAAGGTCTGTTAGTTTTTTTGATCCACCACTTGTGATGTGTACAGATAGTTTTTTTTTAGGATTCCGACCCAATTTCTTCGTGACCCATAAATTGTATATCTTTTGTTATTAGAAAATTTCATTTTTTTAGATGTTGGTGTTTGACCCACAAAATTTTTGAACTATCATTTATTTATTGACCTTCTTGTAGATTAATAAATCTCTTAAATTTAGAAGTTTAGTTTTCATTTTTTTTGAAAAACCAAGAAATCTTTATTACAATGACACGGAGTTATACTGAACTAGCCCTGGATGCCATTTTTTTTAGAGTAAGTCATGAAATTGTGCGCGTGCACCACACGCAGATGGGACTGGTGCGCAAACTACAGTTTCTCATGGAAGCGCAATTGGCTTTGACAAGATTCAATCCCTCTACTCACCTTCCAATCTATTTGAGTGACCCGGTTGATCTGATCTACCATGGGCTTACAATCGGAGATGATACAGATGATGTAATCACCAAATTCTGCCGGCCACAGAAAGCCCCTGGGATATTGACGAGAGTTCTGCCTCAGCAGGAGAAGCGTCCGACGTGGAGATGGCTTCGGCCTGCAGAAATTTCCCATTGGATTTGAAGTTAACGATGCCACAAAATGCTGCTGCTGCAGTGAATGCCAAATCCACTTCTATGAGCAAATGGAACTGTGTATTGCCAAGAGGGTACAGTGCTATCTGAATGGGCAAGAAGAGAGAGAAAGCCGAGGGTTGGCTCTTCCTCTTTGATCTAGTCGAAGATGGATGTACATCAAGACTGAGCCCTAATATATAATATGGTTCGGCAGGGTTGGTCAACATCCAGTAGAGGGGCGAAGACAGCTGCGATACCTGGTCCACTCTGTTTAACGAGGTGAAACTGGTGAAGAAAGCTGTTCAACAAAAGAGAGTCACTATCTGAATGGTTAAACAAATACCGGCTAAGGAACTGAAGCACCACCAATAACAAAGATTGCTCAGGATTGGATAATCTATCAAATACTGGTTAAGTGTTGAGTATATGGGTCCTTTCATTTGAGAAAATCTTTGGTTTATTACGGCCGTTCTTTTTTTCTATCGTGACAACTCCTCTTCCTCGATTTACCTCCACCATGGGGTGCATAGTCTTAATCAGGATTCAAAAAGAGTTCCAGGGAGATTATTGAATGAGAAGGGGGTGGCCGATTAGTCATTGCGTGCATGTCCGATGACACGGTGGGGACAAATTTGACCAGCTTATTAGGACTGACCTTTTGATTCCCGTGCTTCATGTTGCACCTGGTTATCCATAGGTGGTGAAGTAGAGAGGTGCCTGTTTTAAAGTCGACCGGGGATCTGTTGCTGGCCGAGCGGAGACTGAAAACAAACTCGACAATTCCTCCAGCGACCATATCAGATCTGATTCCAAGCTTGAACCAGGTAGCTCTAGCAACTGCACATTCAACAAAGAGATGTTCTTGATTTTGCAAATCTTTATTACTGCAATACTTTGCTGTCTGCACTTGAGAAATCTCCATAGCAACCGTAGTCTCACTCCAATACCGCCAAGGTGCTTTGGGGTTGCAATTTCTCCCAAGATATAAATATAACAATGTCTTTCATTTGGTTGATGTCCCCACCAAAATCACGAAGTATCTAGGGCTTTGCAAATTTTCTGATGTAGCTTTATGGTAGCCATGAGATGAATGGGCAAGGCTGTTAGCACTGATGTAACACAGACTGTTCTACTAGTGTGGGAAAGAGTTCTGCGCTTCCATCTGTCCAGTCCTTCTCAGTCACCATGTGGTGCACTTAGTTACATTTCCTTCCCTCCATAAGTGGGCAACCCAAATATAGGTCTTCTTTAACAGGGCTATGAATGTTAAGTATATGGTTAATGGGCCCGCACAAACTGTCGGGGATATCTTTGCTGAACAATATATAGTTTGCCATAGTATATATGTTGACCAGATAGGTAGCCATTGTGTTGTAGCATGTCCAAGATTGTAGAAAGCGGTAGTCGGTACTTGATGAATCTCCATTTCATCACCTTTATTCTTTCATTTTGGCTTTTAAACCCTAGTTAAATGCATGTATATATCATTATTTTGCATGAATTAACATTCATTATTTATTGTATAAATACTGTCTGAAATACATTGTTAAAAGCCAAAATAAAAGAATAAAGAAAAAAATAAATAAAACACCAAAGGTATTTTATGACCCTAAACCCCGAGACCTAGGTGACATGATGACCAGATCGACAAGGAACAAAGGGAAGATAAATGCCAAAAACAATAATAAAGACCCTATTTTTACCCTTCAATAACTCATTTTTGGGATCTATTTTATTCTTTATTATTTACACCTCAAATAAAGAAATATTGTACACGAAAGTTGTAGATAAAAATATATAGGAAAACACAAAATTGATTTCACATAAAAATAATACACATTGTACATTTTATACTCAGAATAATATTCCAAAACTCAAACTTTCTATACCCATCTCTTCTCCATATGAACTCAAAATGCACCAAAATCATCTTTAATTATGTATAACTTTTTATTAGCTATTTAATGAAGGTAATTTTATTTAATTTGGAGTTAAGATGCAAAAGTTGGTTTTTAAACCCTTATTGTAAAATATACTTGAATAAAATATTAATTTTATTTATTATTTATATTTTTCATAGAATAAAATAGAACCATAAAAAATGCTAAAATAAAATAATATACAAAGATACATAGATGAATTACCTATACTTATATCTATATAATAAGTACATATATTTATTTAAATGTACAAAATACATCATAAAAATACAATAAAAATATATTTCAATATAAACAAGTTATAAATATATAATTAAGTATTTAAAATAATAAAATTTAAAACACACAGTTAAAGTAAATTATACACAACATATGTAAATATACCTATAAATGAACCTCCAAAAAGTAACATATAATAAATAAACTCATAAAAATAAATAAAAATCATGTTTAATACTACATAAAATAAAATAATAAATATTTTTTATCTTTTAACCAAAAATTTAATATAAGAGATCCTATCCTAGCTGTTCGATCAGGAGCCTCTTCCAGTAGGAGCAACAACCGTCAGATTTTGCGAGCCTCTCGCCCACAGATCTCATTTGATGGGTCTAATCCTAGCCCTTGCTGCTGAAGCGTCATCGTGTGCCCTGGAAATGATGTGTGTCATGCGAAATCATCAAAGCTGTTGGACGCGCACGTGGAGGGTATTTTGCGCACACTCCCTCCTGCTTTTGTGTTTTAATTTCAGTCCTTAAACATTCGTAGTTTAAATAATTTTGTAATATTTGCATCTCAGCCCCTGTACTTTCTTTATTTGAATTTAGGTCCATTCTGCGCCACCTCACGTGCCCGTGTACGTGAGGGGGCGGAGTATTTTGCATCTAGACCCTTGTAGAATTTGTATTCTTTTCAATCCATTAATTGTTTTCTATGAAAATTGCATTTGCCCTACTTGGCTGTATATTAATTACAAAAATACCCTCAGGTATTGTTTATTGGAGATTTTTGGAAAAAAATTTATTTTGATCACAAGTTTTTCTATGGTGTTCGGCTAGGGTCTCATAACTATAAATATTTACTTAAATGCCCCTACTGCTATGCATTTTCTTTTTGTAGATTTTATTTTGTTAAAAATAGCTCCAAGTCTCTTAAAGTTTGTGGAAAATTACTACAAATGGCTGATATATATGTATCACGTATATTTTTGGTTGGGTACTTTAAGGGTATTTTTTATTTATTAAAAATTAAAAAGAGAGCTTTTATTCCCTATTTGACTATTAAAATTCCAAAAAAATAAAAACATTTTAAAAATTCCAAAAAATATACTTATTTTATTATTGCATTTATGAGCCTACATACTAAATGTCACTAAAAATAGAAAAAATAACTAAATTAAAAAGGTCCAAAATCCTTATAAATATAAAAATTATGTAAAAATCCAAAAATATATTTTATGTTCATGAATTTTATTATATTATTTATTATATATAAAAATAAATTGGAGAAATTTTTGACCCTTTTTGCTATTTTCAATCTTCAAATCAACTAGGCCTGATTAATTAATTATTTCTTTTGATTATTTCTGGCTTCAAAAATACCTAAAAGTTATAAAAAATTCCGTACAAATCACAAAAATACTATAAAAATATATAAAATACAAAATATTTTATTCTGTAAATTTTAGTTATATTTAATTGCTTTCATAATTATATTATATAGTTTTATATATACTCTTATATTGTATTTTAAAAAATGAGAAAAAGAAAATTAAAAATAAAAAGATATAAAATGAAAAGTAAAATTACAAAATTAACAATAAAAAATGCAAAAACAAAAATCCATAAAAAATATATACAATAAAAAAGCACAAAAATAAAAAAATACTTTAAAACTCTAAGTCATTTATTATCTTTTAGTCAATTTTGATTGTATATCCTATGCTGTTTACTATGTTCGACCCCTACTATTCTTGTCCGTTATACAATCTATTGTAGGGTATAACAAATTTTGATCCTGTGCTTGAGTGATTTATTTCTACTGTGGGTTAATTGTTGATTGACCACGTGATTTTGTGAGCGGTCTCCTCAACGATATTTTATCTTCGCTTCTTTGCGAGGATATTATCTAGACCCTCGTGAAATACGTATCATCACTACTTGGTAGGTGGGGTCACTGACTAAGGATTAATCTGCAATCGGACGACTAATTGGAATGTCGGTCAATAATCGGTTTTAATTTTTTCAATTAATTTAATATATATAAAACAAAATTTATATGCATATTGTTATATATTTACACTGATTTATACATTTTCTATACTATCACAATGAAATAAAAGAAGTAATTATCTTTAAATATAACATTAAGTATAAACGAATAAGTTTGCTTTCAAAAAAAAGTAAAAAAATTAAAAACAAAAAATCTCTATTTAAAAATTGACCGAGTAGTCAGGTTGACCAACTAATGGTCGACTAGGCGTAGTTGAGTCCGCTACTCTCCCCCGATTCGACTAGTCGGGCTGACTAATCGGCCTAGTCGACCGATTTTTACAACAATGAGAATGTCTACTAGCGATGTGCCACCCCACATTGTTGCTTTTCCAAATATGATTGTGTCATCCACAAACATAAGATGGGTTATTCGTCTTATTGCTTTGGCCACCGAGTAACCTTATATGACATTAACACTGAGAGAGAAAGAAAGCTGCCTAGATAGAAATTCTGTGGCAAGGATGAAGAGGAATGGGGAGAGAGGGGAGCAAGGTGATGAATCCATGATTCATCTCATTTATTCTTTCTTTTTATCTATAATCCTTGGTAAAATACATATAAATATCAACATTTTTCATTAATTAACATATTAACAAACAACAACAACAACAACACAGCCTTTTCCCACAATTAAGTAGGGTCGGCTACATGGATTCTTCGCCTTCATTTAGATCTATCTTGGGTCAATCTCGGACTTATATCCAAAAAATTAAGATCCCTTCGTATAGTCTCTTTCCAACACTTCTTGGGCCGTCCTCGCCCTCTCTTAACCGGCTCAACATCCCAACACTCGTCTCTCCTAACCGGTGCATCAGTTGACCTTCTTTGCAAATGACCAAACCATCTTAAGCGGTTTTCTCGCATCTTATCCTCGATCGGAGCTACACCAACTTTCTTTCTGATTGCATCATTCCGAATCCGATCTTTACGTGTATGTCCACACATCCATCTTAGCATTTTCATTCCTGCTACAACCATTCTCTGCACATGTCTATGGTTCACAGGCCAACATTCAGAATCATAAAGCATAGCAGGTCTCACGGCTGCTTTGTAAAACTTTCCTTTAATTTTTAAAGGAATTTTCTTATCACAGAGAACAGCGGAGGCTCCTATCCATTTTAGCCAGCCTGCATTTATTCTATTAGTAACATCTCCATCAATTTCCCCATCATGTTGCAAAATAGATCCCAGATATCTAAAAGAATCTCTCTTCTGAATGTTATCGCCACCAATCTTCACCTCGATTCCTTCACCATTGCTTCCATCAAAGGTGCATTCCATATATTCCGTCTTAGCCCTACTTATACGAAAACCTTTAGTCTCCAAACCTCAAGCTTCTCATTTACTCCATCTATAGTCTCCTCAATCAACACAACATATTAACTGTTAATATTATATATTTAATACTTATCTAATCTAAAATACAATAATAAAGAGAAATACAAAATAAAAGAAAGAAGGATGCAAATATGAAAATATGTGCATACTGATCCTAACCCCAAGAATGTCAATATGGACTTGTTTGATAAGATAAATAGGTGAAGAGAGATAAGGATCTTAACTTATAAAAATATCAAAAAATATATATAATCAAGTGTACATATGCACATTATTCACCTTGTACATATATTCACCCATTTTATTTACAATTCAGATAATATCAAAAAATGTTTTCTTCTCTTAAGTTGCTCATAATAATATATATTAATATTTATTTATAAAAATATAACAAATTATTTATTGTATAGATAACATGGTACAAAGAATAAAAAAAGCCGTAAAATAAACATTTAGAGCTAAATATTTGCTCCGCATGAACTCGAAATCTACCAAAGTTACTTTCATTGTTTTCATAATTAAATTATCTTTAAAATAATGGCATTTTATTAAAATATGAGTTAAGATGTTAACGTCGACTTTTTAAGGTACTTGGTATCTATACAACAATACAACATTGTTGTATTATTTTATTCTTTGTATTTTCTCATGTATTTATATTTTTATTATTTTCTTTATATTTTATAATAATTATAGAAAATTCAAGTAAAAGTTACAAAAGTTAAAAATCACCAAAAATAAAATAAGTCTATTTTATTATATATGTAAGCCCTACCTTTATTGTAAATATTTCCGTTTATTTACCTATGTAATATAAATATAAATATTAAAAAATATTTATAATCGAAATTAATGTATTAAATTAACTAAATATAAATAATAAGTTATTTGTAAAAATTATTAATTAAAATTAAAAATAATTACCTAACTATATACAAGTAAAGCTTATAATTATCATATTTATATTATTTAACTATTTTAGTTAAATTATTTAATTTGTTACAATTTATAATTAAATTACTTATGAAATTATTTACAATCCTTGTAAATATTATTTATTTAAAGCTATTTATTATTTAGTATTTAATTTACAAGGTATTGATGCATTTGTATACATTATATTTTGTCCTATAGTGTGTACATGTGTGTGTGTGGGGGGGGGGGGGCGTCGCATGATGTCTCTCCAATGGTTTATTTTCTGAGGTTGATCCCAATCAACCCCTTCCCCTTCTTTTCTTCTTTTTCATCCTCCTCTTCCTTCAAATCCCAGTTCCCTAACAACCTCAACAAACTTCGTCCACGACATCTCCTTCACCGGTGATGACATCCTCTCGATGTGCTCCCCAAGCCTTCTTCTCTGATGGATTTCCATCTTGGTACGTTGTACGTGGACCTTCTTCCTCTTCTATAAATAGGACCCTCTTTCGAACCCAATCCATCCGCCATTTCAGTCTCCACCTTCTGACTTGTAAGCTCCGGTGAGAGAGAGTTGAGCTTATGACAAAAGCCTCTCCACTTGCTGCTACAACAAGGAAGAATTCATAAAAAAACCACAAATGTACAATAACTTGAAGTAAAGGTATTTTCCCATTCTATAGTATTAAAATATAATCCAAGTATACTATTTTCTACTTTCAAAAACTTAAACAATATTATGTTTAGTTCAAAAACAATTTTTCACTTTAAAAACAATTTTAAAATCCAAACAAAATATATAAATAATTTAAAAACCCTTAGAAATAGTGAAACGAAGCTAAAAAAATTAAAAACATTGGAAGATAAAATCTAATACAAAAATAGAAAACGCATACCTATACTTCTTTACATATACCATATATGTACATAAAACAACATAAAACCAACAAACACTTAAAATAAAATAAAAATTTTGAAACTTGAAATACTTTAAAATTCACGAAAAATTCATTAAAACCCTATCCCTAGACCACTCTCACTACACTACCATAGTTTCTATAGTTTGCCTCACCAACTTCGACACTCCTATACTTCACATTATATAGTTGAGTTTAGGAGTGTAAATAATCGAACCACTTTGGTTGCCTCAATGACATTGCTCTGTCTTCTAGAGTAACATACCGAAATGTCGTGTTCATCACATGGTTATTCAAGCAAATTCCAAAGGAAAAATGTGAAGTATTTGTTTATTAGACTTGTAAGCTATTGGTGACCCATTAATGCAATCAAGTCATCTGAATTAAATGATCGTGAATGCACTTAATGTTAAGTTCGCTTTATACAATTAGGGTACTATACTGTGGTCATACTGAATACCATACGATTGGGAGGACATAACTGAGTTTATTATGTGATATTCAATAAAGATCTCTAGTCTAAGAAAAAGAGTTGTCAATCTTTCCCTAAAGATTGATTTTCGACCAACTTCTTGATGCATGTCCTCTGCACAGGAATAGGGATTTGGAAGTGTTGGAATAATCAAGTCAAAGAGTTGACTTGATGAGATCAAGATACATTGAGACATGAATCATAATTGTCTTGATCATATATACATCCTTTGATCGAAGACATATATACATCTATATTCCTGAGTATACACATTTCGCAAATCAATATGTTGGTGACCTAACCAAGGTCCACATACCAACGAGTCAGTGTGCATATCAATACATATGAGAAGTATGATCTCTCAAAGGAGTCATACATGTTCATGGTTGATGAATCGGGAGATAGAGCTCACTCATGAGATAATTTGTGGTCATAGTGAATTCTATGCATAGTCGTCTTATTTATAAATAAGACATGAATTATAAATAATATATGCTTTTGGAAAGTAAATGATTAATATTATCACCTAATTATTGAATGAGAAATATATTGATATGTTCCGAAGAAAACAACGAAACTAGGGTTTGGACTTCGAATGTATCTAAGTCTTCCACTATGTAGGATGGATGAGTATTGGGATAACTTAAGGTTAAATCTATCTTAATAGATCATCTATCATGGCACCTCCATTCTAAGGGAATGCTGAAACATGATGGATTTTAGTGGCTCTATTTATTAGACTAATGATTTGAGAGTTTATTAGATTAAGTCTCATCTCATTTGAATCCATTATTCAATCCAATTCCAATTTCAATGTTCACATGTTGGAAAGTGAAGTGGTGATGGAAATGGAAATAAACACACTCCGTGAGCTCATTTCTTTACTCCAAATGGTTTGGACTTTGATTAGAAATTGCCAAGGAACCTGGATTCAACGCACTGATACTTTCTCCAGTTCATAGAGAGTGTGATGCGTTTCATTGAGCTCATTTAGAGTGTGAATCATTCCAGTTGGAGCTCAACATTTGTAAGTGACATATTTTGCTAAAATAATATAAACCATGAAATTGGATAGTTATCTAAATTTCTAGTTACTATACATGGATAGTATGATCTCCTCAACATTATATCCAAATATCCCAGATTTCTGCTCATGAGTCCTAATTAGATTAGCACTTGTACTTAGTAATATAAATAATGAGATAATAATTGTTATTATCATGGATATGTGTATATCTAGGGTTTTTTGATATGATCCACATCATATATAATTAATATGATTTTTTATTCATGATAAATAGTGTATACCATTTATATGAATATAATTCATATAATTATTTCAAGGTACATTTGTGAACATGATTCACATTGATTTATGAATGTAAATTGGATTTATATATATTTTTTGGTTTATGAATATGATTCATAAACTATGAGGGTTATTCTCATAAAAATACCAATTATGATAATTAGATTATCATTATGATAATTAATAAACATATTCAATATATATTTGGCTAAAAAGGGGGGTGTGTGTAATACATGGCGTCGCCATCGAGAGTCTTACTCTCAATTAGTTGATTGATTTGTTGCCTAATTTATTTTGCCTAATTTAATTGATACCTAACCAGATAAATCATGTTCTATTTCTTATTGAATAAGGATTATAGTATAACCATTGATTCCTCATTCAAAGATAATCATAGACGTGCCCCTTAAGAGTAAGTCTCTAAGGGGACGTCTACAACGAGTATGAAAGAGAGGGAACACCTCTCTTTTTTAACATATGAAATAGATGAATGCCTTTGCCTTTTGAGAGATCTAGTTACCTTGATCTTTGAGAGGGAATTCATGAGAGTTTGAGACTCTCAAATACACGTCCAAGGTGCTCTCTCTACAACCCTACCCCATCAAGTCTCCATCTTCTCTTCATAGTCGTGGCCCTGCGAGAGAGAAGATCAGTGACGACGCGCATGACAACTCGGGTTAAGTATGTAAATAAACAAGGGTCGTTGTGACCCGAATCACCAAGCACAGTCAATCGAGAAAATTTTTGTTTTAAACCACTTAAAAGATATTCAAACAATGACACGCAAATGTAAGCGGGTTCGCTATTCTATTTACTTGATATAGCGAACAGGGTCGAACACAAGAAGCACAATTGAAAAACTAAGTAGTCAAATTTCCTAGATAATTTTTAGTGGTTTTTGAATTTTTACTTTTTTTCATTTGCAAATAAGCACAAAGGAATAAAAATGCACACACATACACACACTCTTTTTGTATTTTTTAGACTAGTAAAAAATACTTAGAAAATTACATAGAAAATGGTTTTGTGTTTTATATGTTTTAAAATAATTTAGGTATTTTTAATTTTTTTTCTGATGTTTTTTGTGATTTTATAAAAATGAAACAGTGGGAATAAAAGTGAACAACGCACATCCAAGAATATTTTACAATTTAAAAATACTTTAAGTGCCCAATACTCTTAGAAATTATTTTTAGGCTAAACTATAATTAAATATCTACAAATAGACTCTAGAATCAGATTTTTTTGGATTTTCTAAAAATTTCTACATTTTTTAAGCTTTTTTGTTTTTCGTATTTTTTGGAGTTTTATAAATAATCTATGCAAGAAAATTTGAAAGAAATTAAAAGACAATAAAACACACCCTACATTAATTTTTTTGGATTTTTTAGGCGAGTTTTTGAATTTTTATGATTTTTCTAATTTCAAGCAGACAAAAAATCACTATTTTTGATTTTTGAAAAATATCAAAAGGCAATGAAATGCTATGAAAATTTGAGACAATGAAGAGAAAGACAACAGAAATATTCACAATATTTTTGATAATTTTTAGACCATTAGAAA
Source organism: Ottelia alismoides (assembly GCA_037367405.1). NCBI lineage: Eukaryota > Viridiplantae > Streptophyta > Magnoliopsida > Alismatales > Hydrocharitaceae > Ottelia > Ottelia alismoides. The sequence continues at coordinate 44,560 of JAZKJV010004231.1, read as the reverse complement.
CATTTATTTCATTAAAAAGGGCATGCACATTCAAGTCTACAATATAAGGACTAAAATATAATTGTTCAAAGTTTTTAAATCAAAAGATAACGAGAAATGACATTGCAGGTAGAAATCACAAATTGCCCAAAATCATGTGCGTTGCATGTGCCTTATGCTCTGGTGGGGACTTGATTGTAATTTTAAAAAGTTCGAAGAGCTTTCGTGTAATTTTTCCAATTATAATGTTCCAAATCCCTTAGGGTTCTTGATATGTGCCTTCGTTCTCAAGACCCAAGGGTGGTCTGGCCCCCCTGCTTCCCCACGCGCGGAGGCGACGTTCTGAAGGTCGGCGCAGCGGAGTGCAGGGGGGCTTCAGTGGAGCGGGCGGAAGGGTACGCATAGGGTGCCGTGACGGCACGGGCATCTGCGCGGAAGGGGAAGGAGGGCGTCACACGCCCTGCGGTTGGCGGAGGAGAAGGCCGGAGCTGCGTGCTGGGCGACGCGGTGGAGATCTGGTTCGCGCGGGTGGCGTGGGTTGCGCGGAGGGCTGCGGTGCGCGGTGGGCGATGGAGCTTCTAAAGCGATGCTGCAGGGGCGACACGAGTTAAAGGGCGCCACCGCGGCGTCGCGGTGGTGGCGTCGCGTGTGGGCGGCCGCGCTTGGAAGATGTCACGGTTGGGCCGGCGGAGGGGCTGAAGGCTGCTGCGGGCTGAGCGCGGGCGGCTGTCGACCTGCTGTTTATTTTTTTATTTTTTATGTAAACAACAGTAATAATAAAAAGAAAAGTTTTTTTCAATTTTTCTGAAACATAAAATGTAAGCATGAGTAAAAATAATTTTTTATTTTTTATTTATTATATTTTTTATTATTTTATTTTCCTGCAAAAAAATGTTAGAAAAAGAGATACATGTTTTGTTTTTTAATTTATTAATAAATAAAATAGAGCGCATGAGCAGATATGGATCTTGGAAAACAGAAGATAGATCCGGATCTCCGACCACCGTGCGTGGTCGGAGGTGCGTGGTTGCGTGAGGTAGAACGTGAAAATGGAGAGATTACGAGATGAAAAATTCGATGTCGGATGCGGATCAAAGTGTGATGAATTTTTTAGGTTCTAAATTCTAAGAAAATCAGAGCAAAGATTATCCCTACAATTTATCTAAGATAAAAAGACGAGAAATAAAATTGGATCTCACCTCGGGATCGAATTCGCCGTGATGGCCTCGACGAGGGTCGACGCGTTGTCACCGGACGGCTCAGAGGCTGGGCGCCCTTCTTCGAGAAGATGGCTCTCGGAGATCGAGCCCCTCTCCATCAAAGATCGATCCAGGAATGAAAGGAGGAGGAGCCCATTAAAAAGAGAAGAAAAGTACAAAAGGAAGGAATATACAAAAGAAGAAGATTTTTATTGGTTAATTAATAAAATATTAAATTAATTAATTAATTAAGAATTAGTATTAGAATTAATTAAAATAAGTAAATTAAATAATTTTCAAAAATTAATTTGCCAACTTAATGGTGGCTATTAAAGGTATGGAATAAAATCTTATATACATGGAAGGTCCTTTAAATCAAATAAATCAAGTAATTGAATATAAATTTAGTAATTAAATTAAATTATATAATTAATGTTAGATATTTTATTCTTTTGTGATTTTTATATAAGGAAATTAGTTGTATACAAATATTATGTACATATAATACAATATACATATATATACATAAGGAAATAATTTTTAAATCATTTTCTTATTTTTTTAAATTTAAATATTTATTATTTATTTTATTCTTAATGAAAATAATATTGACAATTATGTATATTATGTATATAAAAATAAATATGAATAAATATGTACAATAAATAATGGTGAAACTGCACAAAACACCCCAGAAAATCGACTTTTTAACCGTAACTCCAAAAATTATGAAATCATAGTCATTTGAAAGATAATTTAATTTAGAGTATAATGGAAGTGAGTTTGGTTCAATTTGACTTCGTATGGAGTCAGAATTGGTCTTTCAATTATTATTTTGTGGCTTTTTCTGAGTATGATTATTTGTAATATGTATATTATTTTGCTTTGCGATTATTTTTATTATTTACAACACATTTTTATTTACAACTTTTATTTACAGGAATATTTAATTTGAGGTCAATTTATGTACAAATAAGATAATGTAATTTTTATACAAATATACAAGGAATTTATGTACAAAATATTTTTTTTGGATTTTTGAATGAAAGACCATATCTCCCCCTACTTTATTCCTGGTCGATCAGGTCAAGTCTTGACCTTCTCTCGGGGTTCGGGTCAGTCTGCATTTATTTCATAAATACATCTTTTATTTTTCTTTTCTTTTTCTTTTCTTCTTTATTCTTTTATTTTGAATACAAAAAAGTGTTAAAAATGCATATTTAACAAATGCACTCAAAATGGTAAAATTATGGTATTAGTGGGTATTTACAGGTGTTTGACTACGGAAATGAAGCTAAAATAAAAGAATAAAGACGATGAATCGTGTATTCATCATTTCCCTATACTTTACCTTTGCTAGTCCCTTAGCAAACACTTATTCGAAAATAAGTGAAAATAAAAATAAAGAAAAGAAAAAGAAAAGAAGTTAGAACAATGTTGGCTTTTAAACTTATCTTCATAAAAATGTAGTATGGAGCTCTGTTGGACCTTTGGATTATTAGTGTGTTAGAACCTTAATCGGAAATGGATTTAAAACCTAACTGCCTCTAAGTTCTACAAGACTCCTATTCAGGTCTCCTCAACAGTCAGATCAGAACAAGTCTACATACACAAGTTCTTATGACTATGAATTCTTACTTGTACGGTGTAAGTGAAATATAGCTCCTCATCTTAGAAGTAGCAAAGAAACAACCTCTCTCAACAAGGTAACTCTAATCCCCCGATCTAGCAACTCTTTCTTTGAGGAGCGAAGATATTCCCTTCTAAGTTCAAGTACAACCAGCTCAAGAAGAGGGGATGGAGAAGAGAATGGATGGTAACCAGTGTAGTTACCTATCATTGGATGCAAGACCAATGCAGCCAAGTCATCCGTTGCAAGCTCACAAATATTTGACTTTGTAGCTCTTATTCTTTTTTTTTCACTTGTATATACACTCTGGCAAGCATTTTACTTTTCAATCAGGCCTGTCCACTTTTGGAGATTCTGCATTTTTTCTATTATTTTTTTTCAAAATATATACAAGGTGTAGCATGTACATAAGGAGTTTTTCCTCTTGAGCTAGTAGACCATCCCTCTTTTGAAGCATTATTGCAACCCCAGAGCATCATATTTTTAGACCTCAACACCAAACCAGGTTGAGACACACTTCCCTCCCTAGAGGAGGACGGGAGGTTCTGCCTAGATGTACTACCCTCGTATACTACCCCAAGCCAAGAGATTCTGCCCCCTCACTACCTCCTCCATGAATAGCTACGTGTAGAGTGCTTGTCTAAGGTAAGCCACTGTCTGAAAGAATCATGCGTGTGTTGTTAAATATTCTACTTAGACTTATCAAGATGACATATGAACATAGTCTTATGGACTCAAAGAATTAAGTTACTACGACCTGAAAAGCCTTAACTCCAAATCTTATAAGGTTCCTCTGAAATTAAGTAGATTAAGGTCCAGCTAAGCTTCATTCTTCAAATTTATTCCATACTTAGTTTAAATGTCAAGACTATCTTGAAAAAGCACATGCCAATGCAAGAAAATATGTATAATGCAAAGAAAAGAAAACAAAATCTTTTTGTGAAACAATTTTCAAATTTTGATTTTTTTATGGATTTTTGAAAAATGATGCACATGCAGAAAATTTTTTTATGCAAATAGTTAGTAATATATACAAGTATTTACACAAGTTTTTTTAATAAGAGTTAGGAATGATATACACATATTTACAAAGGAGTGAGTTAATTATTTATTAGAATCAGGAGAAGGGATTTACAACTTGAGTGATTTATACATGTATATACACAACTGGAATTTTTTTAATTAATTTTTTTATTTTTAAAATTTTGTGATGCATATATTCCTCAAATTTATTTGAAAATAGTTTTACGAGTAATTTTGGAAACTATAGTCCACAATAAGTTTTCACACAATTTTATAATAATTTGAAAATAATACTGTAAACGTTTTTCAAATAGTACAAATAGATTTTCAAAATAATTTTTCAACCATTTTCAAAATATTTGCAAATAGTTTTACAAAATGATTTTATTTCACACAAAGAGAAAAATTTTTACAGTCACAATATTTTTACAAAGGTTGGAAATATTTTTCAAATATTTTTCAAATAGTTTTCAAAAGTTTTTTCAAATAGATTTTCAAACTACTTTCAAAATATTTTTCAAAATATTTTAGCCCGACTTATTAGTCAGTATGTAAAAGAAAAAATTTTGAGGAAATTTCTGCATCTTTTTATTAGATAATTAGTTTTAGTTTCTTTTACCAGTATTTACACATTATTTTAGCCATATTTAAAACTACAAAAGTACGAGTTATGGCTAAAGTATATATACAATATATACGACAACCCCTATACTTAGCTCGGACTATGTCTTCATTGTGATCAAAGAGCTGCAAAGGAAGACATAACTCGTGCTCAGTATATAAAAGCAAAAAGAATAATATACTACATTGATGAATAAAAGAATGAAATCAGTAGAAGTCGGCGATCTCCCTATACTTAGGATCAAATAATCCTAAATATAGAAGACTGTACACAAGGGAAACCGAGGAGTAGAATGTATAGAGTTTACCTCCTCTATACTTAGGGTAAAATATCCCTAAGTATAGGCAGCAAAACAGAGGTAAAAAAGAATCAAAAGAATAATCACAAGTTTGACACCCCCTATACTTAGGGTAAAGTACACCCTAAGTATGACATAATTATGAGATGGAGATGGGGTGTTTAGATAGAAAGAATGTATGATATGGACAACTGGATCTATACAACTGTGAACAATGTTGAGGTGCCTCTAAACAAGCGTTAGAGTTTACGCCCCTAGCTGGGCGCAATGGCTAGGACAATGCTGCATCAAGGTTCAGGATGACATCTGTGAGGCAAATACCATACTGTCGTTGCAGTCTCAGTGAGAGAACAACAACGAACTCAACAGAGGAAAGGATGACACCCAGGTAAACAATCAGGAGGGTGTTTGCTACTGGGTAAAGATATTGAAAGATGAAATCAAGCTCCGATAGCACAAAAGAAATCGTCAGCTCAAGATCTGAATGGAGTGAAAGGGCAGAGCCGAAGAAGTTGAATGTCGAGAAGAAAGGATCTGTCAGTGAATCCTCCACGTCAATTACCGTCTCAAATAGATAAGGAAGATCAAGATCAGGAGACTCACTAAAAAGGCTGATACCCAATGCATATAACGTAGACAAATCAGCGAAATCATCGAATACCTCAAAGATCGGGGAATCCTCGCGAGGGTCGTCGAGGAGAGAAACCTCAAACTAATGATAAAAAATATCATAAGACTCGGTCTCGTGATCCGACAGATCGGATGCACTCCCAGAAAGTGAAACCGAGTACACATGGTCTGTGGCATCCTCCCGCAGATAACCCTCGGGGAGTAATGCGGAATCATCAGGGAACTTGGGATCTATGCCGTCAAATATCAGGTCCTCCAAAAAAATATAAACCTCATCAAATGGGAGGACACATGGCTCAAATACGGGACTATCTATATATGTCAAATCAAAAATCGGTCCCTCATTAAGCTTTCTATGATGAGATGGATCAAACTGTATATCTGAATATGAGAAGATCTTCTGAAGAGTAGATACTGAATCAACTGAGCATGGACACTGAAATGACTCAAAGGATGATTGAGATGTGGGTTCTACCTCTATTTCTTGGGCTCCTAACAAATCTAGAATCCAAGAATCTTCTACGTGAAAGAGCGGGACTGGCTCTAAATCTGACTGTAAATCCAATGGGTCCTCAACCAATGTCCAGCTCTGGGAACTCACGGTAGTAGTCAACACATCCATCATATGAAAAGTAGTAGCATCCATATCCTCTAATTGGTGTGTGCTGTCTGAATCAGCATGATGTATTACACACTCAACATGTGTCATCTCTCCCTCATGTGTTGTCCCGAGTAAATCATCTTGTGTATATGGAATGTCTGAATGTGTTCCCAAGATGGTCTCAAATAAATCCAGGTTGGGACTATGGTGTGAACCATCACACGAGGTAATAACATATGCAATCTGCTCTGCGGTCATCCCTCTCATGGCGATCTGAACTAAGTCAATCATCGAAAATCCATGATCCGGAAATCACCTCAAAAGATCAATCCTGGGGGTCAACTGAAAAATCATGAATACAAGACTGCATCATATCAGCTCTACGCTGGGGGTAAAATCTCTGCAAAAATAATGATCGTATATCTCCCCACATAGCAATCTTCCTCTGCAACTCTCTATGCCATCTCCAAGCTCTAGTTTGAAGTGAGAAATGGAAGGTCATCAACATCAGGTCCTCAGAAGTGATATCAATGTATGATCGTGATTCACAAAAATCCTCAAACTCAGATATATGCATATATGGTTCCTCATGCACTCTTCCTGAAAATTTCAGCAGTAGATTAATGAACTCTAAATCCAAAATGAAGGGGCTCAATGTAGAAGCAGAGTGCGCTTCTGATCGATGTACTCGTCAATCATCTCAAGATTAAATTCATCTGAAATTCGCGACTGTCCTATTTGCTCTCTTATGGAATGCATTCTCATCTCAGCAAGATACTCGCCCAGGTCTTGTATTTGGTCAATTTGGTCTCCTCGGGCATTACTCACAACATGTCCCAAATTAGAATGTGGGTAGGGAGAAGATGGGAAATCGGTTGGAGTTCCGACCTCCCAAGAGAGTGGGCGGGAATGATGGGCATGAGATGAAGAAGCCGCAAAATCCGGCTGAAGTAAAATGTGACCCATCATGAAGAGAGGGAAATGAGAATGATGAAGTAAGGGAGGATGGGATAGAAGAGAGTGAAAGAAAGAGAAGATGACTGCTATTGATAGAAGATAAACATAACCAACTTACACCAAAGACATTCAAACATAAAGCAAACCCCAATTCACTAACTCTACGCAATGTGAAGACCGTAAGATCTGGTCTTTTATCTTTTCAATTTTAGTGTTATGTGATCAAACAAAAGTTGTACAAACACGTAGGATGCTTGAATAGGATTTGGACACTACTCCTTAGTGTGTACGCGAGCAATTAAAGGCGCAAACAATGACGGGTTGCTCTCCCAATACAATGGTGAATCAGTTACGTTTAATTTTAAAAGTCAAGTTCAATTAGTAGTCCCAATTTTTAATTTTTGATTTTCTATTTTTTTTGGATTTTTTCAAAGATAATTCCTATGAATTTTTTGATTTCCTCTTTGATTAATTTGAGTCCAAAAATAGGGGGAGGAAGCCAAAAAAGCTGATGCGCGATCAATCACAATGATGCATGTAGAGATAGAAAATATGTACCTTGCTCCAGCACTCTATATGCAATATTATCTGCGCATAAAATTTAATACTGAAAATAAACTAACTATATGATGTACGTGGAAATCGGCCTTAGACGAGTAGCTTCTAATGATCGTGAAGAACAATAGTTAGCTAATCGATTCGAGTCCGGAGTCCGAGCTTGGTAGTCACTCGGTGCCCACCACAACGGGTCCTGCCAGTGGTGTATGTGACTACTCACGGCACGTGGTGTCAAATTCAATTAAACTAACTTTTTCAATTAATTTTTCAGCAAGGTCCAATTACGTTCTATAGGAACAGATAATCTATTAAGTGTTGGGACTTAACTATTTACATCACAATCAACAAAAAATCCTACGTCTAAGGGCCAAAATCGCGAGAATCAAATAGAGAGTTATAATTGATGAAATAAAAAACTCGGAAAACAACGGTGAGGTCCCTCAAGTGTCCAACTGCAGCTCACAACATCTAAATCATTACAACAATGTCTAAAATGTTCTCTCAAATAAAATAATGGTCTCCTTTTCTTCTCTGCTCCACCTCCTGTTCGGGTCCTCCAAAAAGAGACTCCAAGCCGTCCTCCAAGTAGTCCCTCGCACAAAAAGCAAATAAGAGAAGGTTAGAAAACAAGTATCATATAAAGAGTCAAATAACACAAAATTGAAAAATGACTACAAAGCCGTGCTCCCCGGCAACAACGCCATTGAGAAAAATTTTGTTTTAAACCACTTTAAAGATATTCAAACAATGATAATCAAATGTAAACGGTTTTGCTATTTTATTTACATGGTATAGCGACCAAGGTCGAACACAAGGAGACGATTGAAAAACTAAGTAGTTAAATTTCCCATATAATTTTTAGTGGTTTTTGAAATTTTATTTTTTAATGTTCAAATAAGCACAAAGGAATAAAAATACACACACACACACACACACTTTTTGTATTTTTCAGACTAGTCAAAAGTACTCCGAAAATTATAGAGAAAATGTTTTTGTGTTTTATATGTTTTAAAATATTTTTGTTATATTTTTGTTTTTGTGATTTTATAAAAATGGAATAGTGGGAATAAAAGTGAACAGTGCACATCCAAGAATATTTTGCAACTTAAAAATACTTTAAATGCCCAATGCTCCTTGAAATTATTTTTAGGCTAAACTACAATGAAATATCTACAAAAAGAGACGAGAATCAGATTTTTTTGGATTTTCTAGAATTTTCTACCATTTTTAAGCTTTTCATTTTTAGCAATTTTTTGGAGTTTTATAAATAATCTACGCAAGAAAATTGGAAAGAAATTAAAAGACAATAAAATACACATACAGTAATTTTTTTGGAATTTTTAGGCGAGTTTTTGAATTTTTATGATTTTTCTAATTTTGAGAAGATAAAAAATCACTATTTTTGATTTTTTTAAAATATCAAAAGGCAACGAAATGCTATGAAAATTTTATACAATGAAGGGAAAGACACCAGAAATATTCATAAATTTTTTTGATAATTTTTAGACCATTAGAAGCGTTTATTTCATCAAAAAGCACATGCACATTCAAGTCTGCAATATAGGGACTAACATGCAATTGTGCAAAGTTTTTGCATTAAAATATAACAAGACATGAAATTGCAGGTAGAAATCGCAAATTACCCCAAAATCATGTGCTTCGCATGTGCTTTATGCTCTGGCGGGGACTTGATTGCAATTTTGAAAAGTTCCAGGAGCTTTCATGTAATTTTTCCGATTATAATGTTCCAAACCGCTTAGGGTTCTTGGTGTGTGCATTCGTTCTCAAGACCCAAGGGGTGTTCGGCCGCCGCGTGCTCTAGCGACTGGCGCAACTGTGTGCAGGGGGCTTCGGCGGAGCGGGCGGAAGGGCGCGCATCGGGTGCCGCAGCGGTGCGGGCGTCTGCGCGGAAGGGGAAGGAGGGCGTCACACGCCCTGCGGTTGGCGGAGGAGAAGGCCGGAGCCGCGCGTTGGGCAACGTGGTGGAGATCTACTTCGCGCGGGTGGAGAGGGTTGCGTGGCTGTGGCGCGAGGGTTGCGAAGCGCGGCTTGGGCGATGGAGCTTTTGGAGCGATGCCACAGGGGCGGTGCGGGTCGAAGGGTGCGACCGCGGTGTCGCGTGGTGGCGCCGCGTATGGTTGGCTGCACCTGGAAGATGTCACGGTTGGGCCTGCAGAGGGGCTGAAGGCGGCCGCGGGCTGAGGTGGGCAGTAGTCGACCTGCTGTTTATTTATTTTTGTTTTTTATTTTTTTTATGTAAACAACATAAATAATAAAAAGAAAAGTATTTTAATTTTTTTTTGAAACAGAAAATGTAAGCTGGCGTAAAAATAATTTTTTATTTATTATATTTTTATTATCTTGATTTTCCTGCAAAACAAATGTTAGAAAAAGAGATACATGTTTTGTTTTTTTTAATTATTTATAAACAAAATAGAGCACGTGAGCTGATATGGATCTTGGAAGACGGAAGATAGATCCAGAGCTCCGACCACCGTGCGTGGACGAAGGTGCATGGTTGCGTGAGGTAGAACATGAAAATGGAGAGATTACGAGATGAAAAATTCGATGTCAGATGTGGATCGAAGTGTGATGGAATTTTTTTAGGATCTAAGTTCTAATAAAATCGGAGCAAAGATTATACCTACGATTTATCTAAGAGAAAAAGATGAGAAATAAAATTGGATCTCACCTCGGGATCGGATACGCCGTGATGGCCTCGACGAGAGCCGACGCGCTGTCATCAGATGGCTCGAAGGTTAGGCACCCTTCTTCGACAAGATGGCTCTCGGAGATCGGGCTCCTCTCCATCAAAGATCGATCCATGAATGAAAGGAGGAGCCCATTAAAAAGAGAAGAAAAATAAAAAAGGAAGGATTGTACAAAAGACGAAGGTTTTTATTGATTAATTAATAAAATATTAAATATATGAATAAATAAATAAATTAAAAACGAATTTCGGAATTCATTAAAATAAATAAATAAAATAATTTCTAAAAATTATTTAGCGAACTTAATGGTGGCTATTAAAGGTATGGAATAAAATCATACATGGAAGGTCCTTTAAATCAAATAATCAAATAAATGAATATATTTTGTAATTAAATTAAAATAATTAATTAATGCTAGATATTTTATTTTTTAGTGATTTTTATATAAAGAAATTAAATGTATACAAATATTATGTACATATAATACAATATACACATAAGGAAATAATTTTTAAATCATTTTTTTATTTTTTTAAATTTATTTTTTTATTTTTAATGAAAATAATACATTATGTATATAAAAATAAATATGAATAAATATATACAATAAATAATGGCGAAACTGCACAAAAAACCCAGAAAATCGACGTTTTAACCGTAAATCCTAAAATTATGAAATCGCAGTTATTTCAAAGATAATTTAATTTAGAGTACAATGGAAATGAGTTTGGTTCAAATTGGGTTTGTATGGAGTCGAATTTGGTCTTTCAATTATCATTTTGCGGCTTTTCTGAGTATGATTATTTGTAACATGTACATTATTTTGCTTTACAATTATTTTTATTATTTATAACACATTTTTATTTATAAGTTTTGTTTACAAAAATATTTAATTTGAGGTCAATTTATGTATAAATAAAATAATGTAATTTTTATACAATACAAGGAATTTATGTACAAAATATTTTTTGGATTTTTGAATGAAAGACCCTATCTCCCTATACTTTATTCCTGGTCGATTAGGTCAAGTCTTGACCTTCTCTCAGGGTTCGGGTTAGTCTACATTTATTGCATAAATACATCTTTTATTTTTCTTTTCTTCTTTATTCTTTTATTTTGAATATAAAAAGTGTTAAAAATGCATATTTAACAAATGCATGTAAAATGATAAAATTACGGAATCACTGCATATTTACAGGTGTTTGACTACAGAAATGAAGTTAAAATAAAAGAATAAAGGCAATGAATCGTGGATTCATCAATCATCTTCTTCGTCGTACTTTGCATACATGTAAGAGGATTCAATTTTGTCTGACGAAACCTGGAGATCGAGATCATCTTGATCTCATCCTTGTGTGGACAACTTCGAGAAGAAGTAGATATCAAAGTTCGGGAAGTAACACGACTCATCATCACGCCTACGAGAGGAGATATCTCGGTTCAAACTTCATTCTGGAGATCTCTTGTTTTAGAGACTCACACTTCAAGAGGTAACTCCGATCTCTTCATAATATTCATTAGAATATTTGAAACATGTTTAGAAGTTGTTTCCTTGAGTATATGATTTCTCTTTGCATAAATTTTTTGTTATGCTAAGACTAGCGTTCATACGATCACTTCTTACATGCAAATTGTTTGCTACCTTTTTTGCGTTTTCATGATGCGAAGTTCGTAAAAGGTTTATTTACTTCATTAAATTGGTATTAGATCCATGTTTTAGAGTATTTGTATTGCATCCAACTCCAATGAACAATCAACTAGATTATCCCAATCATCTGATACATTGTCTTGCGATATTTTAATGATTCGAATGATTGGACAAATTAAGAAGTTGTAATACTATCCCCTATTTGAAATTATTTTTTGGGATATTAATGAGGTATAGAAGATCTGGACTCATGCTCAAAAGATATACCAATAGTTGGTAGCGTTCGGGAAAAGATTCAGATGTTAAAAGCGATCACGTACTCTGATTTCGATCAAAGATCGTAGCATAAAATTATGAATTTTTAGCTATTGTTTTTGAGTCATATAACATGATAAATATTACTAATAAGTCATAAAACAAGTTACCAATCAACGTGAAAAAGTTTCGTGCGATTCCGACCGTGTGGCCTCCATAAATTAGATTTCTCCATAGGCGGAGTTGGAAGAGAACTTGATTGTTTTATCGAATTGTTTCTCATATTTTGGGACTCAAAATTGATGGAAAGATATATGACATATTGACATTAGGAGATGAACCTAATATTTTAGAAATATCCGAGGTCACAACAAATTTTAAATTCAAGGTATACGATGCTTTCTAACTAGAAGTGCGATGAGCGCACTTAGCAAATTTGAATCCAAAATCATTATTTTTTTAATTCGGATATATGCAATAAATTAGGAATTCTTTTTCGTTTCATATTTCCTTTGATGATTTATTTAATTAGATGTTTAAAATGCAACTAGAAATTGTGAAGTCGATTGGAACGATTTCACGAATTTTCCAGATTATTGCACTATACATTATGGAAATTAAAAAGAGTTTTAATTCCAAAATCTCTGAGTGTTATTATATAGTATCATACAAGGTCGAAAGATCGACAAAATCTATTAGTACAATATGTACCAATTGTCTTCTCACGAGTTGGAACGATGAATGTGTATAGACCTTGGATATGCTGATGTATTACTTAATTGATACCATGCGCAATAGTTACAATGGAAGCGCTCTCTATTAGCATAATCTTGATGACCTGGCTGGATCCGTTTCAAGGAATGGTAGCATGAGAAATCATGGCATATTTGACAACTGAAAATAGAATAATAAATTTCACTAAGTGAGGATGTATACTATATAATAACACCAAGTGCATAGAGATTGGAATACTTGGATTGCTTGATTATCATTATTTAATATGATTCAAAGTGACTAATAATTAATTTAAATAAAATATGGACTAGGTCATATGATGACATCCATGGTCTTATGTCATTGTGAAGAACTCTGTCTCCATGGGTTGTATTTTTTAGGATACGCTCATGCATGGTCATGAGTTCGGAATACAAATTCACCTGGACCGGATTCTTCGTTTCTTGAAAGATGTGCCGTATGCGTAGTGACCCAAATATTACTCTCCATATTATTGAGGCAGCATTGGATTGCGCATAACATAAAATACATTTTGTTCATTGACGGTTGGTTTAATCGACAGTTGAAGACTGAACTGAGAATACAAGTTGGAAGTGTAAGACAAAAAGTGTTCATGCTTCTTTCGTTGTATTTGCATTTTCTTATATTATTGTGGTGCAATGAAAATGGAAAGGAGACTCAGATCTCATAATGAGGCTGTTGGGTTAACCTGCCTCATGCTTTGAAAGTTTCAAAGGGAAAGATTTTCAAAGTACAAAAAATACGAGAACATCTTGATTTAAACACATTAAATACTTGATCTCCTTAATCAAGATTAATTATCGTGTATTATTTTAATCTTCAGATGAAATCTCTTAACCCCGCTTAAGAATATGCTTATCAATCAGTTGGCCGGTCCAAATTATTCAGATTGGATCCATAATTTGGAACTCGTACTTGAAACTAACACATAGTGTATGTTCTCTTGTATGTGAAGGATGATAACTATCAGATAAAGGATGCCAAAGAGTTCAATAAGAAGTGGGATGCGGATCATTCGATTGCTCGTTGCTACATTCTTGGATCATTGTCTAATGTGCTTTAGAAGAAACTCATGGACACTGAATCCACTCATGACTCCCTCTTGAATCTGAAGGAGATGTATGGAGATGTGAACCTCACTCTTTTTACATTAAGGTTTGCTGAGGATATTATGAAGAAAGATTATCCCTCTAGCGATGCAATGGTTGCACATGTTAAAAGGGATGTGACCGGAAGCATGGATCTCGGAAGGCTTCGATCCAAGAGAAGAAGAAAGCTCAAATTGTTGATCAATCTTCTAATGCTTCAACACATCCAACATCCATGGAGATGGATGTCTACCATCATCGATATAAGCTAGGGTTCAGGAAGAGTAACAACCCGAATACCTAAGGTCCTTAGAGAAGGAAAAATGTATAACTTCAACAAATAAGAAATCTACATTCATTATTAAAACCAACTTACTCATAAGATGAGAAAGCTCATTGTAAGTTAACTTTTCTTCTTGAAGCGAGCAACAAATGTTATATTCGTTGCTGAAGGTTAATATAGCAAGGATTCATCTGGTGACTTATTTGTTAGATTTGATTAAGCATTGCTAAATTAGCAATGATTAGACAAAAACTCAATGGATATCTTTGTTATATAATTCATTGCTAGGAATATAATAACAGATAGGATCTTCATTGGAAATTTAAATATAAAGTAATGCAAAAAATATTCATTGGAAATTAAAGATTAATGGAAAAAATATTCGTTGTTATTAATATATTTAACTATGGATAATATGAAAACTAATAAAATCTATTCTTCGTCTCATATATAAAATAATATTGATACATACATACATTCATGTGTTTGCTTAAATCCATGTTGATATATAGTGTTCTTAATTAAAAACACTATTTAGGAATTTGTCTCAAACTGTTTTACATTGGATGTCGGCTACCTAACGCAAACCTCCTCGTTTACCCGTGCTTTGATAAGTTGAGAGAAAATACCTTAAGATTGTTTGATCACTTGCACAGGAGGTCTGCTAATGCGCCAGTTAGAAGATGCGATATTTGGGATGTTGATCAGGCTAAGAAAGGGCAAGGAAGGCCCAAAAATTATTGGAATGAGACCATCCGAAGGGATTTTAGCTATTTGGATCTAAGCTCGAGAGTGACCCAAGATAGATCTGAATGGAGGTGATAAATCCACGTAGCTGACCATACTTAGTGTGGGAAAAGTCTTTGTTGGTGTTGTTGTATTATGAGATCTTATATACAAACGTCCATTTAACAGTAATATGGCTAATTTAGATAAGTATACAAAGATATTATTGCAATACGTAATGTTTATTAAGACTTTAATATCGGAAGATAGGACAGCAAACATTTGATTACCATTGATCATTTTGTTGTAGTGTATATATGCATATAAGTTCATCCTGTTGGGAGAGGAAGCGACACAAACTCTGCTTTGATACTAGTTGATGGGACGCGACCTGCCAGTATCGTCTCCTCTAAGATACCATACTCCTGGATACGGAAGCAGATACCTATACGGATGCAGATGCGCTATCGACCACCATCACAGAAGCACATGGAGAGAATGTTGTAGGTAGGACCAACCATGCATATATTAAACAGTAATCATACGGATTCCAATGGATTGACAGAACAACATTACAAATTATCAAGATTAATAACGTGCAATTCCAATCCATTATCCGAATACAAATAGCAAACATGAACCGATTAATCAAACGGAAACAAAGAACCGGGAGAGATCCAGAAAAGGGTAAGCAATAAACAAATTGCAGCATGCATATGAATAAAAAATTAATTCAGAATTCACCGAAGCGTCCATGAAATGGACTGTCCTTAGAGAGGATTTCGCCCCCACAATACCAGTGCGAAGGGTACTGGCGATCCACTCCCAGGACACGACAGTTCACGATCTTCGTTCGCGCACATGACGAGACCATCCTCGAAAGCACCTCCGAGAACTTGCAGCCGAGAAGAACATGGTCGCAGGCGTGAGAAACGAGAACAAGAGCGACGATGCGTGGAGTTTTTCTTGCGAGTAAAGAAAAACGACGTCGGGTGAGGGGTGTAAAAAGAGGGGCTCGCGTGCCCTAGCGCGCGGTGACCTTTGATTTCCAAAAACGCCCCTCAACGGGCGTGTCCCTTCGGATTCCAAAACCGCGGCTAAATCGAGCCGTTTGGATCGAGCCAGATTCCCAATGTGATCGAAATCAAATTAATCTGTTTGATTAATTTAATCGATTAGCCAAATGAAACTCGCAGCAAAAGTATCGAGATCCGAGATCCGAATTGACTCTCCCAAGCCCGAGCCCAAGCCAGAGTCGGAGCCGGAGACAGAGCAGAGCGCACACGCGTGGTCCTCCATTCCTCCTCTTTACTATTGCTACAAGAGCTTGGGGTGTGAACTCATATATAAGTCCACCAAAAGTTTAGATCTCCAAGGTATAGTACTAAACTTCAACCCAAACTTATCCATGTTTCAAATTTGGGAATTACCAACTTTACCTCCAAACCATTTGGTTTCCCAATTGAAACCAAATTAACTCCAATTGTAATTACATAGATTTTTCAATTAAAATCTAAATACAATTTTTAATACAACAATCCCTCACGAATTCACCAATTTGAAAAAGGGATTCAAAAAGAGTTAAGAGACTTCTTTCTGCTGCCACACTTTGCTTTCAGTAAAGGTACCATCCGGTTTTAATCTCTAACCGAGTTTACTACTTTCACTTTAACATGAACGAAGTGAGCTACGTCTTGAACTTCAGACCTTGGTGCTAAAGTATACGGTAGAAACAAAAAGCGTTGTTTTTGGTGCAATCTCCAGGGTTGGTGCTCTTAAAGGCCATGCACCCTTATCCTGTTTCATAAGTATGTTCAGGAAAGACCCTCTTCCTTTAACTGCGGCCCACAGTAACACTCACATAGGTGGTGTTATCCAAAGATGCACTGCTAACATCCTGCGAAGGCTTGAACCCATTCAGAGCCTATGCTCTTCCTAAACTTGCAGCTTAAACGACACTCAGGCTCACAGGGATAAGACACTCATGCTTTCACATTAAGATTAGAGTGCCAACCAGTTCTCCAAATTAGTTTGTTATTACCACATTAAACCTACTTTGTGGGATCTCCACTCAGTTAGGTTGGGTTGCTACTGTAGAGGAACTCCTAATGGGTCTCAATCCCATCCCAAGCCTAGACTTTAGGACTAAAAATCGATCAAGTCCCTTAGTCAACGGATCTGCCGTGTTGTCTTTGGATCCAACAAAATCCACAACCAACACTCTTAGAGACACCAAATCCCTTAACGTCTTAAGTCTGATTTGTATGTGTCTCCTTGTTTTTTGATTGAACTTTGAACTCTTGATCTTGGCAATTGTGGTCATATTATCACAATGTACCGAGATCGCAGGAACATGCTGACCTGCCATGGGAATTTCAGACAGAAGTTCCCTTAGCCATTCAGCCTCAATTCCAGTGGTGTCCAAAGCACACAGCTCGGCCTCAAAAGTGGATCGAGCTAGAATGGTCTGCTTCACAGACCTCTAGGAGACTGCACCGCCTTCAAGGGTAAATACATACCCTGTAACACCATTACTCCCAGACTCCTCTATTTTCCTTATCCAGCTTGCATCACTGTATCCTTCTAGTACAGATGGATGTCTACCATAATGCAAACTAAGGGAAATAGTTCCCTTCAAGTACTTCAGTACTCGATCCAGAGCCTCCCAGTGAGTACGGTCAGGACAGCTAGTGTATCTACTCAGCTTTGCAACCGAGAATCAAATATCAGGTCTCGTGCAATTTGCAAGATACATTAAACTTCCTATCACTTGTGAATACCTTAGCTGAGCTACAGGTACTCCACTTTTATTCTTAAACAACGTTTTGGATGAATCAAAAGGAGTGCTTACAGCTTTGCAATCTTGATATCCAAATTTCTCAAGTACCTTCTCAACATAGTGAGATTGAGAAACTACAATCCCATCAACTGACCTTGTCAATTTGAGTCCCAGGATTGCATTAACAACACCCATCTCCTTCATCTCAAACTTGCTACTTAAGAATGCCTTAGACTCATTAATAATCCTCATATGTGATCCGAACAACAATATGTCATCAACATATAAGCACAAGATAATATACTCATCACCTTTCACCTTGGAATAGACACACTTATCAGATTCATGAACCTTAAAGCCACGTGACAAAATAGTTTTGTCAAATTTATAATGCCACTGCTTTGGTGCTTGTTTCAATCCGTAAAGGGTTTTGACAAGCTTGCAAACATTTCCCTCATTTTCAGGAGTCACAAGCCCATAAGGTTGATCCATATAGATCTCTTCCTCAAGATCACCATGCAAGAAGGTGATCTTCACATCCATCTGGTGGATGGAGAGATCATATACAGATGCCAATGCTATGAGCATCCGGATTGTGGTCATCGTAGTCACAGGGGAATAGGTATCAAAATAATCGATACATTCCTTTTGCTTAAAGTCCTTGGTAACTAATCTGGCTTTGTACTTTTCAATTGATCCGTCAGGTCTAAGCTTTCTCTTAAACACCCACTCGCACTCAATGGTAGAGCACCCTTTGGGTAAATCAACAAACTCCCAAGTTCCATTAGGCATAATGGAATCCATCTCAGATTTGATGGCTTCCTTCCATTGTTTTGCTTCTAATGAAGCCATGGCTTCCTTGTAACTTGGTGGATCACTTTCGATCTGGTAGACAACAAAGTCGCTACCCAGATCCTTGGCTATCCGATGTCTTTTACTCCTCCTTGGTTCAATCTCTTCAGAAAGATCATTGGGTTCAGGTTGAGCCTCAACCCCCACATTCGTTATCCTTTCCACTTGATCTGGAATAGATCATGATGTAGAAGCGCCCTCAATGGTCAGATTCTGAGGAATCTCAGTCTTCAATGGGAAGACATCCTCAAAGAAGGTAGCATCATGGAGTTCAACAATGGTGTTGACTTATATGCCCGATATCTCGAATCGAATTACCAAGAACCTATATGCATAACTATTTTCCAAATAACCTAAGAAGACCGCATCAACAGTTTTAGGATCAAGTTTCTTTCTCTTGTGTTCTGGGACTAAAACTTTAGCGAGACAACCCCACACTTTGCCTTGGCGGAATCCTATTCAGAATCTGGCAAGACGTATTCAAGGCTTCTCCCCACATATAGGTTGGAAGTCCAGAACTCTGTAGGAGAGCATTGATCATGTCCGTTAAGGTTCTATTTTTCCGTTCTGCTATCCCATTTGATTGCGGTGAATATGGGGCCATGAACTATGCCAAACGATTTGCATTGTTCATCAAATAAGTTAGAGGTATATTCACCTCCTCTATCTGACCTAAGACGTTTAAGCACTTTTCCTGTTTGTGTCTCAGCCTCATTCTTAAATATAAGAAATTTCTCTAAGGCTTCATCCTTGGTTTTCATTAGATATACATAGCAGTATCTACTGTCATCATCTATAAAGGTGATAAAGTATTTCTTATTATTTCGGATCAACACACCATTAAACTCATAGATATCCGTATGCACTAGATCCAAGATCTCACTATCTCTAGAGACAGACTGAAAAAACTTTCTAGGTGTCTTCGCTTGCACACAGATTTCACATATTTGAGTTTTATCAATAGTGTGTTGAGGGATCAACTCTAAATTCATCATTCTTCTAATTGAGTTTAAGTTTACATGTTCCAATCTTACATGCCACAGATCACAAGATTCTAGATTATTCACAACATGAGACACCGAATTAGATCATTCAGAATTCAAAATATTCATTTCATTAGTGTTTACTGAATCACATCTAATTCTAAATAACAAATCAAAATCAGCCAAATAGCCTTTTCCATAAAAAATATCATGTCTCAGAATGACAACTTTATTACATTTAAAGTTTAACTCAAAACCATTTCTAACTAGAATAGAGCCAGATAAAACATTCTTCTTGATGTCAGGAACATGCAGCACCCTGTGCAACGTCCAGACACATCCAGAGGAGAATCTCAAGTTGACTTGTCCCGACCCTAGCACCCTGGCTGCAGAATCATTCCCCATCTTCACAGTCCCACCACTGCAGGTCTGATAAGAAGAAAACAAAGTTCTGTCAGAACAGATATTTACATTGGCTCCCGTATCCACGAGCCACTCATTGGGATCATGGATATGGTATAGTTCAGGTTTTACAGAGACATACCCCTCGCTAGCCCCGAGTCCCATAGTGATCATATTCAAGGAAGGACAATCCTTCTTCCAATGGCCAACCTGATTACAGTGCCAGTAGTGTTTATTCTTTGCCTTTTTCTGGATCTTGCCCTTTGATTTCATTTTATTATTATTAGGACCCTTTCCCTTCTTATACTTCCCTTCGAGGTCATGAAATTCACCTTAGCCTGAATATCGACAGGAAGCACATGTTTTTGTTTCCTGTGTTCCTCCTCTATGGCAATTGTCACCATCAAGTCATCCATAGAAAATTTTCCCTTTCTGTGTTTGAGGGTCATACCGAAGTCTTCGCATGACTTGCGGAATTTTTCTATGATGCACATGTCATGAAACTTCTCTGGAAGTTTCATTTCGGCATCCTCTAAACCATGGAGCAGGAGTAAAAACTCGTGTACCTGTTCAGAAACTGACTTCCCTTCGGTCATGGAAAACTTCAAAAACTCGGTCACGGAGTATTTCTCAATATCGAGGTCTTCGGTATTATACTTCCGATCCAAGTCTTTCCATAGCCCCTTCGCAGTCTGCGTGGACGAACAGTATACGTCAAACAACGTGTTGGACAGAGCCAACAAGATGCAACCATGACATATACGGTCGCGTTCCTTCCACGCAGATTGCGCCTTCTAGCTATCGGGTGAGGGATTTTCCATTTCCACTGTAGGGCAGTCGGTTTCAAGCATCGAGATTAATCCTATGGTGGTTAACCAGATCTTCATGCGTTGTTGCCAACGCTTAAAGTTTTGTCCACCGAACTTTTTAGGCATACTCGTCATATCGACCCTCGATTTAAACATGGTTTCCGACATTGTTTTATAATTGAATCCGAAAATCCTCTCTAAGATTGTTGTAGGTAGGACCAACGATGCATATATTAAACAGTAATCATACGGATGCCAATGGATTGACAGAACAACATTACAGATTATTAAGATTAATAACGTGCAATTCCAATCCATTAGCCGATTACAAATAGCAAACATGAACCAAACGGAAACAAAGAACCGGACGAGATCCAGAAAAGGGTAAGCAATAAACTAATTGCAGCATGCATATGAATAAAAAATTAGTTCAGAATTCACCGAAGCGTCCATGAAATGGACTGTCCTTAGAGAGGATTTCACCCCCACAATACCGGTGCGAAGGGTAGTGGCGATCCACTTCCAGGATACGACAGTTCACGGTGTTCGTCCGCGCACACCGACGAGACCATCCTCGAAAGCACCTCCGAGAACTTGCAGTCGAGAAAAACATGGTCGCAGGCGTGAGAAACGAGAACAAGAGCGATGGCGCGTGGAGTTTTTCTTGCGAGTGAAGAAAAACGACGTCGGGTGAGGGGTGTAAAAAGAGGGGCTCGCGTGCCCTAGCGCAGTGACCTTTGGTTTCCGAAAACGCCCCTCAACGGGCGTGTCCCTTCAGATTCCAAAACCGCGGCTAAATCAAGCCGTTTGGATCGAGTCAGATTCCCAATGTGATCGAAATCAAATTAATCTGTCTAATTAATTTAATCGATCAGCCAAATGAAACTCGTAGCAAAAGCATCAAGATCCGAGATCCGAATTGACTCTCCCAATTCCGAGCCGGAGCCGGAGCCGGAGTCGGAGACGGAGCGGAGCGTGCGCGCGCGTGGTCCTCCATTCCTCCCCTCTGCTATTGCTACAAGAGCTCGGAGTGTGAACTCATATATAAGTCCACCAAGAGTTTAGAACTCCAAGGTATAGTACTAAACTTCAAGCCAAACTTATCCATGTTTCAAATTTGGGAATTCCCAACTTTACCTCAAAACCATTTGGTTTCCCAATTAAAACCAAATTAAATCCAATTATAATTACATAGATTTTCCAATTAAAATCTAAATACAATTTTTAATACAACAGAAAAGAACATCTAGGTATAACGGTAGTTGGTCACCTCTCGTGACCACCGGATAAGAAAAATCACTAAAGGAATAACGAGCACAACTCTCTCCATTCCCTCGCTTGCTTCTCTCTCCTCCCCCTTTCTCTCTAGGGGTTACATTGTTCTTGTCGTGATGTTGAGGCAATATCTCCACCTCTCTCTTCATATTGCCCAAATAGAACCCCATAGTCCTATTCTCAATAGGACTATAAAAAAATACAACTTAACTACTATTAGAGTGTGTTTGGTTTGTGGGTTAATGTAGGTTAAACTGGTCGGGGGTAACCCGTTTTTGTGTTTTGGTGTTTGGATAGAGGGTTAAACTAGGGGTGGGTTAGAAGTGGGTTTATTGTGATATGATTGTATTGAAGTTTGAAAAAGTGAGTAGTTATTGTGATGTGATTGTATTAAAGTTTGGAAAAGTGAGTAGAATTGGACTAGTTTATAATTTTTATATGATATGATGGTATATATTATTTTTTGATAGAGTGGATACAAGCATTTAGCCTATTTTATTTTTATGTAGTACATGCATTTAGCCTATTTTATTTTTAATTTTATTTTATATTTTATTATTAAATACATAATTTCTATATTTATAACTTATTTAATTACATACATATTTTAGTTTATTTTTCTGAATTTATTTATTTACTTAAATAATTAAGTATATATATTATATATGTATAATTTACCTATATATTTTAATCTATTGTTTATTTTAATGTATTTTTCATGATTTTGTTTTATTTTATTATGTACGTATGTTTAATAATATTTACAATTATATAAAATATAAAGAAGCTGAAAACTCAGAGAGTGAATATAATGAATATTTTATACATGTATAAACTACAATAGGGATCCAAAAGCAAACTTATGGTCCAAATTAAATGAAACCACCTTTATTAAATAGAAAATTCAATTTTATGAACAATAAATGTAAGTTTGATCAATTTTGTGTTTGTATGGAGGAGATACATATATGAGATGTTTTCTTTGCGGCTTTTGTTTTGAGTATCTCGGGTGCATTGTGTATTATTTTTGAGTGAAATCAATTTTACATTTTTCATTGTATTTTTATGTACAATGTTCATGTTGAGGGTTTATTGATTTGAGGTATACATAATAAAGAATAAAATAGGTCCCAAAATGCAATTATTGATAAATAAAAATTAGAATTTTCTACGGTACTACTGGTCTGCTCTACCCCCCTCTATTTTATTCCTTGTCGACCAAGTCATCATGATGACTGGGTCTCGAGGTCTAGGGTCATTTAGTGTCTTTGACGCTTCACTCTTTTTCTTTTCTTTCCTTTATTATTTTATTTTGGAATGAAATACAGATATTATACAATATTTAAAGATCAATTATTGCGTGTTATTTTGTACAAATTAATTCTGTATACATACATTTAACCAAGGATTTAAAGCCAAAATGAAAGAACAAATGTGATGAATTGGAGATTCATCAGGTCATGAACATATGTTCAGTCAAAGAATGTAATGGACGATATGATGGATTGATTTTGGCGCCATATACCACATCGTAAAAATTGAAAGAAGAACGGGTGGATTTCAAGGAGCTAATACAAAATCTTAATGGCTAATAATTACTTGGATGTTAAAGGAGCTGAGACATATACAACAATGGAAATGTCAACTGGAAAAAAATGACGGTCAACTGGGTGGGATCGGCGATATTCTGACTACAATGAAATTGCGGTGATTAATCTGAATATTCATTTTCATATCTTCGTATGTTTAAATTTATAACATACATTATTAGTTGGAAATGATGCGAGTGCGAAGAAAAATCAATCGATAACTATTTGTTATATCATTCCTTGCTAACGTTATAACATAGGAATACAATATTTATTACAAAGTTAATGAATCAAATATAGTTTTGGTATGTAATAATCAAATCTTATACATTTGATTATGGGTAGGGGCGGAGCTAGAAAAATTTTATTGGTGGGGTCGATGTTTTTTAAAATATATAGATATAAAAGTAATTGAAAGTATTACTATTGAGTTACAAAATTATGAAAGTGATGGAAAAATTCTAAGAGAAACTTACATAATTTATCGAAGCTGTGTTCAACGATTTTTCATTACATAAAAATCATCCATGACTTCTTCTACGGTAACATTTTCTACTATCTCCTTTTCTATATAAGTAATCATACAACTGTGCAGAAATCCATCTTCCATTTTATTTCAAAGCCTTGTCTTCACGAGGTTCATAACTGAAAATGCACGTTCAATTGTAGTAGTTGAGACAGGAAGAGTCAAGATAAGCCAGATCAATCTATCGACTAAATAGTAGACTCGTGGCTTTCCAGTTTCTGCCAATGCTTGACATAGTTCGGATATTCTAGTCAAATTTTCCATCTTTGGATGATGATGGACATCAAGTTGATACTGCATCAATTGAAACTGTAATAAGTCTCGTTCACTATCGGAGAAATCCTGTGGATAATAATTTGCTGCAAGAAAGCAAATATCATTTATATTAAATTTTTTATAACCATCTTGTGGGTGCAGCGCAGAACTAAGACGCAAGAGCTCCATAGCTGTATCATTAAATCTGTGATCCAACTCTTGAAGTTGTGAAGCCAATGTAGCCATAAAAATATCAACTTGATAATGATGTTCAAGTGTAATGTTGTTTTTCTCATGGTGAGAACGTACTTGACTAGAACAAGGAAGCCTCATATCCGGAACATCGATATTTTGCTTTGAACGAAATGATTGTACATTATCAAAAAATCTGCTCCAATCATCTTCATGCATGTCTTGAATAAGAGATCTAGTAGTGGAAACCGAAGTAATTGCATTTAAAATATCTTGATCGGTATTTTGCAATGCACGACATAATACATCTGTCCCAAAATCTCCTTCATCAAGTGTAGAATAAATATGAATTCAAAGGATGTTATTGAATTGTAAGCATAATCAGCATCCCCACGTTGAGAATATGTAGAACCATCTTTCATGATTTGACTTAGTACATGGTATGTCGAATCGAACAACCTTATCAAACTAGAATTGAATGGAAATGAGATTCCTATCTGGTATCTCCCGCACGTTGTAATGTTCCAATCTGATTAAGACTTCTTCCTGTTTCAATTTCATTAGCTAGAATTTTTTCAGCCAATATAGATGCTTGAACATCTCGTAGCTCGTCATTCCTCTTGGTAGAAGAACCAACAATGTTAATGACAATTTAGAAAAAAATTGATGAACGGAAACCACTTCTCTTGATACTGCAATTAAGGCTAATTAGAGTCTATGAGCAAAACAATGTACATAATATGCATACTTGCAATCCACAATAAAGAGTACTTGGGGTCCCTTCCATTCTCCACGCATGTTGCTTGCACCATCGTAACCTTGTCCACACATGTCTCGAATACTAAGATTATGATGAGAAAGGACATCTGAAATTGCTTTCTTTAATGTGGTTGCACTTGTATCTTTGACATGTACAATATCTAAGAATCTTTCTCTGATAAAGCCGTTAGTATCAACAAAACGGATGACAATAGCCATTAGTTCTCTCTTAGATTCATCACGAGCTTCATCAACAATGATGCAATATTTTGCTTTTCCAATCTCATCACGAATAACCTTTTGTACTATAGTAGAAATAATATCCAATATCTCCTTTTGAATTGTAGGAGATGTATATTTTACATTTTTAGGGGCATTATCTAAAACAACTCTTGCAACTTCTTCATTATATGATGCCAATAACTTTATCATTTTAATATAATTTCCATGATTCTTGGAATCTGCAGATTCGTCATGCCCTCTAAAAGCACATGATTGAAAAGTAAGCCATTTTGCGCAATCAATTGCTGTTTTCAATCGTAATATATTGCACTTAATCTCTTCTGATGTTTGTCGATGTATGACATTGTCAATATGGCTTGTTTGAATCATCAAATCTTTACAAGCTTGTTCAGCTATATTATGCGGTGAGCATGGATCACTTCCGATATGATGTAAAAATGCACAATCTTTTCCTCCAATTTTTTTCCAATTGTGAAATCCATCAACCGTGAAGACATTTGATCCAAATTGTTCAGTGGATATTTTATTGAAAACAAAACATGGCAAACAAAACACTGCATCCTTGACTGGAGAATATTCTGACCATAAAGGATATTTCTGAAACCAAGAAGCTTGAAATCGACGTTGATGATTTTCACGGCCAGATGCTGGATATTCTAAAATATAATGTTGATATAATCTACATTTAATATATGCACGTCGAATCTTATCCCACTCGTTAACTGGATATTCTCAAATTTGACGGCGCAATCCCGGATCACGAACTATAGAATATTCATCAACATGTTCATTTTGCACTTCTTGTTGATAATTTTGAACATGTATATCAAGAGGAGATGGATTGACGGTCCGAAGAGCATCATCTAAAATAGATGGAGAATTTGCAAAAGATTGTGATATATCTTTATCACAAATTTCAACCCTTGGTTTCTTGAAATAGAAGTCAATTGTTCTTTTAGCCATATATAAACCTAAATTCACATGACACAATGTAAATAATTAATATGTTATGAATTTATGTGTCAAGTAATTTATATACACCTCAATAAAATTCTTATGCGACAGTGCGAGAGGGATGATTTTAAAGATCACATACTTCACTGGATACTATGTGATGACAAATGTGGTTATGTGCCCCAAATGTGAATACTATATTAATCCTCCCAACAAACATATTGTTCCAAGACATTGTAGCTTTATAATACTATCATATTAGAAGTCTAAAGTACCAACTGACATTTCTTTTTTTAAGTTAACAATACGATTGACAGGGGCAACCATTGTCAACCCTCGCACATGGCATATACTCACGGTTGTTGTTTCTCTTGCAGCGATTAGATTAAAATAAAGAATTAAAAGTTGATGAATGGCTTTGCTAATTCTAAGTCGAATACAACCCAACACTGAAATCCGACAAGATACGGAAACAAAAAATCGAAATCAAGACTCGGAAGATTGGTACCTCGTGTGCGAAGAGATGGATTGGTTCAGTCACTTCAGTGAGAAGTTGTTGTGGATGGCCGCGTCACGCGTGATCGCACGAGGGGAGGAGGAGGAGAGTCCGAGACTCCGACGGTGTCGAGGCTAGGGGAGGAGGGTTAGGAACTACCGTGGGTGGGGGGAGGGGGGGTGGGCGGGGGGCGTTGGTGCGTGAAACTGGGAGGAGAGATTGCCGAATCCCGATTCCAATTTGCCATTTTGAGGGGAACGATTGGTATTCTGCGGCTTTGCCATGATCGTGTGGAGAAATATCAAAAGTGGATGGCAGATTTTACAATTTAAAAACTAATAAAATGTAGAAAGCTTAAATAATGATGTAAATAATAGGGATGGCTGTGAAATTTTTTAATTGAGAGGGGGGCCATGGCCCCTACCCGCCCCCGGCCTCCGCCCCTGATTATGGTAGATATAAATAAGATATTGTTTATTGTCACATGACAATTTTATTATATATATCTCTCCACTAAATATGCATTATAAAAATATTAACACACAAATATATAAAAAGAAGAAGGAATGTGTCCATGGGCATTCACGTTTCTGTACTATCCAGAATATTAACACATGAATATATAAAAAGGAAAAGAATGTGCCCATGGGCATTCACATTTCTGTATTATCCATTAAGTGACGTTGAGTACCTATCACAAGAGCAATTACGGCAAGAAAATTGATCAAAAATAATAAATAATTTGAATTTCCTTCTGTGTTAAATATATAACAACAAAAAATAATGCTCATTGTAAAGTTAACTTTTCTTCTTGAAGCAAGCAAGGAACGTTATATTTGTTGCTGAAGGTTAATATAGCAAGGATTCGTTGTTATTAATATATTTAACTATGGATAATATGAAAACTAATAAAATCTATTCGTTGTCTCATGTATAAAATAATATTGATACATACGTACATACATTCGTATGTTTGCTTAAGTCCATGTTGATAAATAGTGTTTTTAATTGAAAACACTATTTAGGAATTTGTCTCAAACTGTTTTACACTGGATGTCAGTTACATAACGCAAACCTCCTCATTTACCCGTGCTTTGATAAGTTGAGAGAAAATATCTTAAGATTGTTTGATCACTTGCACAGGAGGTCTGCTGATACGCAAGTTAGAAGATGCGATATTTGGGATGTTGATTAGGCTAAGATAGGGTAAGGAAGGCTCAAAAAGTATTGGAATGAGACCATCCGAAGGGATTTTAGCTATTTAGATCTAAGCTCGAGAGTGACCCAAGATAGATCTGAATGGAGGTGATAAATCCATGTAGCTGACCATACTTAATGTAGGAAAAGTCTTGGTTGGTGGTGTTGTATTATAAGATCTTTCTTATATACAAATGTCCATTTAACAATAATATGACTAATTTAGATAAGTATACAAAGATATTATTGCAATGAGTAATATTTATTAAGACTTTAATATCGGAAGATAGGACAACAAACGTTTGTTTACTATTGATCATTTTGTTGTAGCGTATATGTACATATAAGTTCATCCTGTTGGGAGAGGAAGCGACACAAACTCTGCTCTGATACCAGTCGATGGGATGCAACCTGCCAGTATCTTCTCCTCTCAGATACCGTACTCCTGGATATGGAAGCAGATACATATACGGATGCAGATGCGCTATCGACCACCATCACAGAAGCACATGGAGAATAGAACAATTAGGTATAACGGTGGTCGATCATCTCTCGTGACCACCAGAGAAGAAAAATCACTAAAGAAATAACGAGTACAACTCTCTCCGTTCCCTCGCTCTCTTCTCTCTCCCTCCCCCTTTCTTTCTAGGGGTCACATTGTTCTTGTCGTGATGTTGAGGCAATACCTTCACCCCTCTCTTCATATAGTCCAAATACAACCCCATAGTCCTATTCCCAATATGACTATAAATAAAATACAACTTAACTATTATTAAAGTATGTTTGGTATGTGGGTTAAGGTGAGTTAAACTGGTCGGGGGTAACCCGTTTTTGTGTTTTGGTGTTTCGATAGAGGGTTAAACTGGTGGTGGGTTAGAAGTGTGTTTATTATGATATGATTGTATTGAAGTTTGAAAAAGTGAGTAATTATTGTGATGTGATTGTATTAAAGTTTGAAAAAGTGAGTAGAAGTGGAGTAGTTTATAATTTTTATATGATATGATGGTATAATATATTATTTTTTGATGGAGTGAATAAAAGAAAATTAATTTATTTAATATATTAAAAAAGAAAAAAATATGAGATCCATGTTGGAAAGACAAAGGTGGATTACCTTTGGTGGGTTTACCCCTACCGAACGGCATCTTAAGATTAGGAGTCCAATTCCATTGAGATTCCAATATTAATATAACTAATCGTAACCCATCAAATACCGTAGTAACAATGCCATATATACTCCAAAAATCATCGTATGTTTCCCACGTACAAAGATGATATATTTTATGTTCATATGCGTATTTTGTGCATGACTACGTTGTAAAGATGGGCATGTGCATGGGTAGATTATTTTAGTTGGATGTTGGTATCGAATGAAATGGAATGGGCCAAGATTTCTGTATGCTCGTGATAATGTTAGACCATGAAGAATGGCTTTACTTCCCATTGTTTTTGAAACCGAACCGAGGATTGAAAGTATACCAGGAGAGTCGAATCGGGTTGGATCACGAAGTTAAATTCGGTTCAGTCGGATGATGATATCGTCGATCTTTTATATCATATTAAATCTAACCAGTGAAGAATTAATGGTTGACTGCAGTGCCATGACGTCCTGATCACTTTTCTTTTCGCTTCATCTGTAACGTCCCGGACTTAGGTCCCCGGTCCGTTATCGAGCATTACTGGCCCTAACAACCTCTTGGGATCGGGCCCATACGAACCCGATTAACCACCCCCAAAATGCTTAAGCCGGGTTACCAGGTAGTAACCTCCTCACTTTTTATCCCACCCGGAAACTACATGTTTCCACGGTGTGGGACTTTGTTGGGGTTTTACATCATCAGCCTTTTCTTTTCTGATTCCTACATAGTTTATACCATATTCTAAAGAAACTAGCTAAAATGATGTCCAGATTCGGCAAATGATGAACGTTCACGAGAATATGGAACTGAAATTGAGTAAAATGGGGAAACAATTCATTAGATAGGATGCTAAATCCAAGAGTTTCTTGGGGACAGACCGAGTAGAGATGAGCACCGGGTCAACCCAGCTCAACTCGAGCTCGATTCTAATTTACGGGCTTGTAGGTCAGGCCTAAGCTCGTCAAATTTTTGAAATTGCTGCTTAAGTCCGAGCCCGACCTGCAGGTACATGGGTCGGACCGGCTCGTTATATTAAAAAATATTTTAAATATGAATACAATACACATTTAATATGGAAATATACAAATTTAATATGTATTTCTTCAAAACATGAATATAGTTGATGTCTAAGCAATATAGAATAACGACAATTTAAAAAGGAAGACCATTGTGATATTAGAAATCAGAAATTACAGATGGAAAAAATCCTAGGCCTATATACGAGCCTACACTCGAGCCTATACTCGGGCCGGCCTACGGGATTCGGGCTTGGGCCCAAGACAGCCCAACGAACCCGACCGAGAATTGGATCGGGCCAAAAATCAAGCCCAAGTCCGTCCATTTATCGTTTAGGTCGGGCTCGAGTTTTATCGGGTTGGGCACCGAGCTGGGTCGGGACGACCCAAAAATATGATCACCCTAGAAAGGAGAACTGAGAAAGTAGAGGGATCCGATCGGATTTGATTGATGAAGAGGCTTTTAGCTAGTGGGTAGATTGCCGTAGAGTGGTCTGATCCTATTTTCCTTAGGTGGAGGACAAGTGATTTGCAATATTTCGTAGGGGTACAGTTGCAAATATCATGATTTTGGATTTTTTTACCTCACAACAATGCTATTACATTATGATTCCTATTTTTTTTCATTTTTACAATATAACCCTATTAAACTTCTAGCTTCCAAATTTAGAAGATTTGTAGGGATCACACAATAAATAACGGAAAATCTATCCATGAAACGCGATACACCTGAGGATCACTTAAGCTAAACAAGGTTAAATGGATGATGGAGTGTTTGATTATTTTGTTACCAACTAACAAGTAGAGTAATTATGATGCTGTAAAAAATGACATAATTTAATTGAACTTCTTTTTTTTAGCTCTATACGAATGAGACACATGTAAGAGATTTGGGCTTCAGTTTTTTGGAAGACTGCTTCATTCTAATTACATAAATAAATAAATAAATATAATTATGGACATCGGATAACAAAAATTCATAGACTGAAAATAAATCAAGTGTAATGATTGATATTTTAGCTTGCAACAACAAAATTTACATTGCCAGAAGCCAGATAAAATTTTGTCAATGTTGGGGTAAATTTTCATTGCCACGAGTCAGGTATATGTTGTGTTAAAGCAACAAAATTTTTTTAAATTAAGTTGAATATAGATTTAATTTATAGTGTAGAAGTACTTTCTATTAATATAACATTATAAAAAATGTTGCAAGAATGATCTAGGACATCAGATTGATAACTATATCAACAAATTTTTCGACCATAGATTATCGTCATATAACATTCAATGCTAAATGTAGGCTAACTAAAGATTTGTGGCAATGATATATTTGTTACTACTACTTTAATTATAGATAATATATTGTACATAGTATCAGACGGATTTATAGATAAAATATCCCATACTTTGTGACAACAAAAAGTTCGTGACAATAGAAATAATCAGTAGCTAATTGTTTTCAGCCCCATTATTTATTACTTCATTGTAATTTGTTTTAGTGATAAAATTTTATATAATTATATATTGTAGCAAGATTTTGAAATTTGTTCTAATAAATAAAACTTCAAAAATTAAACGTGTTATCAGAATAGTAGTACACAATCGATACAAACTCAAACATATTTATATGACATCACTGAAAATAGAGAACTTAAAAAGAAATAGAAAAAGTAAGATACACTCATTTTTTGATCGAGAGAGGGAAAGAGATAGATGAAGGAGAAAGGTAGAAAGAGAGATGTGTAAAGAGAATATGTGGGGAAAAATTTTCGCAAATGAAAGAGCAAAAATAAGAAAATTGTAGAAATAGATCGTAGCGTTATCACTTTAACTTTTTTAATTTATAAATTAGATTAGTATATAAAAATCAAATTAACACTATATATTTAACATATATATCAATAATACATGGAAGATTACCTAAAATGTAGGGGAGCATGTCCTCCTCCATACCCCCTCTAGATCCGTCCATGCTTCCAGGGAGGAATCTAGGTATCTTCTGAGGTATCAGATAAAATTGGAACGATAAAGAGAAGACTATGTCTACGAGACGATAATTTGTCTCGAATGATTGAGTTGGGTTTGTTAATAAAAAGAGGGCACCTATAATCAAACCTCGACATCAATATATTGACCTGAAAGTTTCTCTATAATAATGCTAATAATGTTTAGTATTTATAGTTGATTTTGGGTTAAGTAGATATCAAGTCTATCATGTCATTCCCCACCTATGGATATGAGTTCATGTTTATGGGAAAAAGTTGGGAATGGTATATATGATCATTGTCGGGCATCTTTGAAAGGACCACTTTTTTTTTAAAAAAATAAAATTCAATCTCTGGTCCCTAAAGGGAGTTGATTAGTCCCACCTTTCCATAAAGAAAGATGTAAGTGGGAGAATGATGATTCATTTGTGACATCCAAATACATAGGGTTAGAGTGCATGTCATGTTCATCCTCTCAAACTTAGATTTAACAAAAAAAAACTATACTATGCTAAGCCTATTTATGCATATATGTTGAGTTCAATGGGGTTTACCCATTATGAGGAGAGGTAAGTAGCTACTACTAGAGATGCCAATGTGGACCCAATCTTTGGATACACGACCTAAACCTGCTCCATTTAAGAAGTCAAAACCCGTCCCATTATGGGTTTGAATATGCAATCCACTATGCATATGTTGGATTTCTGATCTCCTTGTGAGTATCTGAATTCACACACACGCACGCACGCACACACAATGTGTAAGTCTCCCGTTCGACAGAAGTAGACATCGAATCCTTAATATCTCAGAGATCACCACTCAATGTGTCTTCGACCAAATAAACTCACTCAAACGACCTAGTGGTTGGTCGATGTGTCTTACACCTAAAATATCAAGGTTCAAACCTCACTAATTATTCTTTAGATGATGCCCGTAAGTGAAAGGACGCACGCACAACATGTAGAAAAGTCGATTGCCATTCAAGAGACTAATCATTACACATCGGAATATACATTTCTTTCTCTCTTCTTTTCATATTATTGTTTACTTTTTATATGTTGATTTTTACACTCCAACAAAATAAGTCTATAGTGACACATATTTTGGACTTCTTTTTTATAAGTTCATTGCTAGCGTTGAAATTCACACCAAGATATCCATTATTATGTTGTAAATGGCAATTTTGTCATCAAAATTTACATTAATCACTAATTGTTACTAATTATAGCAACACATCATCAGTAGATGTATAATAACATTATGATGATGGCAATAGTTTTTTCTTCACATCAATAATAAATTTGCTTTCAACGTTTAAGTGGAGGAAAATGCATATTAAATTAATGAACATAATTAAGATAAGTTGCCGACTAAAAGTGGCCAGATGCCTTCACAAACAACTGGTGCATAGTCCTCCAACATTGATCTCAAGTCTACATCATTGTTGGAAGGAAGGATGTCCAAACATTTATTCCTCTCACTAATTAATTGATAATAACAATGAGATCCTCATCGATCTTTGTGTGGGCAACCATCCAAAAGAGTCCTACACATGACCTCTTTCCATTTGAATCCAATTCATATATTATGGATAGAAGATCATAACTTTATTGGATTTAGCCAATCATGCATTTCCCATGTGTTTTTGTCTATATTAAATCCAAAAATAAGAATCAAATGATATCAATCGGCGATTGGTCCTTAGCATTGCAAATTGGACATAGATATGGACTAATCACATTGCCATAATTAAATATATTTCATTAGCAATATGATGAGACAATGTAATGTGTATGCTATATAGAAATAGGGGTATAGGGGTCTTGTGCATGCATGTGCCTATTAATTGCATATGGTCTATTTTCCAAGACAAGGTCATGCCTACTTAATGATACAAAAACTATGCTTTGGTTTAAGTTCAACTTAATAATATTTTAGATTCGAACTTTGTTAATAGTAGGTCTGGTAATTTCGGGGGTTAGGAACGTCCAGTTTGAGATATGAACTCGAGTCCTTTAAGGTGGAGGCACAATGCACTACCACCAGACCACTCCTTGAATTCTAGGTTTATAGATTCATGAATTTCACCCATTTTTGGCCCATCAAAAAGTGACCTAAGTTCCCATTATCCTACGAAGAACTTTTATATAAATAAAAATTATGGTATGATTATCAACTGTAGAAATTGGATGTCCACATTTTTTTACAAAATGTCAAACTTCCTGAGAAATGAGATATCAAATCATAAGTCCGGATGTGTATGCAATAACTTTTCAAATAAGAAAACAAAATATTTGTCATTATTTGAAGGCATCAACTCTTAATGAAGTTTTCATTACTTTTGATAAACATGATGGGAATTTCGTCAAGAATTTATGAAAAACTCTAGTGGCCAATGCATATAACTTTTTGTGGGTATTATTGTGAAAGTCTGTATTTTAATCAAAAGAATGGACAATTGAAAAGAAAGGAAAATATAATACATAAAATATATTTTTCTTTTGAGTGTAATAATTGATATATCGTAACGAATAATTTGGATATTAGTTGCCGTGTCATCCAATGTTAAATATATAATTACAAATATTATTCGTTGTATAATTATTCCTTGCTTTTGCAATTCATAAAAAATTCATATCCATTGCTAAAGTTATATATAACAGGAACTATATGTTGACTTTTATGTCAATTTATACTCATTATTTCTAATTTTGCAATGATTAGGAAAAAAGTGAATAGATAATCATTGTTATATAATTCTTTGCTAGCAATATACCAATGTGTACAACGTTCTTTGTGATTTTCAAGAATTAAGCAACAAATAATATTCACACAATACATTTAACGACTGAAGACATGTCAACAAATATCAAACTATTCATTACAATAAACCAATTTTATTGTAGTATTTTTTTTGCTAAATTTCTCACTTTTCCTTCAACAAAGAAATTAAAGAAAATTGAGAAAGCTTTTATGAATAGAAGGTAGGTGATACAGTTCCATCCCTGTGCCTTACGAGGGCGGGAAGGGAAAGCTCACACAAAATGAAAAGTTCTTCCTCACTAATTGTTTCAGGTGAATGTCGTTCCACACTGCGATCCAAAATCCAACAAAAAATGACTTATATCAACAATTATTTTACAAAATTATCTTAATTCTTAAACTTTGCAATAATGATCATATTTATTTTTATATTGCTAGCAGTGGTTTATACGACATCCCTAATGTTCCTATCTAAATCCATTGTTGTCAACTTTCAAAACAATTAAAATAATTTTATTAAAAGAGGCAACGAATTATTATTGCTATATGATTGCTGGTGCTAGCCTCGTTCTGCATCGCATATGCGGGTGGAGGCGCACACATCACTGATGAACCTTCTAAGACAAAGGAGAGTGGTTAAACATACCCCTCTCTACCAATTGGTTGTCAGTCAGCAGGGATCAGATGAGGAAAGCCAAGGCAAAGAGGGAAAGGGAAAATGAATGTGATCTCAGACAGCTGTCGATAATAGTTTAGTCATGAAGTGGGTCAGTATAACAATGCCTACATTATTCATTGCGGATTTCAAAATAGATCATTAACATTTGCAATGAATATTATTCATTGTATATTTAACATCGAGAGACGCAAGATCGATTACGCAAAATCTACAAAGAAAATTATACAGTTCGACCCATGATCGAGTCTGTACGGTTGGTAGAATGATAGCTAGGTAGGCCATCCCTATCTTCAGAGGGCACGCAAACCCTAAATTCGCCTCATCTACATGACACAACACCATATTAGGACACAGCCCTCGAGATTCTCCATGTGAGGATGGAAGTTGGGGTATGGGGGGACCCCAAATACTCTTAAATCCTATCAAAATTGAATGTGCATACATAAGTACCATTATTTTATGAACAAAGACAATCCCCATAATAACAACAAAATATGCAAGTTGCAAGAACATCACATGTACATGTTATTGGAAGTTTAGTAAATTCCATGTGATAACAATGAATATTTTTTATTACAGAACTATATACCTTTTTATGTTCTATTTTTTCTTCAAAAATACCATCATTATCGCATGAACGATTCGTATAACAACGATTATTTCAGGACTTGTTTGTAGATAGTAACCCATACAATAATTAAGCGCGGTCGTTATGGTGTGTAGTTAAGTAGAGCAAGTATACGAATAGTACACGTCCATTCATGTGCTTGTTTGTCTACATGCTGCCTGATACAATTAATTGGTCCCTCCCATGCATCCACATCAGGTAGGTAGCTGAAATAAATTAGATTGGGATGCTATTGATACATAGTGAAAGCATTAAAAACAGTTGTGAAAAATGAAGGGTTGCAAATTAATGGTCCTTACGATAAGATGGGGGGAGAGAAGAGATCTCTAAAGAGGTTATCTGACATGTCATTTCACTGTGCAGTGTATGATCACATGGCCTACTTGTCATTCCCTCTTAGATAGTGTAGAAATTAATGTCACTTTCATATGATCAAACCCTAACCCTAGTTGATAGTGTCTGTAGTTAATTGTGTGTAGAGGTCGGATTGGTTTTATAGCTTCTGCCTTAGTAAATTTATATTATCAATTTCTACTATTATGATGTCCAATAAATGAGTTTATATATTGTCCCTAATGTCTCGGACTTGAGTCTCGAGAACGTTATCAAGGAAAATTGATCTTAGCAACTTGTTGGGTTCGAGTTCAAATTGATCCATTTAAGCTAATATTGTCAAGTAGTAATCGCTACAACTTACAACTCACTGTCACACTTTTTGAGATTGTTTTGGGTTTGTTACATCGTCAAAATAGTTATATTATTCAGTACAGTAGTTCCATTAAATTTATTGTCTAATGCCAAAAGTTCAATGGCAACTGATGGAGGATTTGATCGGATATATTAAATAAATCAATTCTACAAAAAATATATGGGTAATTATGAGCTACAGTGGTTATTTTATTGTTTTAAGACTTGCAATTCATATTAAGGGGATCCCCAACTTGGAAACTGTCTTTGGTTTCGAGTCATGCTTACACTTACACTCACACTCACACTCACACTCACGTAAACAAGAACTTTATGTACTTGAATGCGATTTTCTTGACATGTTCTTAGAGTCATCTATGTAAGATCCATCTTTTGTACAAGACGCTTTTGTATTCATCCTACCTTATTCTATGATCTGTTTAGATATGGGGATAAAGTTACATTACCATGGGCATAGGCTTTGGTATGATATATGGTTTGCCTTTTGTTGATGGTTCAGTACAACTTATGAGGCATCCATGTTAGCAAATGTTAGATTCCTTAATGGATGCTCTATTCGCACCCATTAGAAAAATCCAACCTTATTTAAAAAGAGGTGAAACACACCCTCTTATTTTTTTGTCATGCTCTTTCTCCCTCTCTACTCCCTCAGCTATTCCTTTTGCTCCTCATTCTTGATATCTCCTTCTCTCCTTTCTATATATTTTTGTCTCTATGGTTACCACCGAGAAGGGATATGAGGGAATTCGAGTGTGTTGTCATTGTTATAGGAGCCAATGATGAAGCTAGGAACAAGACTCAATACGGGTGTGCGCCCGCATGCAGACACCGCCATGTCTGTGCACACACATAAATATCATTATATTGAACTTTGATTTCATACTATACATCGAGATCAACATTGGGTTGGGCCTTCCCAATCTAAATCAAAAACCTTACCCTCTTAACTGATCCCAAACCCAAAATCAAAATATAGGCTCGTATAATTTTTGGGCTAGGGTTGAACGAGGTTGGTCCAAGTCTGACTCATCCCACCAACCTGATTTAACACACTGAATGTTGTTTATTTCTTTTGGAAAAATCTCGGGTATTTTTTTGTCCATACATCCTAAAGTGATTGGATCTACATGTTATATTGTATTGAATTAACCTCTAGTTCATGAAGACTTTCATGTAACAAATTCAATGTGTAATGTACAACACTTTCCTAAGATGCTTAATAAAAGATTATATGTGAATGTGGGAGATTGGGCTTTTCGAACAATGAATTAAAAGAGTATGCGATACTACTATTGCCATTAGATGAGGAACTTGGGAGATTTCCGAGTGTTGTTATCATGTAAGTAATTTGGTGTCATCCGACCAATGCATGATCCATGAGTTTGGGATTGAGTGTGGTTTTAGGCTGAACTTTGATAGATTTTTTGGGCCCTGACCTAGTCTGAAGCACACTATATATGTTAAATGGGGTTGAGTCTGGAGGTTGCACGACCCAATAGGGTCCATCCCAATGCCCATCCCTTGGTATTCATCTAAATAAAAAATAACTTTATACTGAATAATCCATAGGTG
Source organism: Ottelia alismoides (assembly GCA_037367405.1). Taxonomy (NCBI): domain Eukaryota; kingdom Viridiplantae; phylum Streptophyta; class Magnoliopsida; order Alismatales; family Hydrocharitaceae; genus Ottelia; species Ottelia alismoides. The sequence goes on along the minus strand of JAZKJV010004231.1, from coordinate 5,795 downwards.
TTAGTTTTAAGTGATCTTATGTAATGATCAGTTACGTGAACAAATATTATTTTAGCTGGATAATCTTGTACTTTTTAATATGAGTTAAAAACCTATGATGACATTTTTTGTGTGTTGCTATTGTTACGAACTTGCTTTTGATTACAAAACTGTGTCATTACTGCAATTTGTTCCCTGCAGATGTGCATGTTCCCAACTTTTTTTGATTCTAAACAATATGCTTACTATTGTACCTCTTAGGATATGTGGATCTAGCTCTTTGAATATGATGAATGAAATTTAACCATTTTCAAAAAGAGTTAAAAACCTACAAACTTGATGAAAAAATATACCTTCATTTAACACAACATTTCTCAAGCTTCCCTGACATATATCTGACCATTTAATAAATGTTCTAACTAAATAATTTGATTAATCCAATAAGAAAATCTGACATCTTGTAGACAATTATGATACTATATTATTACATATTTATCAATGTGTTATTAGATATGTTTACTAATGTTCTTTAATGAAAATGATTAGTGGAATCGTGATTCGAACTTATAATAGTAAAATGATATGCAATGGCAATTTTCATAATATTTTGTAATTTTGATGTAATATTTATCCAATATATGGAGAAATCGTGTTTCAACTACTTTAAAGTTGAAAATTGAGCTAAATTTCTTTTATACTCGTTCGTGTATTAAAATTGTACTTTTATAATTCTATATATGTAGGTAGGAATATATTTTATCACTTAAAATAAATAAAATAATAAGGTTAAAGACAAGATTCATGTGAGTACATACTATCCATGAAATCAAAGGAAATAGGCATGCAATTTTGATCTGAACCTCTGTTTAACCAGGAAAATCCGAGGGTCGTACGGTTTCACAAGGCGAAACCGCAGTCGGTGTATTGACCGCTCGAAAGTCCCTATTCAAACAACAATTAACCCACAACAAATAAATCAAGCAATGAAAGTAAATGTGCGGAGCTAAAATTTATTATAACTCTACGACAAAGATGTGTATAGGTGCAAGTATGTGTAGAGGTCGAACACAGGGAGCAGACAGGTAGAACGGGGCACTAATGCACAAAATGTGGATGTGATCAAATGTCTATAAATGCTATTTTTTTCTTGTGGGTTTTTAATTTTATATTTTTTTATTTAATTTTTTATTTTATATTTTTGTATTTTGATTTTTAATTGTCTGATTTTATATTTTCTTTTTATATTTTATATTTTTATATTTTCTTTTTCAATAATAGAATATATATACAAAGTAAAGAGAGAGAGAGGAATAGAGTATTTATAAAAATAAGTAAAAATATTCAAAAATCAGGAAATATATTGTTTTTGGTCTTTTTATATCTTTCTAATATTTTTGTGATTTTTCTAGATTTTTCTGGATGTTTTGGTGTTTTTTAAAGTAAAAAATAGTGAAAAACAATGAATAGAAGTTGCTGTTCGAAATTAAAATGAGGATTAAAAATATCAAATAGTGTCCAAAATGCCTCAAACTAATTTTAAAATAACAATAATGAAACAAAGAAAATACAAAGACAGAGTTTGTATTTTTAGGATTTTGTATAATTTTTAATGTTTTTATAAAGGTTTTTGAGGTTTTATAATTTTTAGGAGTTTTGTGTTGTAATTTTTAGCGATTTTTGGATTGAAAGTGAAAAGATAGTAAAATAGGAAAAATATATTTTTTTGGGAATTTTCTGAGATGTTTTTATAATTTTTATGGATTTTATAATGCAAACAGTTGCTGAAAATGCATGTTTTTGAATTTTTATAAATAATAAAATGCAATAAATATAGAAAATAAAAATATGCCGTGAATGTGCAATGCAACAGGAGCTTATAATATTTTTGTAGAATTTTTAGGGTTTAGGTGTGCAAGCAATAAATAGAAACAACAACAAGAAAATCCATGCAAGCAAAGGGCCATAAATGTAATTAACTGAAAGTTGAGGGGCCTGTATGTAAATGTCACAGAAAGAGTAGAACTGAATAAAATACCCTCAGCTTGCACAGATCAGACGGTCCCGTGTTCTTCACTTATCCACGTGGCAGCCCCGCGTGGCCCGATGACGGTTGGGCATGGACGCCCGAGATTATATCCTGCAATGGTGATCAATGGCCGTGGCTGGGGGCACATCTGACGGTGCCTGTACATCGCCACGAATTGGGCTTGATCGACGGCCCAGAGGAACGCAGCAAGAACGGGCGAAGAACAGCCGGTGGCCCGAGCTTCCTCCGACGACTGCCACTCCCCAGGCGTGCGTGACTCCTCCAAAATGCCCAGAAGGAACCTGGGCGTCTTCCCTAGCAATTTGCGGCTGCAAAATGGTGGTCGGTCTGCCCGGAGCACCACCACAGCAGTGACGATGGGGAAGAGCTCCAGGAGCTTCGACTCTTGTAAAAAACGACCCCCAGGTGGGGTCTTTGGCACCTGGAACTGCGAATGAGATGCACGGGCAACAGTAAAAAGTTCCAGGGCAAATTGTAGGTGGTTGGAGAGGTGTTTGGCGTGAGTAGGCGCTCGTCGGAACAAGCTCCGACGAGGGGGTATATGGTGACAAATGAATCGCGATTTGAGCTACTTAAAAACTGAGATTAAACCTAGCATTACAACTAACCTATATCATGAAAAAGATAAAGAAAAACAGAATTAAAAACTACCTCGATTGGTTGGAAAACCAAGAGGAAGGGGTACCTCACGGCCGCGTGGCCGGAGATGGGCTGGAGCGCCGCCTTGACCGCCTAACCTCCTCCCTCGAGAGCTGGAGGACCTCCTGTCACGAGGTCCAGTCCTGAGCTCGCCAGAAGAGGAGGGAAAAAATGGTCAAGAAGGTTTCATGGGAAGGAAGGAGGCGACATGGGGTTTTGGAACAAAGATCGAGAGGCGTGAAAGACGAGGCGATGGCAGATGATACAGCGATCCACAGCCCGAGGTTATCATAGGGCGTGAATCACCATCTAACGAGGAAGAAAAGTTGTTTAGAACGCAACATCAAAGGGTGCAAGGTGCGCCCTCCAAAAATCCTTGAAGATGGCGAAAAAACATGGTTCTGACATTCTGACAGAGGAGGGTCAGACAGTTGACCCGTGGTCAACTGTCCAGACCACCTGGTTGGTCCACGTGGACCAACCAGGAAAAACCTCTAAAAAAATCAAATTAAATTAGTAAATGAATTAATTACTTGTTGGTTATTTAATAAAAAAACTTGTTATTTTATGAATTATTTTATTATGAATTTTATTTATTTTTATAAGATTAATAATTATAAGTTTCCTTTTATACCCTTTATAGGTATATTCTTCTATGTATTTTATTACTTTATTTTTATTTTGTATATTTAATTTATTTATTTTTATTTATTATTTTATAAATTTATGAAAGATTTTTATATACTTAAATATATTTTTATTTTATTTTTCTGATGTATTTTGTATACTTAATAAAATAGAAGTATATTTTATATAGGTTTGTGTACAAGTATTATACCTATGTGTTATTACAAGTATTTTATTTTGTATTTTATTTAGGTTTTTATTCTTATTTTAATATACACATTTATTATAAATAATATTTACAAAATTATAAAAATATAAAAGTATAAAATAATGAATAATAAATAAAATGAATATTTTAATCTGTACAAGTATACAATAGGGGTCCAAAACTCAACTTTCAAACCGTAACTCCGAAAAATACGAAACCACCGCCATTAAATAGCTTATTTTAAAATATATAAATTAAAGGTGAGTTTGATACATTTTGAGTTTTTATTTGCAAGACACGGGTCTGGGAAGTTGGAGTTTTGGAATTTTATTAAGATCATAACTTTTATCTGTGTATTATTTTTGAGTGAAATCAATTTTGTATTTTTCTATATGAAATTATCTAAAATCATGTTCAAAGTTTATTTATTTGATGTAAAAAAGTGGAACTAAAAATAGGTCCCAAAATGAATAAAGAATGGGTTAAAAACAAAGGTATTTTTATTGTATTTTGGCCCTTATCTCCCCCTACTTTATTCCTTGATGACCTATTCATCGAGATGCCTAGGTCTCGGGGTTTTGGATCATAAAATATTTGCAATATTTTATTCTTTTTCTTTTCTTTTCTTTATTCTATAATTTTGGATTTAAAAACCGCATTTTATACAATATTTACACAATGATGTATGAATGCTAAAATGCCTAAATTAACTCTATTTGCACGCATTTACTAGGGTTTTTATGGCCAAAATGATAGAATAAAGATGATGAAACGTAGATTCATCAACCTCACACAGAGACCGAGATCATAGGCCTTGATAGGCTCAATAAGAAGTAGGGAAAAGAAGGAAACCAAAAATACACACATAAAATGATAAAACACGACTCTGTAGAATAGATAGAAGTTTCAATGATGTTTAACCTTTTATTTACGCATCTAATTGACTTAATTATTTCTTTATTAATTCAATAAAAATGTATATAAAAATAAGTCAAATAGTATAACTAGCACACTTGACTAATAAACCCAGATATATGTGAGCAATCCAGATTTTATATCTGAAGCATATGAACTGCAAATCAACCAAATTCACTGTTAAAGTTCATGAAATTAAATTTCCTAAGTTGAAAATTACATAGAAAATGATAATGACTCGTTTACGGAAAATCGATTTGGGGATCCATTGGACAACTATCTGAATATGTTATATAATTTTATAAAATAAATTTATATATTTTAAATTATTCTTATTTTAAGTATATTACATGTATATTCTCTTCTCTACTGAAAATATGAAACAACCAAAAAATCATGAAATCAAAAAGTTCAAAATATGTATTTCAAGACATAAGTACATTTGACCTACCAAAAACGTTCTGCATTTTCTTTAGAACATCTATTACATCAGAAAAATTATAAAAAAATGCATGCATAACTTGTAATATGTAGTATTATTGTGAAATACAATGTATGTTGCTTAGATGCATAGTAAGCCAACCTCGGTTCCACTACAAGTCCACCCTGGAATATCGAGTTTGAACTATGAACTTGCATGGGAGCTGATTTCTCAAATGAGGCATCCTAACAATTGTTGACTTATTTCTATGTAAGAAAATAAAGAAAAATAGAAAAATTCAAATATCAGGTCCAAAATACTTAAATTTGACTTATTATATATGTGTCCCGCATATTTAAGATTTTTTAGGGAAAATCCTTCTTAAAAGTTGAATATCTTAAAAATCTAAATCTATATTGTGATAACTCTTCACTTGATGTACATTAAAGAATTTCAGTTGATTTATATTTCAGTTTTCCAATAGTTAAAAAAAATTTCACTCTTTTATTGTAGATCTTTTGTTCATTAATTTTATCTTAAAAATATGAAAAAAGGTACATGATATCTTAGAGACTTTGTGTTGATATCCTAATAAAGATCAAATACCTTCTCAAAACCACTAAAAGTTCATATACAAATAAATTAAAAAAACTAAATAGTGTTGTCAATTAATTTTTGGTCCTATTTTCAATGAAAAATACTCACAGATTTTTATTCTATATTTTAGCACAAAAATTATTTCCAAAGTTGACTATATTTCCCTTGTAATCTTTTTTCCCCCGATTTTGTTTTTATTTGATTTGATTTTTTTCATGAAAAATACCCAAAAATATACGAAAAGTATAAAAATAACAATAATATTTATTTTATATTATTTATGTATTTATTTCTTTATTTTTATTTTAAAAATAGTTGATGAATACCCATTCATCACTCTTTATTCTTTTATTTTTAGCTAA